>CM056050.1:292941741-293509241 GCA_029574335.1 Rana kukunoris
GCCCGCATACCCCGACAACCAACAGCCAGGGTTGTCGTGAAGGGGCCCTGTCCTCATCAACATGGGGACAGGGTGCTCTGGGGTGGGGGGCCGCAGTGCGCCCCCTGCCCCAGAGCACCTGACCCCCCCATGTTGAGGGCATGCTGCCCGTACGGCTCAGGAGGGGGGGGGGGGCGCTCGCTCGCCCCCACTCCCTTCCTGACCGGCCGGCCGGCGTGCTTTGGATACGGGTCTGTTATGGATTGTGGGGGGACCCCCACGCCGTTTTTTCGGCGTAGGGGGTCTCCTTACAACCCATAACCGACCTAAGGGCCCGTTATGCTCCTGAGGGGGGAACCCATGCCGGATTTTTCTTTAAAAATCCGGCGGGGATTTCTCGTTCAGGATTCATAACAAACTCCGCCCACGTGTAGAATTGGCGGGAATCCGCGTCGGATTCCCGTCGCTTCTATGACGGCTTTGTCTCCATCGCGGCAAGCCAGCTCGGCGCTGGCTCCCGCGATGGGGCTCGTAGGTGGTCAATCTCGCCGAGAAAGGGAGCGAGATTGACACAATATCCCAGTCACCTACTGTAGCATACTCGCTCATTATAAAATACTCACCTTAGATCGAAGCCCCAACAGTGGTCCTGGCACACTGCTCTGCCCGGCGACATGTCTCACTGAGTTATTTCTGGGTATCATGGGTTCCGGCGCTGTGATTGGCTGGAGCCACAATGACGTCGCTCCCATGCATGCACGAACAACCCTTAGTGTGCATGTGCCGATGACGTTGGGACATGCTGGTACAGGGATATCTCCTAAAACCTGCAGGTTTAGGAGATATCCACAGTAGCTACAGGTAAGTCTTATTATAGGCTTACCTGTAGTGAAAAGTGGTTGTAAAGGGTTTACAACCACTTTAACCAACTTTCACTTTTGCAATTTGTCCACTAAACAAGTCATAATAAGTCAAAACTCGTACAATGCTCCAGCAGTCTGAAAAGTGGAATACATTTAATACATTTCTTGAGGGAAATTGTTAAAAAAATATTTAGTATTCAAGTGGAAGACCTTCTCCAACCCAGTCTGCGTGAGGGCCATCATATTTCCTCTGACCATTAACCTGTACAAGATTAATATTACACCTTTCCGTCCACTCCAAAAGGGAAACCTTATTGCCATTACAATGAGAATGGACAACACTGGAGCGGAGCACTGACCTTTTTGGCGTCACAAACTGTCACAGATGAGCATGTGCACTTACTCTAAGTGCATGTGAAGGACAAAGAACTAGCCTGTGACGGTGCACAGAAATCCACCCAGAGGGGCCATCTTGATTATAGGCATGCCCTTCCTGACACCACTGTTTAATACTTGTAAATTCTAGTTGTGTTTATTATATTTGTTTGCTATTCATGCACCTTAAAACTATTATTTACTTGAGAGACAATTCAATTCTCTTTGCTTTTTTCAAATTAAATTCCATTATCAAACGTATGGACATTGGTAATGTTGCCTTAAGAGGCCATTAATAGGCTTTTGGGTTCCACAAACAAAGAATGTTCTAGTATTCTGCTGCCTTACATATACAGTATTAACTAATAGTTGCAATGACTTTTTTCCAACTCTCATTGATGATTCTGCACGCATGGATCATGTATCAATTAGCCAAATGACGTTGTCAATGCACAGATCCTTGCTCTCAGATGGCTAACTGCTAAAACCATTTCAGATATGTAACTTATTCTTAATAGCTTGTTTTATTAATTGAATTTCTTAACTTAGTATTTTACTTTTAGGCTTGACCTATATCAGTCTTTCATTCTACTTTCTGTTCAAATACAGATGTCTGACAAGCCTGCTTATTTGATGATAATTGTCCATCATGAGTATTGGTGAAGATTGTTTCTTGTGAATTTAGCTATGCAGTCCTTAGAAGATATAGTAAAGACGTGACACAATTCCTATTTAGAGAAGAGATGGGGGCTGAATCATTGCTAATAATAAACATAAATTCCCCTTCTGTTTAAAAAAAAATAATATAATAAATAAAACCTCATAATCTAGAAAAGCTTGCAATTCACTACTGCACACGAAATCAGATCATGCATTTATCATTAAAGTGACCGTGTCACTAAAATACAATAATGATTGGCACTATTATTTCTCCTGCTGGGCTGCTACATCACAACTAGGGTAAGGTTCAGCTCATGAGTTCCCAATGAAATTGAGAGATTCTAAAAGTTCACAAATTGCAGGCCTTTGGGAAAAACTGTTTGGGTTCACCGAATCCCTGGTCATGCGATTTTAATTTATTGATAATTTTTTTTGAATATTTAAATGGTATTAATTGTATGAAGTAAAACCAATGTTGTTTTCTTGAATACACATAAACATTTGTCTCCTTGCTTTACTCAGGAAAATATTTTGTGTCACACACTCAACTATTTGCACTTAGCATATCATTTGTACACATTCATATTCTAAATTACATATTTCACAAATTCCATTGTGATTGGGTTCTTTTTTCAGGATGGGGAGTGTTCCAAATCCCAGTCAAAAATAGGAAAAGGTGATATGTTTATTATATAAATAAATTGTAAGGAAGGTATGTTAAATTTAAAATTTATAAACCCCCACAAAAAAATCAAATAAATAAATGCATGAAAAAAAAATCAAAAAGCCCCACCCAGATCCACCAGGAAAGATTTAAAATGACACCAAAAATAATAAAAATAATCAAACAATATTCCGAAGAAAAGAACATGCCCAATAAGCCTTTCCACCTTTTAAAAATGTAAACATTTATTAGTAATAAGCTAAATTTTGAAAGCGAAAAAAACAAATAAATAAATATATATAGCTATAGATATGTATATCAATATATATCTATATCAATATAAAGATCTACAAATTTTCTATGTACACAAAAGGCCTATTTCTCTGAAATATTGTTCACAAATCTGTCTAAGCCTAGGTTCATATTGGAGCAATTTGTCGCAGCCTATTGGAGGCAATGGCACTGTTCCAATCGGTGCGACACCAATTTTGCGGCGTCGCACCGATTTGCAAAAGTAGTTCCTGAACTACTCTTGCCGATTTAAGTTGCGACTTCAATAGACATCTGTTTATAAAGCCACACAGATGTCTATCAAGTAGCACCTGATATATCGCACTGACCTTGCTACTTTGAAATTGCGCTACTTCAAGTGAAGTAACACGATTTCAAAGTCGCACCAATGTGAACCAGGGCTAAATTTGTGTTAGTGAGCACTTCTCCTTTGCCAAGATAATCCATCCACCTCACAGATGTGACATATCAAGATGCTAATTTGACAGCATGATTATTGCACAGGTGTGCCTTAGGCTGACCACAATAAAAGGCCACTCTAAAATGTAAAGTTTTACTGTATTGGTGGGGTCCAAAAAACAGTCAGTATCTGGTGTGACCGCCATTTGCCTCACACAGTGCAGCACATCTCCTTTACATAGAGTTGATCAGGTCGTTGACTTGGCCTGTGGAATGTTGGTCCATTCCTCTTCAATGGCTGTGCGAAGTTGCTGGATATTGGCAGGAACTGGAACACACTGTCATATATGCCGATCCAGAGCATCCCAAACATGCTCAATGGGTGACATGTCCGGTGAGTATGCTGGCCATGCAAGAAATGTTTTCAGCTTCCAGAAATTGTGTACAGATCCTTGCAACATGGGGCCATGCATTATCATGCTGCAACATAAGATGATGGTCATGTATAAATGACACAACAATGAGCCTTAGGATCTCGTCATGCACCTGTGCTCATTGTCCATAGCATGCACCTGCCCATATCATAACCCACCACCACCATGGGCCACTCGATCAACGTTGACATCAGCAAATCGCTGTCTGCTGTCTGCCCAGTACAGTAAAAACCGGGATTCATCCGTGAAGAGAAAAGTGCCAGATGCCATCGAACACTAACAAAGATTTATACAGATTTGTGTACAATATTTGAGTGAAATATGCCTTTTGTGTACAGTTGTAAAGATGTAGATTTTTTAGTTCAGCTCATGATAAATAGGGGCAAAAACAAAAGAGTTGCATTTATAATTTTGCTCAGTATATATATACCTATTTTCTTAATACATTTTATAATAATATAATACATTTTACTTGTCCAAATGCTACTACACTTTCTGGGCTCTATTATGTCTTCTTTGCTTATGCTGATATATTTTCAGTTGGATTGAGATGGTCCTCGGTATTAATGGGCCTTGGGAGCTGATACAACAGACTAAAGTTGCTTGGATTTTGATTGTGATATTCTATAATACAGAGGTCAATCTTTCAAGTAAGCAGTGTGCATATTTGGTAGTGTGAGAATATAAACACCCGACACCCTGAACATTTTATGGACTATTTTTTTTATTATTCTTTTCACCTAGTATCTTTTTCTCTTATGAATAATCATTTACCAGTACTTTTGTATGTGATCTGCATCAATTCTATCTGATTGCATTGCACATATGTTTTATGATTATTTTGACACTTACTCGATGTTGTCATACATAATTCAATGTTGGGAGTATGATTCTAATACATAATTTGCTAACGAGATAACGCACTTTTTTACATTATGCAATGTGTCCAATATTCTGTCAATTCAGTGCTGTTTTTCTGTACACAATTTATTTACACTGAGCTCAGTTATTTTATAAATATATATATATATATATATATATATATATATATATATATATATATATATATATATATATATACTGTTAATATGTTGTTTATGGAAATATTTGTATCTTTACAAAACTTGAAATATCCCCCATTCTACTGATTATGCTTCTTAGCTAAGCACAATCTACAGCTTTTTATTATTAGGTGCTTTATGCTGGGATTCTCAGTTCGTGTCCTGCTGAAATTATAGACACAAAGCCAACTGTTTAACTATTTTAAAATAGTGCTGCTACATTAATCTCCTATATTTGCCTATGTACCTGTACATTTTAGGGCATGTACAGTATATTCATATAAATTTGATCACATACTTCCTAATATATGATTAGTTCAGTGGTGAACTTGGGATAGATAAAGGTGAATGTGTTTTATTTATTTTACTAATTCCTATAAACCATGTCATTTAATGTCTCTATTACAGTGTAAAAAAAATGGGTGTGATTAACCACTTGCTTCAAAATCACATACCTGCTTCATTCTGCTTCAAGTGGTTATACCATGGTGATACCTGCAGCTGTCAATTATATAAATTATACTAATCAACACTCACTTCTCACCATGCAATAGGGGTAGGTCACAATGAAAAACACAGCACAAACTGTAGATGAAAATTAGGATATCCAATGATGCATTATTACCACTTCCAGGGGACTGATAAAAAGCTAATATCTCAGGCCCCCTCTCTGTGTATGACCTTCAATTGTCTCCTAAGGTGTCTCTCTCTCGGGTCTCCCCAGTCAGGTCTCCCCCTTTAAGTCTTTCCAGTCAGGTCTTTGAGGGGCCTCTCATTAGTCCAAGCTGCACAATCATATCTTTCTCATGAAGGCAGATTTATGGTAACTCAAGCCCCCTTTGATAGGATGACTCTTCTATAATAATCAAGATCTCTCTCTGTTAATCTAAATCATGTTGTCTCCTGTGAGTATATGTTTATTAAATCTGCACACACACCTTAACCTCAGTTGGCAAGTTTAGCATACCAAATTAATATGACCTTCACAGAGACATACTGACCTTCAACTTTTCACCTGTCCCCTGAAGACCGAAAAGCAATCTTAATTTGAATGCACAACATTTGGCTTTAGCATACTAATGAAGACACTAAGGCTCCTTTCACACGGAGCGGACCGTTTTTGTGTCCGCTCCCTGTGTGTCCGTCGGCTCAGCAGGGATCCCCGCACACTGTGCAGGGAACGCCCTGTCTCTTCTCCGCTCTCCCCTATGGGGAATCGGATGAATACGGACCGTGTGTTTTCTTCCGTCCGAAAAACCGGATCCAGACGGACGCGGATCTTTGCGGACGTTAGCGGATGCATTATCCGCTAACGGACGCGATCCCATAGGGCCCCATTCTAAGTCCGTTTACGGACTTAGAAAAAGCGGACCGTTCGTCCGCACGTGTGAAGGGGCCCTAACAAGAAAACCTTTTTCTTCTGAGAAACAGGAGACAATCTTGTAAACAAAGTAGAAATTTGCCAGCACACCTAGGATCGGCACAAAGTGACATCCAAATGGGTAGTTTATTGCATGATCACAATACAAGAAAGGTGCAATGCTTTGGAGCCCCACAAGACCTCCTGTCAGACATGTAACATCTATCACATGCCTGACGGGAGGGTCCTTCGGGACTCCGAAACACTGCATCTTTGGACGCCACTTTGTGTAGATCCTTGGTGTGCTGGCAAATATCTACTTTGTGACTTGAACCATTATCCAACTGGTTATTGATGCAGCACACACATTTTGAGAGCTTATACCAGGAACATGTGCAATGGGAATATGAAGTCGTCATAGGCTCCTCCTTATGCGTTTCATCATCACGGACGTCATCAGGGGTATCCCTGATGACATCCGTGAAGACGAAACGTGTAGGGTAGAGCCTATGACGTGTGACAAAACTCAACTACTGGGACGCAGTGACCCTTTTTTGGGTTAAGATATCGCTGGACGTTTCCTTTTCTTGCTTGCGTAACTCAACTTAAATGTGAGTGTAATCATTTTTATCTTCTTAATAAATGTTATGCTGGGATGTCTGCACAATGAGAGTTTTTTCTTTCCGCTGGATACTGCTTGACGCTGAGGGATTCCTTTGCTTACTGCCTTATGATCACTGACCTGCTAATGGAAGATACCTAGTTTTGCTGCTATTCATTTGAATCAGCTGAAGCCTTTCTACCTTCCATACTGCTGAGGAGCGTATCTTTGGATTAAATTATCTACGCTTGTGTTTTTTACCTGATGGTAAGAGGCAGTGTGTTTGGGTGAAGTAATACTATTGTGGACTTTTATGTATTTAATGTACTCTTTACCAGGACTTTTTTTCAGGGGGAACTTGGGGGAACTCAGTTCCACCACCTCTGGCTCAGACCCTTTGGTGTCTGCTCACCACAATCACTTGTAAACACAGAAGTCTGTTTTTTGTGTTTACAAGTGACAGCTCTGCACTCTGTGTGTAACCCCCCTGAACTCTGTACTGTGTATGTAATGCAATCCTGGTATTTAATGCCCCTTTAAGACCCTTCTACTGTTTGTGAAATTTGAACAGGGTCGTGGTTGAGTTCCTGCACCTATTTTCTGAGAAAAAAAGCTCTGCTCTTTACACTGCTAGTTTATATGGGACTTTGATCTAGTTCCCTTAGCGCTACACCACCTTTTCCAATTTTGTCAATTATGCATACTTGCATATTGTGTTAGCTGCTTTCTGTACTAGTTTTATATTCCTAGCGCAACAAATTTGTGTTTTTATATATAGTTTACCAACTTGCCATTTAAAAAATATAGGTGGTTATATCTTTTTATACATTGCTTAAAGAGCTGTTTATTTATATAAACTCATTTTTTTTCTGATATGTTAGGACAGCTGTAAGATAAGTGTCCTGCTATTTTATTTGCGCTGATCCGACTCATCCACTGTTTGTTATAGCCTTCTGTATTTTTGGCTGAACCCAGTGATTTTGTGCCTATGTACACCAGTTAGGATGCAAAACGTTTAAGTCTGTTATCATTGATCTACTTATCACAAAGACTGCAGTGAACATAAACATGAATGGAATGCGAAATGAACATGAATAGTACGTGAAACTAGTCATGACTTACTGGATGATTTAAGATTTTTTTCCTTTCTGTCCTTCATCCTTTTTTTATTTTTTACTGACGAAATGTCTGTATTCTGAACTCACTTGTTATCTGTGAGCTTCCAGCTGTCTTGTTTCTTGTTTTGTTTAGTCAGATGTTATTTAGAAGAAGACGATACCTTCATTACTCTCGTGATATTGTATTCCCATACAAACAATTTCCATCTTTGTATCATAAGGCATACTTTAATTATTTGTTCTTCTGCTGCTGGTGGATCTGAGGCTGACCCTCAATGTTTGGCATTCTCCTCTCACACATTGTTATCTCTATACAATCTTTCTGTATTTCTTGCATTGCTGGGAACATTATTTTACCATTAGAACTGAAAGGCTGTTGGTGTAAGACTGATACAAATGAATGCACTGCAGTAAAACCAGAATTGAAAGTTTATGTGAGATGCCTTTGAAGCACATAGGGACTAATTCAGAGTTTAGAAGTTCTAGCAGTAAAAGTTTGTTGTAAAACTTTATACTCATGTATCACTGCACTTTTTCTACATGTAAAGGCACTTTCATATAAGAATACTTAAAGTGGTTCTCAAGGCAGAAGTTTTTTTTATCATAAAGTGGTTCTAAAGGCTGATCTGAGCTCCCTCTGATCCAGCGATGGTCATTAGAGCCATGGCTCTTCAGGGCCTCTCTCTTCTCATTGGCTGAGACAGCAGCGAGAGCCCATTGTTGTCAATCTCAGCCAGGAAGCCAATGAAGAGAGAGCAGGGGAGGGGGAAACAGGGCCGAGCTGTGGCTCTATTTGTCTCTATGTACGCATAGAGCATTAGCTTGGGAGTGAGCATGCAACAATGTTCCCAGGGTAAGCATCTTTCTCTGGGGGCACTGTTTGAGGGGGAGGAGTGCCTGCAGGGGACGCAAAAAGAAGAGGATCAGAGCTGCTTTATGCAAAACCACTGCACAGGACAGGAAAGTGTAACATGTTTGTTATTTTAAAAAAAATGTAATACCACTTTAATGCATTCTATAAATAAGGGCAAAACCCCATTTGCAAGAACCCCCCCCCCCCCCCAGCCCCCACTTATACTTACCAGAGCACGATATTGATTCAGCGATGTGCACTGGAGCAGGGTCTCATTTGGTTCTCTCTTTTCTCATTGGCCCAGGCACAGCAGCGGGCTCTCATTGGCTCCCACTGCTGTTAATCACAGACAACGCAAGGAAGAGATTGGGGGGCGTTGCTGAGCTGCTTTCTATGTGTCTTATAGACACACATTGCCATCTCAGAATCGAGCATGCACAAGTTTACCCATAGCAAGCTTGCCATAGAGGGCCCTGGCAAAGGGGTCCTGAGAAAAGGAGAATTAGGGATGCTCTGTTCAAAACCATTGCACAGAGCAGGTAAGTATATTTAGTATACGGTATATGTTTGTTATTTTAAGACATTAAAACTGTGCCTTTACAATCACTTTAATGTTTATTTTTACTATATAATAAAAAACTGCTTTACCTTGAATAGGTAAAACTCTGCTGCTTAAAATAAATAAATAAAATGGCTATTGCAAAGACTGGTGGCAGGTGGCAAGCCAAAACTCTACTGTTTTTAGCCTTAAAGCGTATGTTACCCCAACACTTCATATTCCTGATACAGTAAGTGCCTGCTGTACTATGTACTTGTATCTGTTTTCTTTGTATTGCTTCATTTATGTGAAATCCCTGGAGTTCCTGCTAGTCGCCTAGATTTGCTATTAAAAACTGACCACACTGACCGGGAGAGCACATCGTAGTCAGTTCTATAGCTATGCTGGGAACTCAGCCTGCTCTCCTCCACACACCTCCACTGGTTTTTTTTTATTATTATTTGATGCTAATCTCAATAAATGGCATTACCCTATGCCCAGGTTCACACTGAGTACGATTTGTTTCGATTTGAGATGCGATTTCACATGTGAAATCGCATCTCAAATCGGCGGCATTTGCCAGCAATTGTCACCAATGGCACTGTCCTAATCGGTGCGACGCTGCATCTGCGGCGCTGCACCGATTTCAAAAATAAGTTCCTGTACTACTTTTTGTGATTTCGGGCCGCGATTCACATTGACATCTGTGCAGAAACCTGCACAGATGTCTCTTAAATTGCGGCCGAAATCGGGACTGCCAGCGGGAGTGAAATCGTGCGAGTTCAGCTGAACTCGTACGGCTTCACTCCCACAGCCCAGTGTGAACCAGGACTCTGACCTGCTTCTGTTTCTGCCTGATTTTATTGCACATGGAATAACATGTCCCAGAACCTGCGACCATATATAATAAAAGGAGGAGTGAATCTAAGCATTTTTGACCAGCTTAAGTTAATTAATCACATTCTTTGTTTCTGTTGGGAGTTCTCTGATGGCATAAAAAGGTGCCATCTGCCTATACATTTTATAAATTAGCTGATACTGCTTTTTACTTGACTGAGGACTAAAGTATTTGCATGAACTTTATGCACTTTATTGAACTCATTTATAAAATGTTGCACATTTGCAGTGAAGATTTTTTCATTGGTTTACTTGCACTATTCTTACATAGCATGATTTTGAAATTGCACTGAGCGCTCTTGTATACATTTTGCAAGCCCCAGGTGTTGCCAAGCTACTGCTTTCTGGCCAAAAATGTTGGTTTTGCTGCTGTTTCTGAACATTGTTACAATAGTGTTTATGGCTATTAGCATCTAGGTCACATCCATGTATGGATTACTGTAACCTCAGATATTAGATGATCATATCCCTATGGAAATCTTCACCACTAAGCTAAATTTGACATGCCCAATGTACCTAGAGACTTTAGAGAATGATCTCAATAGAAGAGTTTCCTAAGTTGGAATTTTTGCTGCTTTACCTATTTTCCTTTACTGACACAATGAGCTGTGCTTATACATAAATAATGAAAAAAAAGGTGAATTGAATTAAATTAATACATAAATCCAATTGAATGAAAAAAAAAAACAACGCAGCAAATAATTTAAAAAGCGTCAAATAAATTAGCAAAAACATAGTCCGTTGAAATTTAAATAAATAAACAAATGTTTGTTAAAACACCATGTGATAGGATCTTCAATAATATAGGAACAATGGCCCAGATTCACAGAGCGATTACGCCTGCGCAACTGCTGTTGCGCGTGCGTAAGTCTAAATGTGCGCGTGCGTATAGTTGGACGCGATTCACAAAACAATATACGCCAGAAATCTACGTTTTTTGGTCCGGCGTAATTGAATTAGACATTCGCTTCCCTTCGCGCAAAACTGCGCTAGACACACCATTGATTTGCTAGTCAAATATGCTAATGAGGGAGTTACGGGGATTCACAAAAAAACGCAGTTGCTGCGCAGGCTACGCGATGTGCGCAACTGCAAAATGTTCTGTCTAAAGTTAGAGGACCTAAAAGCTGGTCTAAATTTTGAAAAAAAGTCTAATTGTCAGATAAAGCAACACTGTTAGTGAGGAGTTCAGCAGTCACACGTGTTGCCCAACAATCTGTATGCCAACATGCCAGGGGCATCGTCGCGCATAGCTATACTACTGACTTTAGATGAACAAAGAAGGATGAGGGCACGGAGGATGGCACTAAGGAGGGCACGGGAGATGTTTTTTTTTTTTTTTTTTGCTTATATAAAATGTACAATTTAATCTAATCTAATACAATATTCTTATCTGATACAAGCCCCTCACTCTTCACTTGATATACCACACACGCATAGACATCTTTGGCATGAGAGATTCTGAGGTGTCTCGCATCTTCAGATTCACCCCTCATGCCATCATGGAATTACCACAACCTTGCAGGAGGACATCAGCAGCCCAACACATGGCACCACCCATGACACCCATGACAGCTACATATACAATCAGAGCCCCATCCCCACAGATTTCAATTTCAAACAGAACATGTATGGGGACAGCTGGCTGGTTGGTGAGTGACATGGGAGTCAGGCATGACTATCCCCTCCCGTGATGCACACCTCACAAGTGGCACATGCATGACTAACATCCTCCTGTCTTTTCCCTTCAAGGTGACTCTGCATATGCACTGGTACCCCATCTCATGACCCCATCTCATGCCAGCTCACATTATGCATCTTTGCACGTTAAACACACACATTAATCATGGCACAATGAGAATGCATGCATGCACACCACTGTGGTCCCTAGCACACACACCCCACATCCTCATCAAATTGGATTGGCACCAGTCCACCATGCAAGACTGGTGAGCAGCAACGCCACGTCAAGGCTCCAATTATGTCACTGTACATTCATACACCATTCACACGGACCTGGGAATCACTTCTCCCTGGTCCTGGGGAACCCTTCTCCACCCAAATTGAGGATGACACCCCTTTTCCAGCAGGAATGTCACCCCCACATTCAAACATCATTCACAACCCAAAATATGCCAAAAATGTCAGCAAAAAAAAAAAAAATGCATAGAAAAAAAAAAATGCAGAGAACAAAAATAAAAATGCTTTCAAACCAAAAAAAGGGGGGAAAAAAAAATTAATGCCCTCTGCCTGAGCCACGCCTGGGGCGCCCCCGGCCACGGCCCCGGACCCTCAGGGGAGACGCATGGGGGAGGGGAAAAGCCGGGGAAGGAGGAGCAGCCCCTGAGATCTGCCCACCTGGCGGCCTGCCCTCCAAGGCCACGGCTATTCTGTCCAGGGCAGCACCAAGTGTTGCCGTGTTGCCTGGATAGCCTGGGTAAGGGCCCTCACATCCTGCCCAACGCCTGCTGCTGTAGTTTGCAGGTCATTTAGGCAGGTTGTGGAGGCCCGGGAGTGGGAGTCCAGGTTACCCAGCCTATCGTTGATGGAGGACAGGCTCTGATCCACCCGCCCCATAGTCTGGCAGAGCTGTCTCAGAAGGCGGGTCTGGGTGGCCAGGTTCCTTCTCAGACAGGCGGGCAGGAGATTGGGCGCCCCCCTGGTGCTCTGGGATGACCTCCTGGCTCCAGCTGATGGTTGTGGCCGGGGAGAAGGGGAGGCCCTTGTGAGGGGAGCCATGTTGGGGGAGGAGGGGGGGGGGCTCACCCTTAGGGAGGGCAGGCTTCTTGCAGCCAGAGGGGAAGAGTCCGCAGAAACCAAACGGCCAGTGCCTTCCATGGACTCCTCCTCCTCATGATTCTCCTCCTCCTCATGATCGTCCTCCGCATGATCCTCCTCCTCCTCTTGTTCCTCCTCCGCGGACTCTGGCCTTGTTGGGGGGGCTTCATTAGGCTGCTGTCCTGGCGTTGGAGCGGTCAGGCCAGATGGCCCTGCACCCTTCTGCACATCTGTGGATGACACAAACCATTCACAGGTTGGAGGATCCACACACTTGGCACATATTCCCTTTCACCCCCTCCCCCACACATGCTACACACCTGAGAGAAATAAAAACCTTACCTGGCACCGCGGGGACCGGACTTGTGTCAAAGCCTGGCAGGCCCTCCACTTCATGCCGGTGAAAGGTCAGGGCCACCACACGCTCCGTCGCTGTAAATCTAACCCGGCATGGTGGGCCCCCTCCTGTGCCCCTGGCATGGGCATTTATTGCGGCCAGTTTTTTTTTCACCTCACGCCGGAGGTCATTTATTTTCTTTTCAATCCCAGAGCGGGTCCGTGTCTCCCCCTCCCCCGATGAATTGACCTGCTCCGTGATCATATCCAATATCTCCCTCCTCCTGGCCGGGTGGTGGTGGCACTCTGCGGGCCGTGGAGAAAACGCTCATAGTCGGTAATGGCCCGGGCAAGAATTCTTTTTTCCCCCACTGTAAAATTAAGCTTTCTTTTTCTCTCAGTCATACTTCCAAACAAACTCACTAGCAGTCACCAAAAATCTGTCACAAATACAAGCACAACCAATCAGACAAGAACACACACAAAGAGAAAAAGAACAGGCAAAAATCACACTAGCACTCAGCAAGAAACAGTCACCAAAAAATCAGATGAAAAAATAAAGCAAGAAAACAAACGCTCTGAAATATATCAATCAAACAAACAAACAGTCTCAAACACTTATCAAAATACACTTTCACAAAACTACCAACAAGCACTAGATCACACAGAACACTAATCTGACAACTACAAAACACACTCTAACGAACAACAGAGCAAAAGCACTTGATTCAATGGGAAGGGACACAAAGGGATGTACTTTTGCAATGGAAGGGCGTTTGTGTGTGTCTATTTATGCTGTCTGCGTAGTTCACAACATTGCCCTAGTCCATTTCCAATTTCACTGATTGCGCCGCTCCCGAGTTGTGAGCATGCGCACAACGGAGCTGACATGGTTTCCTTCACGCGCGCATGCGCGAGTCGGCCGGCCCTTCATTTGCATGGGGTCACGGCTCATTTCAATGTAACACGCCCACGTCCCTCCCAATTTGTATTACTCCTCCTTACGCCTCCGGAAAAAACCTTACGCTTGCGCAATCTCTTGCGTAAAAGCTACGTGAATCGCGGGATTACGCGGCTAGATTGCGCAAGTCTAACGGAAAAGTGGTGCGCTACGCCGGACCGATAATGCGCCGATCTACGTGAATCTGGGCCAATGTGAATCCACCACCACATAGAGTGTAGACTTACCAGCTGTACAAGTTGTCAGAGCTTGTGGCTAATATCCAGCCAGGGCCATTGTTCTTCCCAATACCTCCGGTGGCTAACGCAGAGCATTCCTGGAGACTTGGCATTAACCCAGCAATCAGCAAACAACCACGGAAATGACCTCAGTGGGTGAATTATACCAGTAGAAAGAAAATTAAAAAATTTGCCATTGGTAAACCAGGTGGTGTTTATTGTAAAAAAAAAAAAAAAAGGTTGCGCTAACAAGCAGACAATGCAAAAATAAAAAGTCCCATAAAACAAGGGACGGCCGGCATATGCCCATGCAAGCAAAACATGAGAACAGGGCAGTCCACCCTATGCGTTTCATCACTAAGAGGATGTTTTCCTGGGGCCGGGGTCACACAAACACTTTTTATGGCAATATCTTGCACTAAAGCCTTTAAAATTAGAACTTTAGATTATTCATGTTCATGTCCCATAGACTTTAACTGCGTCCGTACACATTTTTTGCTTGTTCGCAAGTTCTGGTGCGAACCGAACCAGTGGGTGTTTGGCTCATTCCTACTCAGAAGCATCTCAGGGTAACAAAAGCTCAAAAACACCACGCTGCGGTACACCAGTAGATGTGATGACGTCATAGGGCCCGTATGGATGTGTGGGGCACAACCTTTTTATTTATTTTGGCGTGGGCTTCCCCTTAAAATCGATACCAGGTATGGCTTGGGGAGGGGGGAACCTGTCGCTGTTTTTTTCCTCAATTTGTGTTCAAAACTGAAGACATGTGCGATTCAAATGCATTTTTATAGAAGGAGATGAGCCTAGAATTTGCATCTGATTTCAGTGCTCAGGAAATGCACACAACTCTTTTTAAATTTGCAGTGAATTTGCACTAGATAAATAAAATGAGTATGCCCGTGCTACCTAAACTAGAAAGAGTACAGTACTTAGTTGCAGCAAGCACCGGATTGGTCAAACACTAGCCAAAAAGAGAAATAAATCAAAAGGTGGTGCTGCACTCCAAGTGATATAAATAAGAAAAGTGTTAAGTGGCTACAATAAAGTGCTTAGTGTTCAGATTGCTAGACTCCAAAATATTCAAATGCATACAATTCAAAAGGCACAATATAAATACCAAATAATAATAAACAATTTAAAGTGCTAAGTACTCAAAATGATATGCGTGATAAACTTCCAATGTGCAATAAGGTGCAAATAGTACAGAGGGATAGCATCCAAATCGATGCTATCCTAAACAAAATAAAATAAAGTGCTAGTGCCAAAAAAGTCCAAAGTGAACATAAATCTTTAAACGGATGCTGTTGGATGCAGTGCAATAGAATAAAGTGCTGGATTACAACTGACACTCTCTATTTACGAAAGGCAAATCCACTTTGCACTACAAGTGCACTTGGAAGTGCAGTCGCTGTAGATCTGAGGGCGACATGCAAGGAAAATAAAAAAAAAGAGCATTTTAGCTTGCACAAGATTGGATGATAAAATCAGCAGAACCTCCCCTCATTCACAGATATTCTCTTCAGATCTACAGCGATTGCACTTCCAAGTGCACTTGCAGTGAACTTGTAGGGCAGAGTGGATTTGCCTTTAGTAAATTAACCCCTCTGTGTTATTGCGATGGTGTGAATTGGTGATTTTTTCTTCAGTGTAGTCACATCTACAATGGCTCTTTACCTTACCGCTGTAAGAAAACAGATCAAAAATAGCCAGAGGCAATCCAGAATTCCAGGGTCTTGCAGTAGGTCACCCTAAGTATTTATTATGGACGGCAATATCTATGGAGCCTGGTGTCCTGGGCATCTTTGTCTTCCAGCACACAGACACACATCATGTAAAGCCCATTGAATTTGCACTGCCACTGCACTGCAAATATGTGAACCAGCCCCATAGAAAGCCAGTTTGGTTCACATGTCATGCGAATCTGATGTGGTTTAAAGTGCATCCACTTTGCATATATATGTGAAACAACGCCTAAACCTATTCTCTGACCATTTCTAAATAATACTAGGGCAAAAGTAAACAATACACATTATCACAAACAGGTGTTAATTATAATTAAACCTCCACTCACCTGCAATCTCCTGACAAGTTTCATTAACATTATTTAGAAAATGTATTATAGTGAATTTGGTTGTCTTGCTAAATTAAATCCAAGGCTGTTTGACTGGCAAGCACAGGTCCATAAATTATAAGTAAAGGAAAATTCTAGGAATAGATCATTAGTAGACATTGCCTACAGTAAGCAGACAGTACATATTGTTAACTTGGTGTAAGCTGCTATTACCTGAGCTGTATAATCATGCAATGGTTGTTTTTTGTATCCTTCATTTTTATATAATACCATCAGGTTGTCTTGCTCGTGTTTACATTAAATAAAATAACATTTCAAAAACATGAGTGGAGTTTAGGGTTCTTTTAAGTCCCTTACATACTTACATACCATTAGGATACACTTTATACCCGCTAAGCATACCATTTACACATAATACATAATGTCTTTTCTCCGCTAAAAATATAAATTTCCTAAGTACATGATTACAACAATTACATTGGCATATATATATATAGTTTTCCTCAGTTTAGGTCGATATGTATTCTTCTACATATTTTTGGTTAAAAAAAAAACACAATAAACGTATATTGATATGGTTTATTGGTAATGGCCGTGATCTTGATCGTAACTGCGACATTATGGCGGACACACTGTGACACTATTTTGGGACCATTGTCATTTTTACAGCGATCAGTGCTATAAAAATGCACTGATTACTGTGTAAATTACACTGGCAGGGAAGGGGTTGAACACTAGATGGCACTGAAGGGGTTAAGTGTGTCATAGGGAATGATTCTAACTGTGGGTGGGTGGGCTACCAACGACAGTAATCACTGCTCCCGATGACAGGGAGCAGTAGATCACTGTCCTGTCACTAGGCAGAACAGGGAAATGTCTTGTTTACATCTGCCCGTTCTGCAGCTCTGTGACACGATCGCGGGACACAGGTGGACATTGAGCCCACAATACTGCGAATTAAAGGGGACCTGTACACCCATTTGCCCAGCTGTGCCATTGTGCCGACATATATTGTTGTGCGCTGGTCGGCATGTGGTTAAAGTGGGATTCCGGGCATAGGATCTTTTTTTTTGCAATCTACAATACATTAAATACAATATTCTTTTACAATTATCAAAAAAAAAAAAAAAAAACATGATCGGTACATGAAACAGTGTAAACACTTACCTGGTGTCTGCTCAGCGATCTTGTGGCCATTTCCATGTTAGCTGTTGACATGAATTTTGTCTTCCTGAATTTTCCTAGAGAGGTACATGCTGGGATTTTTAGGCACAGTAATGCCCAGAGTCTCCTGGGAAATGAGTGTCATCATTTCCCAGGAGTCAATGGGGTCTTAGGACAGGAAGTTGAACCACCGCAGACTAGGAACTATGGAGATTACGAAATCTGCCTAGTAACAGCCATATACAAGTGAGTAAAACACATTTTTTACGATTTTTTTTACATTAAAGACAAACTGTTAATAAAACGTTTGTTTTTAGGGTGGAACTCCGCTTTAATATACAAGTGTTTTTATTTACCAGAATCATCTGCAAAGTTTCTCAGTGAAATGTGAAGAGTACGTCAGTGGAAATGTATTAGAGTCTCTATCTCTATAATTACCATTCGATTTTTATCAGGTACAAAGTATTCTACTTGAAAACCTTAATTTTTGAATATTTTTCGAATTATATTTCTTGCAACAAAAACCAAAATATACCCCCTAAAGAACTGTTATTTGCTTTTTGACAAACATTCAATTTTTACAGCTTATACTGTATGTGGTAAAGGCAGTACAATATAAATTTGCTACAATGGGACGCAGCTAAAAAGATTTGGTAATTTTGAATCCTCTTTTCTATTTTATTTTATGAGTTAATTTTCCCTTTTCAAGAGTAAAAATCAATAAGAGAGCAATATGGAAACAGAATGCAGTAGAATGCAAAGATTACTTTGTATCTAGGTATTGTTACAGTTAGAAATGCTTAAATTAGGATCACTTTAACTTGAAAGCATAGTATTCCTTTCTATGTACTTTAAAATATAAACATATGTGCTGATTTAAATTTTTAAGGGAACATTTTTGTCATTGTTATATACAGTAAGTATGTGTTTCATTCACATAGAGAACATTCACTTGCTCAGTAGTATTGTGTCCTTAAAGTTATAACTAAGACCTATTAGGTTTTGTTTTGTCTTTTGTTTTTGTAATGTCTGTGTCCCTGTTAGTGCCGGTTCACACAGGGGTGACTTGTCAGGGACTTAGTCGCCTGACAAGTCGCGTTCCATTCTGAACAATGGAACCGTTCTAATAGGAGCGACTGAAGTCGCTTTGACTTAGAAAAAAGGTTCCTGTACAACTTTGGGGTGACTTCATCTCCTCAATTTTGCAAGTCGTGTGCAGATCGCCTTGCCAAGTCACATGGCAAGTCGTGATGCCCCAGTGTGAACCGACACTTAGGCCGCGTACACACGATCAGACATGTCCGATGAAACTTGTCCGACGGACCAGGCTGAAGTGGTCTGATGGTCTGATGTGCGTACACACCATCGGACCAAAATCTCCTCGGACCAGAACACGGTGATGTAAAACACAACGACGTGATGAAAAAACGAAGTTCAATGCTTCCAAGCATGCGTCGACTTGATTCTGAGCATGCGCGGGTTTTTGGTCCGATGATTTTGTGTACTAACCATCAAACCTGTCTGGCGGACAGGTTTCCAGCAGACAGGTTTTAAAGCATGTTTTGAAACTTTGGTCCGCAGGAAAACGGTCCGATAGGCCATACACACGATCGAAAAATTACCGCTGAAACTGGTCTGCGGACCAGTTTCAGCGGACATGTTCGATTGTGTGTACGCGCCTTAGGGAAATTCAGCCTCTGTATTTGCTTACCATTATCATTAAAAGTAAAAGAAAATCTCAAATTTTGGGTTGGCCCCAGAAAAGTAATAGAGGGGAATTTTTACAATGGGGACACTAGTTTTGGTGACCTGAAGGATTCAAATGGATTCTCTTAATTTTCAGGAATTTCCTCTCATTTCCCATTTTGGTCATTGGACAGGAAGTGAAGGTGAATCTCCCCAATGGGAAAAAAACAACAACCTGTCAGGAGTATTAACCATACCTTACTGTATCCAATATGAAAATATAACGTTTTCCAATAGTTCTTGGTTATGTGTCAGGGCCCTAACCAAAACTGTTGCCAAGGTGCTGCTTTTATCAGATGCAGCTATGTTAAGATTTATTTTTTCGCTAACAATACTTACCCGTAAACATGCATATTTCCTTTCCCATATGTGTGCTTATATGTTGACAAAGTGCAGAAAGCAGAGCTACTATTAAATTAAATGGAACCATGTGCTATTGGCTTAACATTTCTATTGCAGTTAAAGGCCTATTTTTCCTTTTGTTGGTAATATGAAGTTGTTTTGCATCAGAGGAGTATGTAAATCACACTTGTACTTGGGGATTCAGATGCAAAGATATGCTCAATACTCAGAATTCTGTTTGAGACTCAAGCAGAACACTTAGCACAGCAGATGTCAAAGTGCTCTTCAGAGGACAACTAAGTCAGGCCTCGTACACACGATCAAATCTGTCCGCTGGACCGTTTCAGCAGACAGATTCGATCGTGTGTACGGCCGAGCCGACGAATTTGGCCACCCGACAGATTTCAAAGCATGCTTTGAAATCTATCGGGTGGGAATCCGCCCGCCCGACATGTCTGCTGGTTAGTACACTTACCAGCAGACATGTCGTCCCGCACCGCCGCCGAATGGATTCGGCGCATGCGCGGAAGTGTTTTACTTCCTGGTGCGGTGACGTGGCGGCGTCAACGTCACCGCCACGTCACCGACACGTCAGCGCGCTCTCTGCTGGCGGGGATTTTGGTTTGCTCGTGTGTACACGCGAGCAAACCAAAATCCCAGCAGACAGATTTGTTCAAATCTGTCGGACGGACAGATTTGAACAAATCTATTGCCTCGTGTGTACGAGGCCTAAAAGGTTTGTTGACTGTCCCTTAAAGCGGAAGTAAATTTAACTAAGCAAAAAAAAAACAAATATCTTCTTCCTGCAAGGTAAAGTCAAAATGTGCTAGTATACATTGCATACTAGTATATTAAGAAATACTTACCTCGATACATAGGCCTCCAGCTGAGTGCTGTCACCACTGACACGGCTTCCATCTTCAATCGGTCTCCCCTCCAGGTTCACAGGCACCAGTCCTTTGAATAGCTCAAACGTGATGACGTCACTCCCGAACATGCATGCAAGAATCTCTGTTTACGACACAGGGTTCTGAAGGAACACCACAGATTTGACATTCCTTCAGAACTGACATCACCAGTTGCAGAAGCACTGAATTTCTTGTAAATGGTGTATGTTTAGGAGATATAACTAGTACCTACAGGTAAGCTTTATTATAAGCTTACCTTTAGGTAGAAGTGTCCAGTGGGACTTTACTAGCTTTGTGGTATTTGTTGGTCCTGGAGCTAGAACAAAATTCACAGCCTCCCTAGGTCTCATGCCTCTGCATCACTTCTGGGTGACCAACATCTCATCTATTTTAGGATCCCTTAATGCAATGCACAACTTACAATGAAATGCATTCATTGTTGTTGTGTTGTGACAGCCCAGTTGTCATGACTCCAATTTATCACACCTCCTCTTCGTGAAGCTGACTTTTTGTCAAGGAACAGGATGGAGAAATGGCTACCCTGGAAAGACCATTCCGTAAACTCCACAAAATTATTGGTAGAATAAACTGCAAAAACAAAAAAGTGACTGGTGCCCAACGGTTTGTTTTACAATACATTAAGCCAAGGACTCACCCTGAGATGTTAAATGTTAATCTACCTCACTCACTTATCCTACACATCCTGGGTGGGGGGAGTGCTACATACATCTCCAAGCATGGGCAGCTTATTTATTATAGGCTTCTTGAATAACCCTTATCGCATGAGAATTTGCTTCAGCACAGTGCAATATAGTCTACTTATAAGTTTGGGTTACTCAACTCTGCCTAGGACCTGTGGGTGAAACCTGGGACAAAGGTAAGTATATTATCTAATTAATCTAGCCTTATTTATTTTTGGCAGTTTAATGCCTTTTAGCAAGGGAATGGGGCTTTACTAAAGTAGGGAATGCATAATCGAAATGGACCCTTGAGCAATTAAAAAATGACCTCCGATTAATAATTACTGAAAATGACTGATACTTTCCTTTTATCAACTCAGTAGAAAAATTTGTGTAGCACTCCCCCCACCACATCCTGGATGGGGGGGGGGGGTGCTACATACATCTCCAAGCATTGGCAGCTTATTTATTATAGGCTATGTATCTTTTATACTTATTGGGCAACAATGGCACATGGGTAACATTGAGAAAAAAACTTCATTAGCTAAGACAATTTGAGTAAAGCTACATTTATAATTGAATATACCACTTTAGCACATCACAGCTCAAATAAAGTTACTCCAATTTATTTTCTTCTCCTACTGGGAGTTTACTGATGTTTTTTAGTCAAGAAAAAAAATGGCTGTACAATAACAAATGGAAATGCTTTTATGCATGGCACATAAATAAAAACAAAAGGGGAAAATAAACATCTGCTTTAGCTCTAACCTCACAGTCAATGTCTGTGATTACAGTTATATGTACCTTGCGGAATATATGAGTAGTGCCAAATAAGTCCCAGTAGCAGCAATTGTTTCCACACATAGAGTATTCACATAATAACAACTCTTCCTTCTGAGCTCTTTTAGACTAAGCAAACAATTCTCCACAGACAAGTTTGTCTGACAGTTGGAAACATCATTCTAAAGCATATGAACAGTAGAGAGATTGCTCCACCTGAACATTAGCAGCTAACTTCTGAACGTCAGTCAGATCAGGTTTTAGGCAAGCAAAAACTTCCATCATCGTTATGCAATGATAAAATAACTAGCTGACAGTAAAATCTCTGTATAAATTCATATGATGTCTTCGGATCTATGCTTATTATTATGACACTAAACAGCCTTTATCATTTTACACCTCCCTGATCATCACTGTCCAGCTATAAAACTATATCGGCTCAGGCTCATATGTACATAGAACCAGCAATATATACCATAGCATGTACTGAAGTTGGCGTTCACAGAGGGCTGTTTGACTTCATGCAATTTACAGTGTAATGTCGCTTTGTCAGAAGTGTCATTGGAGGGAAGGTCACAAAACTTCTATGTGTACAATGGCAGTCTGTTCCAACAGGCCCAACAGCACTGGCACCAAAGGCAGACACAGGGGCAAACAGGAAGCTAGAGACACCCCAGATCATCACCTTGGGTAGGATATTTACTATCATGGGACAAAAGCAAAAAAAAAATTATGCCTTGTACACACGATCGGATTTCCCGTCAGGAAAACTGCTGTGTTTTCCTTTGGCCGTGAAAACCGGCCATGTGTGTGTATGCTCTTTAGCATTTTCCGGACAGGAAAACTGCAGTTAAAAAAATTAGAACATGTTCTCTTTTTTCTCGCAGCGAATCGCAGCATTTTTTCCCCGCAGTTTTCCTATGGGAAACACTGCTGTGGAGCATACACATGGCCGGTTCTCCCGACCAAAGCTCTCAGGTATTTTTCCTGTCGGGAAAACTGGCCGCGTGTACATGGGAAAGTGACCCAGACAGTTCTTGGTTCTCCCCTCCGGTCTTTTGACCGCTGAGAAACCCGAACGTATGTACAAGGCATTAGAGACTAACGTAGGCATCCCCTTATCATTTTTGCCGATACACCACCTTCCCTGTGAACACCATCATACCTGTGAACATCCTCAAAACCATTGCAATAGCAAGCGGTATCAAATATGGAGACAACCACTGGAAACAGTTTACTAATAAACCAGTTTATTCTTCACTCCACCAGCTCTAGTGTGCCAACGTCCCACAAACAGAGTCCCTTTTGCTTTTGCTTTTGCTGTCGGAAAAATTGAGAACCGACTTCCTCTAGCAGGTTCACAATTAAAGGTGTTTATTTTTTTTACTTACAATTAAAGGTTACACTTGTGTGTACTGTGCACAAAAGTGTCCCTCCTCTACCTTCAGATCATGCCAGTGTGTAACTGTACAAACCTCAAATCAGTGGATTCCTGATTACTGAGGCTTGGTTCTACACTATGCTGGGAGACACTTGATTTTTCTGGGAGCAGATGTACTGTGCGCTTGATATTTTACTATATATATGGACACGGCTGCATCTCCTAATTTAAAAGCAATGCAGAGGCAAGACCACGCCCCTGAATGCAGACAATGTGTGTTTGAAGTTGCACACCCACTCCAGAAAGCCTGTAAAATTAGGACATGTGAGTGTGTCTGTAAAACTGTTGCATCCCAATAAAGTATCATAGGCTGCCTGCATGCAGCTCCTGCCACATAAATAAACCACATATTCACACTGTAAAACACTCCTCACCCATGTGCATTTCCCTAATACCAGACATTTTTAGAAACCTTAACAGGCTTTTAATGCTGCTTGTGCCCGCACTTGGTCAATTCACTTAAAATGTCTAGTTAACCATGGTCACTAGAACAGAAAGTGAATTTGTCACATTGACTTGTTGTCCTCCTATGGGGACCCTTGTTTTAATGACAGCTGTCTAAGAGGGATTACCATTATGGGACACCATAAACACCATTATGGTATTTATGGGACAGGAACAAAAGGCAATCACCTCCAGTAGAACTCAGCATGAAGATTAAAAACCTGACTGGGGTTTAAAATGTTCAATACTATTTAAAATGTTTTGGCTATAGATTTACTTTAAATATGTTTAAACCACTTGCTTACTGGGCACTTAAACCCCCTTCCTGCCCAGACCAATTTTCAGATTTCAGCACTGTCACTCTTTGAATGACAATTACCTGTACCCAAATGACATTTTTATATATATTTTTTATATTATTGATAAGTGGCACTGATGGGTGATAGTAATGGACACTGATTGGTGACAGTAATGGGCACTGATGGGCACTGGTAGGTGAGACTATTAGGCAGCATTGCTAGCTGGCACTGATAAGGTACTGATTGGCACCACTGGTGGGCATTGATAGATGGCACTGATTGGTGGCGCTGATATGCACTAGTGGTCACTGGCAGGTGGCACTGATATGCACTGGTGCACACTGGCAGGTGGCACTGGCAGGCGGCACTGGTGGGCACAGGTGAGGTGGCTGTGCCTCTTCCTCTTCAGGACCGATGTCCCTTTCACAGAAGCGGGTGATCTGCTTTTTTTTTCTCCTCACGCTGATAGCGTGAGGAGAAAAAAAAATATTACTCATTGGCTGACAGCTGATCACTTAGTAAGGGGCTGGGATTGGCCCCTTAGTCCAAGCTGCAAATCACCTGAGTCTCATTAACTCAGTGATCACAGAGCGCGGTGTGCATGCCTCATAGGGGGTGCGCGGGGAGCATGCAAAGGGGAGGATGTCTAATGACGGCCTCCTGGCAATGTAGGTCTGCGCTTTAGCTGTCATTCAGCGATAGCGCTGATGTAAAAGGGTTAAAGAACATATCAATTGTCTGAAATGTATCTTTACATTGAATTTACAGTATCTTCCCACAATTCCTTACAAAGTAGATATAACAAATTGAGCTTAAAAGATTAAAGTTCAGCAAGTTGTTCAGAAAAAAAAGTTAGTACTATTTGGAATTTAATAAAGAATTAAAAAAAAAACATTTTTAATTTATAATTGCCTATTAATTTTATAACTTACTGCCTATTGACTAAAAGCACAAACAGAAAAATCTGCACGAGGGACATAACTTATGCCCCGTATACATGATCAGAAATTCCGACAAGAAAAGTTCAATGTGAGCTTTTGGTCAGAAATTCCGACCGAGTGTAGGCTCCATCTGTCTCAAAAATTTGAGAGCTGGTTTTTAATTTTTCCGACAAGAAAAGTTCTTGTCGGAAATTCCGATCATCTGTATGCTATTCCGAAGCGCAAAAAATGGCAGATAAACAGGTACAACTTATTTAGAAGGATTTTTTGCATCTCTGTGTATCACCTGAGGCTAGTCACTTCACAGGGTATATGTAAGGGTATTTAAATATGACTTTTCTATTTCAATCAGCAGCTATAATTTTTAATTTTTTTTTACAAACTGCCAAAAAAGTAAAATGTGGCTTACTTACTACATTAATAAACACATAAGCAATTTACATGCATTCCCTGCAATTGGTTTTTCATTTTTGTGGTGAGATAATTTCTAAAGGTTGCAAACACTGCAGCTTTTCTTTATTGCAATATGGAGATTGCCGAGGACTTTAGGAGAGGATAATAAAATTCACAGGACTTTGTGCTCCCAAAAAAGGAGAGCACATCACTCCCCTTGGTGGATAGTAAATTACTGAAAGAGGCTCATTTAAAAACCGAATTCCCTAAAAATATATACGTTATGTCTAGGAAGTTTGACAAAATGTAAGGAATATGGTGCAACTCATTATTGAGTTGTGCCACATTATGTATAGGTTATTGGTTTGTAAGTAATTTGTAACATGCTGGTATGCATTTTTGTCCAGAGGACAATATTTTTGCCGAACTTGTAATATTTGGGGAAAAGTGAAATTTTGTTAAAACAAATGGTGGTAGACTGGGGTCAAACTTACAATGAAGCTAAAGGGTATAGGAGGACCATCAGGCTTGGCCAAGGGGACTAAACATGGGCTGGGAGTAGATGAGGTAAAATATTGATATAATGACTGGTTGTGGACCAGTGGGGCATAGGGAAATTTGTTTATGCCAGGAGGCTGAGAGGAGAGACAGCCTATTATGGAATGTTTATGAGAGATTGAGAAGGTAGATTAGGACCTGACCAGAAAAAAAAAATGAGAAGCAGAGTATGATGTAATCAAATAGAAGAAAATAAGAGAAGGCAAAAAGTATATGATCATACGTGAACAAAAAAAAGAGGATGCATACCATAAGGTGATAAAAGAGCGGGATGATTGAAAGAGTGCAGGCATTGATTTGATGAGCATAGACAGGGAATAAATGGGGATGCACATGTTCTGATTATGGTCCAATAGAAGAATAGATAAAGTTTGTCTGAGCATGATTGAGAGGCAGAGGGGGAGATTATTATGACCAGGGATAGGGAAGTAAAGTGGGACTTGATACTGGACAGGAGAGGGTTGAGGCAGACAGAGCTTGCCAGAGAATGCAGTGAGGCATGAGGAAACTATCAGCCACAGGGGTACATAATGTGTTATGGCAGGGGAGGAGAGGGAGCTGCCAAAGTACAGAATGTAAATAAAGAGGCGTTGTCAAAGAATGTACTGTGGATGATAGAGAGTTGTGAATGACTATAGCATGGAGGGTGGGGGTGATACTGCAAGAGAAACAAGGCTGGAGCCTGGTGAAGCTGCCAGAGAATATAATGCAGACTTTGGGATGGAAAATGAAGTGGTTGAAGAATATAGTGTAGACCTTTAAGATTTGCAAAAAAAAATAGGAAAATAGGTGCAAAACAGGAAGGTGGAAAATGTTTAGTGTTGTGGATATTGCTTGAACAATGTGTGATGGGACATAAACAATGATGACAAAATAACGTCTCAACAAGGGCATGAGTGAACAGTCTGTGAGCTTAATTTCTGTCAGTGAAACAGTGGGCAAATACAGAAAGGGTCAATCTAGGACGTGGCTTATGTGCTTTCCTGCTACATTATTTTCTGGTGGCAGAGCCTTTAAGCAATGAAAGGTAAAGTAACAATTTCTATTCACACTACTTAGGGGCACGGAATGAAACCGACATGTCCTGTGAGCAGTTGCAGAGGGCTGAGAAACTTCATATGCTATGAGCAGCAGGCCAGAGCTGTTCACTCAAATCTGAACTTTGTTCTTTGCACTCAGCATGCACGGGAAATAGTGGCAGAATATCTAGTAAAATAAGATGTTTCAATTCCTTAAGTCCTTTCTAAGTTATAAAACATGATAGGATATACACACCCTGGGGATATTTTGTTCTGGACATATAGAGAGGTAGATCTTGTTTTACTAATTTGTTTCTATTTTTATTTTTATTTTTTGTAGAGTGCAAACACATAAAAACAAATATTGCAATAAAAAATAAGTCTTCAAAACAATTCAGAATATTTATGAAAAGTACAAAGGCTTTTATTGCAGTCTTGCACAATAAAACAATGTAATTTATACATACATTTTTTCTACTTTGTAGACTCTAGAGAACAATACCATGGGGCTGATTTACCAAGCCTGTGCGCCAAGACTCATGGTGCACAAGCAGGAGTAAACCTGTTTTTGACATTTACCAAAGAAACACGCTGCCAGTGCAGCGTGTTTCCTCATTTACTAAAGTGCCTAATGCGCCCAGAAGAGGGCGCACAGCACGCCAGTACAGAGCTGGCGTGCGGCATTTAGTAATGTAAACATCGGGGATTCGGGCGGGAGTTTATGAGGGGAGGGAGGGGGGTGATGCAGGGGAAGTGTAGTGACATGTGTTTCAACTTGTGTGGCGGGCCGATTTGAAAGGGAAAGTGACTTTTGGGACCCGATCCCCGTGCCCTTGCAAAGTACGCTAGAACCTCGGAAGGTTCACTTGCATACTGGGCATGCGCAGAGGGAAAAATCGGAGCTCACCGCGCGCCTCTTCAGTACGCCGGGAAATCCTTGGTAAATACCAGGCGGCGTAGCAGTGTTTGCACTGCCTGGAGCGGCGCACGGCAAGCTCCGAGCTGTTCTCGGGCTGCGCTGACACTGAAGGGGAACTCCGCGCCAAATTTCAAATGTGAAACCGGCGCGGCTTCCCCCCCAGGGGTACAATAGGCTCTCCGGCTTGGTCCGGAACGTGAGGGGTTAACCCACGCCAAAATCGGCGTGGGGTTCCCCCCCAGATCCGTACCAAGCCCTCATCCCAGGCATGCAGTCTGGCCGGACAGGAATGGGGGTGGGGACGAGCGAGCGGCCCCCCCCCCTCCTGAGCCGTACCAGACCACATGCCCTCGACATGGGGGAGTGTGTGCTTTGGGGGAGGGGGGCGCTGCCCCCCCACCCCAAAGCACTCTTGTCCCCATGTCGATCGGGACAAGAGCCTCTTCCCGACAACCCTAGCCATTGGTTGTCGGGGTATGCGGGCGGGAGCCAATCAGAATCTGGGAGCCCCGTTTAATAAGGTGGCCCCCAGATTTCGGGCCCCCACCCTATGTGAATGAGTATGGGGTACATCGTACCCCTACCCATTCACCTGGTGAACGTTTTCACTTTTGAGGGTCTTCCGCCGCCCCCTTCAAATTCTTCTGCCTGGACGGGGGTCATACATCCCATCCAGGACTTGGACGTGGCGGGCTTCTCGTCGCTGTCTTCTGCCGCTGCCCCCTTCACCACGAAGCTCCGTGCTTGTTTGATGAGGGCAGCGGGCTTCCGTCGTCTTCTCCGGGGCGAGGGTCGTACATCCCACCCCGGATTTCGTCGCCGGGTTCTGCCTGGCTCCTACTAGGGGCCAGGGCTTCTTTTGCCGTCTTCCGCCGGAGGGCGCCACTCTCCGGGCTTCTCGACGTTGTCTTCCGCCGCGGGGGCCAGGCCTTCTTCTTTGCCGCCCCCCTCGATTTTTTCGGCCTGGACGGGGGTCGTACATCCCATCCAGGACTTGGACGTGGCGGGCTTCTCGTCGCCGTCTTCTGCCGCTGCCCCCTTCACCACGAAGCTCCGTGCTTGTTTGATGAGGGCAGCGGGCTTCCGTCGTCTTCTCCGGGGCGAGGGTCGTACATCCCACCCCGGATTTCGTCGCCGTCTTCTGCCGCTGCCCCCTTCACCACGAAGCTCCGTGCTTGTTTGATGAGGGCAGCGGGCTTCCGTCGCAGTCTTCCGCCGCGGGGTGACACTCGCGGGCTTCTTCTTCCATTCGATGTTGACACGGCGAGGTCCGGCGCTGAAATGCCTTCTGAGCGGCGGGCAAGGACTTATATTGGCATTGGGCGTGGGCGTGGTTATGCCAACATGTGACCTTAACCCATGTGACAGTGATGTGACGTGACATCACTGTCACATGGGTTAAGGTCACATGTTGGCATAACCACGCCCACGCCCAATGCCAATATAAGTCCTTGCCCGCCGCTCAGAAGGCATTTCAGCGCCGGACCTCGCCGTGTCAACATCGAATGGAAGAAGAAGCCCGCGAGTGTCACCCCGCGGCGGAAGACTGCGACGGAAGCCCGCTGCCCTCATCAAACAAGCACGGAGCTTCGTGGTGAAGGGGGCAGCGGCAGAAGACGGCGACGAAATCCGGGGTGGGATGTACGACCCTCGCCCCGGAGAAGACGACGGAAGCCCGCTGCCCTCATCAAACAAGCACGGAGCTTCGTGGTGAAGGGGGCAGCGGCAGAAGACGGCGACGAGAAGCCCGCCACGTCCAAGTCCTGGATGGGATGTACGACCCCCGTCCAGGCCGAAAAAATCGAGGGGGGCGGCAAAGAAGAAGGCCTGGCCCCCGCGGCGGAAGACAACGTCGAGAAGCCTGGAGAGTGGCGCCCTCCGGCGGAAGACGGCGAAAGAAGCCCTGGGAGGAGCCCGAGGTGGGGCGACACCCCCGTTGTTCTCCGCTGTTTTCGGCCGGCCCCCCCCGGATGTAAAAGAGCTTCATTTTGGGGTGGGGGCACAGTCGAGCATGGCGGAGAGCATGGGTGGGTGTTTCCCCCCCCCGGCAGAAGACGGCTAGAAGACCGAGGAGTGGCGACGCCCCCGTTGTTCTCCGCCATTTCCGCCGGCCCCCCCCGGATGTAAAAGAGCTTTGTTTGGGGTAGGGGGCCTGGCCGAACATGGCGGAGAGCATCGGTGGGTGTCTCTCTCCCCGGCGGAAGGCGGCGGCGAAGACCGGGGGGGGGGTAGGTGTACCCCCCCGGCGGAAGGCGAAGACCGAGGAGGGGTTTCGCCCCCCGTTGTTCTCCGCCATTTCCGCCGGCCCCCCCCGGATGTAAAAGAGCTTTGTTTGGGGTAGGGGGCCTGGCCGAACATGGCCGAGAGCATCGGTGGGTGTCCCCCCCCGGCGGAAGGCGGCGGCGAAGACCGGTGCGGGGCTGGAGCCCCCCGGCAGAAAACGTCTGGAAGACCGAGGGGCTCCGCCCCCGTTGTTCTCTGCTTCTTTCGGCCGGCCCCCCCCGGATGTGAAAGAGCTAATTTTGGGGTGGGGGCCTGGCTGGACATGGCGGAGATCATCGGTGGGTGTGTCCCCCCGGCAGAAGACGGCGAAGCCCGGGGCCCAATGGGCTGGTGGTGGGGGGTCCCGGCAGAAGACCCCCGGAGCTGACTAATAAATTATTTTTTTCTGTGTGTTTTTTTTTGTGTTTACACTTTTCCACCCGGTGAATGGGTAGGGGTACGATGTACCCCATACTCATTCACATAGGGTGGGGGGCCAGAATCTGGGGGCCCCCTTAATATAGGGGGCTCTCAGATTCTGATAAGCCCCCCGCCCGCATACCCCGACAACCAACGGCCAGGGTTGTCGGGAAGAGGCTCTTGTCCCTTTCGACATGGGGACAAGAGTGCTTTGGGGTGGGGGGGCAGTGCCCCCCTCCCCCACAGCACACACTCCCCCATGTCGAGGGCATGTGGTCTGGTACGGCTCAGGAGGGGGGGGGGGGCGCTCGCTCGTCCCCACCCCCATTCCTGTCCGGCCAGACTGCGTGCCTGGGAGAAGGGTTTGGTCTGGATCTGAGGGGGAACCCCACGCCGTTTTTTGGCGTGGGTTTAACCCCTTATGTTCCAGATCAAATCTAAGAGCCTGTTGTGCACCAGAAGGGGGACCCCCACGCCGTTTTTTTTTGTAATTTGGGGTGGAGTTCCCCTTTATCCCGGTCCTGTCAGGGGGGGGGGGGAATGCCTGCTCGTCTGTCCCTACAATGTATGAACAGCGATCTGTCATTTCCCCTACACAGTCCCACCCCCTTTACAGTTAGAACACACCCAGGTAACATATTCAACCCCTTCCGCGCCCCTAGTGTTAACCCCTTCCCTGCCAGTGTCATTTTTATAGTAAGCAATGCATTTATATACCATTGCTCGCTACAAAAATGCCAAATCTCACAAAAATGTGTCCGCCACAATGTCGCATTAGACAGAAAAAACAAATGATAGCCACCATTACTAGTAAAACAAAAAATTATTCAAAAAAAAACCCATAAGACCAACCCCTACTTAGAACTTTTGCCCAAACCAATCAAACGCTTATTGTGATTTTTTGCAACCAAAAAGATGTCCAAGAATACTTATCGGCCTAAACTGAGGGCAAACATTTTTTGAATATATTTTGGGGGAGATTTATTATAGCAAACCGTAAAAAATATGTTTTTTTAGTTACCAAATTGTCGCTATATTTTTGGGTCAAGCAAAAATAAGAAAAAACGCAGAGGTGATCAAATACCACCAACAAAAAAAAAAAATTGAATTTTTAGGGGGGGGGGGGGGGGAGGATGAGGACGCCCAATTTTTTTGGGGGCCACGTCGCACAACCACGCAATTGTCAGTCAAAATGACGCAGTGTTGAAATGCAAAAAATGGCCCCGTCAGTGACCAGTAATATGCTCTGGGGCTCAAGTGGTTACAAATTAAGAATACACTAAAGTTAGCCCAATTTATGGCCATAATGTGAAAGATGATGTTACACCGAGTAAATAGATACCCAACATGTTACACTTTAATATTGCACACACTCATGGAATGGCGCCAAACTTCAGTACTTGAAAATACCCATAGGCAACGCTTTTTTATGTGTTTCAGGTTACCAGTTTAGATTTACAGAGGAGGTCTAGTGCTAAAAGTATTGCTCTCGCTCTAACGTACGCTATGATACCTCACATGTGGGGTTTGAACGGGGGTTCAATATGTGGGCGGGGCTTACACATTTAAGGCCCGCCCCCATATATGGAAACATTCTTCAAACCACACATGTGAGGTATCATAGCGTGCGTAACAGCAAGAGGAATATTTATAGCACTAGACCTCATCTGTAAATCTAAACTGGTAACCGGAAACAATAAAAATGCTGCTTGTTCGCTTCTGACTGCGAGCTACTAGGGACAGGGGCGTTTAAATTATTACTATTTAGGTTTGTTACGTAAAAATTCTATAAGACCTCCCGTTCAGCTTGTAAAGCATCACTTCATGGGGACCCAAAAAAAATTTAACACCTCTAATGCTTTCATCCGCCATTGCAGATTTGATTCTGGTACTGCATTTCGAGTGAACTGGGCATGCTCGAACAGTTAGAAAAAGAAGTTGGAAGTTTCATCCTGAAAATGACTTGCATCTTTCTGAGCATGCTCAGAAAGCTCTTTTTTTGGCTTAGTAATTTAAGGACATCCTTAACAGGTGTAAGCAGTTCCAAGTGCACACAAACTAGAGGCTGACATTTCTTCATGTGTTTCCAATTTGGTTCATTAGCACACATGTTATAAAAAGCGTGGATACTGCACGTGTCAGCTGCCCCTCAGAGGGGGCAGATTTGCTGGCTGGAAGTAATGGCGGAGTGAAACAGAGATGTTTTGGAGCAAGTTTTGTATTTTTTGATGTTTTCTCTGCTACATAATTTTGCTAAATGTTTCTCAAGATGTTAATGACTAATGTTTTAATCCTGTGGGTCTATCCTGTTATTTCAAAAGCATGATTTATTTTCCAATGACTGTGAAATAAACGTTGGTCTTTTTTGTTTTTAGGTGTTTTTATATATTTTTGGTGTGTTTATTTGTAATTTTTTTTTTGCTTTCCTTGTTTTGTGGACCAATAAAATTACTTTCAAATTTTGAAGTTTGTTTTGTGATATTTTTTTCATGCTATGGATTTCAACCGCTGCAGCTGAAATAGTTTGGGCCTAAACCATCAAGTGTGATTTGTCTCTAAGATCTTTCCTGGTGTGTATGCATGAAATGTTTAGTCACCAGAAAAGGAAGGACAAAGCGGTAAGTATTGTTTCCTAGAACTGATGTCCAGACTGACTTTTTAAAGCACATGTGCAAGATGTAGGAAAAGCTGCAAACAGGGCCTGTTGGAGGGGGGTGGGGGGGGGGGGTGGTGTATTGGTGGACAGGCTTGAAGTGCTGATTTACAGCGCTGTGCTTGAAACTAGCACAAGACAATCCTATTCTAATTGTGGGTTGTTTGAGGGAAGCCAATTGAGTGTTAGAACCCCTGCTAGTGTTTTTAGGTTGGGCTTTGTGTCCCTTTTCCTAAAATTGGCTTCACTTCCTGTCACACAGCTGAACAGGAAGTGAGGTTAAAACCCTACCAATGGTCTTTTCTTCGGGGCACAGGTCAATCTAACTAGTGTCACCATTAAGCAAATTGCACTGCAGTGTACACCCCAAATGATTAGTTATTTTGGGGTTTAGTAAAGGCAAAGCCGCTCTGCAGTAGAAGCGTAGGCAATGAAAATCAGAAGGGAAGCACTGATGGTTTTTACTTCCAATCCCGCCAAGTTTTGAGTTTTCTTCCTTGCTTGTCCACTTGTAGTGCAAAGTGGATTTGCCTTTAGTAAATGGACCCCAAAGTCCAAGATTCCTACTAATTTGGGGTGTACACAGCAAAATGCCATTTCCAAAATGGGAAACTATTTATATTGATCTGTGTGTCCCCAACAAAACATTACTCAGGTGTTTCCCTCACTTCCTGTTTGGCTGTGTGGCAGGAAGTGAATGAATTAAGTAGAAAGTGACAACATTTGTGAGGTGTCTTTACCCTATCAGGGGTGCAGGCATCCCCAAAACAAACATGAAAATAGTTGATTTAACATTGGGTGGTGTTTGTGGGGGTCCCTAACACACATTCATACATATTAGCAACGCTGGATCGTGGCCTATTGGCATGGTTATATTTTCTTAAGCCTCTCAATAAAATGATCTGAAATTTGGGGTTAAACTGGAACAATAATCATCACTTTTATTTTTTGGATTTCTTTCATTTTGGATAGAGTTGGTGGGGGGGGGGGGGGTTAGAAGCTCTGTCAGTTTATTTTGTATTATCCCTGTCCGTTTGGGGAGATTGGCCTTCACTTCCTGCCCCATAGCCAAACAGGAAGTGATCGAAAAAGTAGGCAAATTAAGGGCCCCCCCCACAGAACTTGTGTGTGTCCCCTGAAAATTCCTGGGTGGGTCATAAAAAAACAGGGTGTGGCCTTGACAGGAAGGGTGGGTCATTTTTCTATTAGGGGGGTGCCAAAATTTGGTCAGGCCTAGGGAAGCACAAAACCTAAATATCCTACTGCATATTAGGGCTTATTTAGACAGGATCCAATTTACAGCATGTTTTTAGATTGTGGGAGGAAACCCGCACAGGGAGAACATGCAAACTCCAGGCAGATAGTGTCACGGGTGGGATTCGAACCAGCAACCCTTTTGCTGCTAGGTGAACATGCTACACACTACGCTACTGTGCTGAACGAACATGATTGCAGCTGAAAGCATGAGATGTTTTTTTTTTTACCAATTCCATGATTTCCAGCCTGGAGGACAGATGTGGGGTCTAATTGACCCCGCCTTTCTCTATAAAGAGGACCTGTCACACACTAGTCCTATTACAAGGGATGTTTACATTCCTTGTAATAGGAAGAAAAGTGAAAAATAATACAAACAAAGGGACAAACAAGTGCAAAAAATAAAATATTAAGTAAAAAAATAAAATAACAAAGGAATTTAAATGCTCCTGTCCCTAGTAGCTCGCACTCAGAAGCGAACACGCATGCAAGTCCCACCCACATATGTAAACATCCTTCAAACCCCACATGTGAGGTATCATAGCGTGCGTTAGAGCGAGAGCAATAATGTTAGCACTAGACCTCCTCTGTAACTCAAAAGTGGTAACCTGAGAAAAAAAGTCAAGCGTTGCCTATGGAGATTTTTAATAACGAAGTTTAGCGCCATTCCATGAGTGTGCGCAATATGAAAGCGTGACAAGTTAGGTATCTATTTACTCGGTGTAACATCATCTTTTACCTTATCCCTAAAAATTGGCCTAGCTTTACTGCTTTCTTATTTTGTCATTCATGAAACAGGTTTTTTTTTGGAAAGCCAAAAAAAAAAAAAAACGTTTAGAAAATTTTTGGCACAAATACTGTTGGAAATGTGTCCGAAAAAATGGCCGCCACTTTATTCCCTAGGGTGTTTGTTAATAAAATATATATAATGTTTGGGGGTCCTGAGTAAGTTTCAAGGAAGAAAATATAATTGTTACATGAAGGAGAGAAGTGCCAGAATAGGCGCGGTATGGAAGTGGTTAAAGTGCACCAATAAAAGTGAAAAATTCCTTGAAATTTCGTACCATGGGGGGGGGGAGGCAATTAGGGGCGCCATCAGGAATTATGGGGCCCCTTACACAGCTTCAGGCATGGGCCCCCTGGAGCAGAGAATAGGGGGGGGGGTGCCGCCTGATATTAAGAAGGGGGGGGGGCTGCCGCAATTTGATAAGCGGGGGGTTCCTTTACTAAAAAATACATATAGAAAAATATATATTAAAAAGGGTGGTAGCCATCCGGGGGCCCTGGGGACCACTGGGCCCTTTAATAAAAAGAAACTTCTGGGCTCTTTAATGAAAAATAAATTACAATATCTACATATATAAAATAATAAAAAAGGGGGTTGCCTTGGGAGCTCTGGGCCCTTTAATAAAAAATAACTACCAAAAATCTAAAAAAAAAATAACATTGGGTGGGAGCTGTGGTGGCTCAACGTGAATGGCACTGCGCTGACAAGCCGTTCACCTCTGCAGCCAAGGGTTCGGATCCCGGTCTCGGCTACATATGAATTGAGTTTGGTGGTGTCAGCCCGGCTCCCGGTGGGTGTGCTATGCAAGGTACGCCTGTGCTTAGTATGCCCACCCCCCCCCCCCAAAAAAAACACCACACTTGCACACACTTTGGCCATGAGGTCTCCTAAAATAAAGGGAGGTGAAGGACCTACAGGGCTGGCTGGGTGGGCTACACTCCTTCATAGGGGGAGTCCCTCTGTCCCATCGGGCTCCCAAGTGTAGCAGGTGGGGTGAGTGGGGAGGCCCCCCTCACACCCACCATTGCCACCGGGGGCATGGAGAAGGATGGCGATTGCAAGTCCAGCTCCTCTCTCTCGACTTCACGCACAAAATACACTTTAAAAAAGAAATTAAAGTAAAAAGTAACAAACCTGGGGAAAATGTTTATAACATTTTTAGAAGCAAAAAGGTTGTCATCTGGGGCCCTCTGGGAGCTTTCAAAATTATATTATATATATATATGTTTAAAAAATAACCAAAAAATATATCATATGTTTTTTTTTTTGATTTTTTTGTAAAGGTGGGGGGTTGTCATCTGGAGCCCTGGGATCTCCGGGCCACTGGGGACCTCCAGACCCCTAAACCAAAACATTGGCCCTTTAATAACAAAAAATTTGGGGGGTTGCCACCCGGGGCCCTGGGGACCTCCAGACTGCAAAAAAATATTAAATTCCAAAAATTGGCCCTTTAATAAAAAATCCTACAAAAACCAACTAACAAATATATATACAAAAAAAAAAAGAGGGGGGTTACCATCTGGGGCGCTGGGGGGCCTCCAGGCATCTGGGCACCTCCGGACCCCCGGGCCCCTTACAGGTGTACAGGGCCGCCATCATGAATTTTGGGGCCCCTTACACAGCTTCAGGCATGGGCCCCCTGGAGCAGAGAACCGGGGGGGGGTGCTGCCGCATGAAATTGAGAAGCGGGGGGGGGGGGGGTGCCACAAATTGAGGAGCGGAGGGGCCCTTTACAAAAATTTTGACAGAAATAAGAAATAAAGAAAAATATATATAAAAAAGGGGGGTAGCCATCCGGGGCCCTGGGGACCTCTGTGCTCTTTATCAAATAAAAATACAAAAGAGAGAAAATACATATATATATATTTTTTAAATATAACATTTATCGAAAAAAAAGTAAAAAAACAAGGGGGTAGCCTTCCAGGGCCCTGGGGACCTCTGGGCCCTTTCCTTAAAAAAAAAAAAACAAATATATTAAAAAAATATATATTTTTTTTTAAATATATATATTTTATTTAAAAAAAAGGGCTTGCCATCTGGGGCCCTTAGTGGCCTCCGGGCCCCTGGGGACCTTCGGAGCCCTTAAACAAAAAAAAAAAAAAAAAATTGTTTTTTTTGTTTTAGGGTGGTTCCCATCCGGGCCCCTGGGGGCCCCTGGGGACCCCCGGGCGGTGTAATGCCTGTACCCCCCTAATGGCGGCCCTGCAGGTGTACTGCCTGTACCCCCCTGATGGCGGCCCTGGGTGTAATGTCAGCATGTGAAAAATGACATTCTGAAGGAAAAAAGCCATTTAAAACTGACTCGCGGCTATAATGAATTGTCAGCTCTTGGAATTTGCAGGAGAATTCATTCATTAAAAACACCAAAAAAAAAGCGTGGGGGTCCCCCCAAATTCAATAACCAGACCCTTTAGGTCTGGTATGGATATTAAGGGGAACCCCGCCATCAATTTTTAAAAAAAAATGACGTGGGGTTCCCCCCAAATATCCATAACCAGACCCTTCAGGTCTGGTGTGGAATTTAAGGGGAACTCCACTCCAAATAAAAAAAAAAATGGCGTGGAGTCCCCCCTAAAATCCACACCAGACCCCTTATCCGAGCACGTTGACCTGGCCGGCCGCAGAAAAGAGGGGGGGACAGAGCGCGGCCCCCCCCCTCTCCTGAACCGCACCAGGCCACATGCCCTCAACATTGGGAGGGTGTTTTGGGGTGCCCCCCAAAACACCTTGTCCCCATGTTGATGAGGACAAGGGTCTCTTCCCCACAACCCTTGCCCGGTGGTTGTGGGGGTCTGCGGGCAGGAGGCTTATCGAAATCTGGAAGACCCCTTTAACAAAGGGGCCCCCCAGATCCCGGCCCCCCCCCTGTGTGAAATGGTAATGGGGTACCTTGTACCTCTACCATTTCACGAGAAAAAAAAATGTAAAGGGTTAAAAAAGACAAGAGCCGGTTTTTGACAAGTCCTTTATTATCTTCTTTCTTCTTTTCCTTCGGGTTTCTTCTTCCTCCTCCTTCTTCTTCCTCTGCTTCTGTCTTGGGTCTTCTATTCCCGCATCTTGCCCGGCGTGTTCTTCCATCTTCTTCCGCTGTCCTTCTCGTCCGCATCTTCTCCTTCTTCTTCTTCTTCGCCGGAGCGGCCGCTTCCAATTGAAATCCCCGCTGTCTGCCGGACCACGCCCCCCCTCTGACGCCACGGGCAAGCTCTTAGGAGTGTGCTGCCAAGTGCGTCAGAGGGGGGCGTGGTCACATGTCAGAGGGCGGCCAATTCAATTTGAAGCTTGTGCGCGGCTTTTTCTTTGCCAGAGTCGCCGCTTCCAATTGAATTGCCCGCTTTCTGGAACATGTGACCACGCCCCCCTCTGACGCACTGGCACCACACGGGGACTTTCCTAAGAGCTTGCCCGTGGCGTCAGAGGGGGGGGCGTGGTCCGGCAGACAGCGGGGATTTCAATTGGAAGCGGCCGCTCCGGCGAAGAAGAAGAAGGAGAAGATGCGGACGAGAAGGACAGCGGAAGAAGATGGAAGAACACGCCGGGCAAGATGCGGGAATAGAAGACCCAAGACAGAAGCAGAGGAAGAAGAAGGAGGAGGAAGAAGAAACCCGAAGGAAAGAAGAAAGAAGATAATAAAGGACTTGTCAAAAACCGGCTCTTGTCTTTTTTAACCCTTTACATTTTTTTTACTCGTGAAATGGTAGAGGTACAAGGTACCCCATTACCATTTCACACAGGGGGGGGGCCGGGATCTGGGGGGCCCCTTTGTTAAAGGGGTCTTCCAGATTTCGATAAGCCTCCCGCCCGCAGACCCCCACAACCACCGGGCAAGGGTTGTGGGGAAGAGACCCTTGTCCTCATCAACATGGGGACAAGGTGTTTTGGGGGGCACCCCAAAACACCCTCCCAATGTTGAGGGCATGTGGCCTGGTGCGGTTCAGGAGAGGGGGGGGGCCGCGCTCTGTCCCCCCCTCTTTTCTGCGGCCGGCCAGGTCAACGTGCTCGGATAAGGGGTCTGGTGTGGATTTTAGGGGGGACTCCACGCCATTTTTTTTTTTTTGGGGTGGAGTTCCCCTTAAATTCCACACCAGACCTGAAGGGTCTGGTTATGGATATTTGGGGGGAACCCCACGTCATTTTTTTTTTAAATTGACGGCGGGGTTCCCCTTAATATCCATACCAGACCTAAAGGGTCTGGTTATTGAATTTGGGGGGACCCCCACGTCATTTGAATAATTTTTTTAAATTCGTACCATGGGGGGGGGGGGGGAATGTCAGCAGGTGAATAAAGCGCACTTTTCCTGCGGTTAGAAATATGTCTTTGCACAAAATGACATTTCTGAAAAAAAAAAAAAAAAAAAAAAGCCATTTAAAACTGACTCGCGGCTATAATGAATTGTCAGCTCTTGGAAATTGCAGGAGAATTCATTCATAAAAAAACGAAAACAAAAGCGTGGGGGTCCCCCCAAATTCAATAACCAGACCCTTTAGGTCTGATATGGATATTAAGGGGAACCCCGCCGTCAATTTATTAAAAAAATGACGTGGGGTTCCCCCCAAATATCCATAACCAGACCCTTCGGGTCTGGTGTGGAATTTAAGGGGAACTCCACCCCAAAAAAAAAAAAAATGGCGTGGAGTCCCCCCTAAAATCCACACCAGACCCCTTATCCGAGCACGTTGACCTGGCCGGCCGCAGAAAAGAGGGGGGGACAGAGCGCGGCCCCCCCCTCTCCTGAACCGCACCAGGCCACATGCCCTCAACATTGGGAGGGTGTTTTGGGGTGCCCCCCAAAACACCTTGTCCCCATGTTGATGAGGACAAGGGTCTCTTCCCCACAACCCTTGCCCGGTGGTTGTGGGGGTCTGCGGGCAGGAGGCTTATCGAAATCTGGAAGACCCCTTTAACAAAGGGGCCCCCCAGATCCCGGCCCCCCCCTGTGTGAAATGGTAATGGGGTACCTTGTACCTCTACCATTTCACGAGAAAAAAAATGTAAAGGGTTAAAAAAGACAAGAGCCGGTTTTTGACAAGTCCTTTATTATCTTCTTTCTTCTTTCCTTCGGGTTTCTTCTTCCTCCTCTTCTTCTTCCTCTGCTTCTGTCTTGGGTCTTCTATTCCCGCATCTTGCCTGGCGTGTTCTTCCATCTTCTTCCGCTGTCCTTCTCGTCCGCATCTTCTCCTTCTTCTTCTTCTTCGCCGGAGCGGGCCGCTTCCAATTGAAATCCCGCTGTCTGCCGGACCACGCCCCCCCCTCTGACGCCACGGGCAAGCTCTTAGGAAAGTCCCCGTGTGGTGCCAGTGCGTCAGAGGGGGGCGTGGTCACATGTTCCAGAAAGCGGGCAATTCAATTGGAAGCGGCGACTCTGGCAAAGAAAAAGCCGCGCACGAGCTTCAAATTGAATTGGCCGCCCTCTGACATGTGACCACGCCCCCCTCGGACGCACTTGCAGCACACTCCTAAGAGCTTGCCCGTGGCGTCAGAGGGGGGGGCGTGGTCCGGCAGACAGCGGGGATTTCAATTGGAAGCGGCGCCTCCGGCGAAGAAGAAGAAGGAGAAGAAGATGCGGACGAGAAGGACAGCGGGAGGAACAGAAGATGGAAGAACACGCCGGGCAAGATGCGGGAATAGAAGACCCAAGACAGAAGCAGAGGAAGAAGAAGGAGGAGGAAGAAGAAACCCGAAGAAAAGAAGAAAGAAGATAATAAAGGACTTGTCAAAAACCGGCTCTTGTCTTTTTTTAACCCTTTACATTTTTTTTCTCGTGAAATGGTAGAGGTACAAGGTACCCCATTACCATTTCACACAGGGGGGGGGGGCCGGGATCTGGGGGGCCCCTTTGTTAAAGGGGTCTTCCAGATTTCGATAAGCCTCCTGCCCGCAGACCCCCACAACCACCGGGCAAGGGTTGTGGGGAAGAGACCCTTGTCCTCATCAACATGGGGACAAGGTGTTTTGGGGGGCACCCCAAAACACCCTCCCAATGTTGAGGGCATGTGGCCTGGTGCGGTTCAGGAGAGGGGGGGGGGCGCGCTCTGTCCCCCCCTCTTTTCTGCGGCCGGCCAGGTCAACGTGCTCGGATAAGGGGTCTGGTGTGGATTTTAGGGGGGACTCCACGCCATTTTTTTTTTAATTTGGGGTGGAGTTCCCCTTAAATTCCACACCAGACCCGAAGGGTCTGGTTATGGATATTTGGGGGGAACCCCACGTCATTTTTTTTTTTAAATTGACGGCGGGGTTCCCCTTAATATCCATACCAGACCTAAAGGGTCTGGTTATTGAATTTGGGGGGACCCCCACGCTTTTTTTTCCCTTTTTTTAATGAATGAATTCTCCTGCAATTGCCGGGAGCCGACAATTCATTATAGCCGCGAGTCAGTTTTAAATGGCTTTTTTGCTTTGAAAAATGACATTTTGTGCAGGGACCGTTCTAACCACGGGAAACATGCGCTTTTTCACATGCTGACATTAGAGACCCCCATGCTACGAAATTTAAAGGAAAATTACACTTTTATTATTGCACTTTTAGCATTATTAAAATCACTGCTCCCGAAAAAACGGCCGTTTTAAAAAATAAAAAAAGCATTGGTACATGTCCCCTGGGGCAGGACTGAGGTCCCCAAACACTTTTTAGGACAAAACTTGCAGATTAGCCTTTAAAATTCACTATTAAGATTTTCCCCCATAGACTTATACAGGGAGTTCGGCGGCGGCTTTAGTTATCAATCACATCGCGCTGCTGCTGCCGCCGGTTCATGCGCCTAATTAGGGATTCATCCAGCGCACTAATTAAGGCATGTACCGGCGCAGCGCAGATTCATTAGTAAATCAGCCCCCTTGTCTACTTGTAGTCTATAGAATTTGTACTATATGTAAAGGTATGTTGCTTTTGTTCAAATATTCTATATTATTATGGTAAAGATTTAAAAAGTTACTATTAATAGTCAGGTAAATATTAAATATTGTACATGAATATTATTTAGTCTTCTATTCCGTCAGCGATGGTAGCTAGCCTTATGCCGCGTACACACGATCGGTTAAAAAACCGATGAGAACGGTCTGATGGACCGTTTTCATCTGTCCAAACCGGTCGTGTGTGGGCGCCATTGGTTAGTTTAACAAGCCAACTTGTTTTAAATTTAACCGATGGATACCTAACCAATAGCAAAAAAACAATTGTTTGTAGGCACGACCATCGGTTAAAAATCCACGCATGCTCAGAATCAAGTCGACACATGCCTGGAAGCATTGAACTTCATTTTTTTCAGCACGTCGTTGTGTTTTACGTCACCGCGTTCTGACACAATCAGTTTTTTAACCAATGGTGTGTAGGCACAACTGACCATCAGTCAGCTTCATCGGTTAACCGATGAAAACCGTTCTCATCGGATGGACCGATCGTGTGCATTAGGCTTTTTTACATTTGCTTCTGCTTCCTTTGTAGTAAAAAAAAACTGGTTGTTTACAGAGCTGAATAGCTCAATCTGAAATTTATATACAGTACATAGTGGAGTAGAATAGATACACATGTCCATCTCCCCTCCTTCCTCTAAAGTTTCAGTGTTTGAAATAAAACTACTAGAGTTGAAATTCAACAGTGCTCTTGGACTCTTTAATCACATTTGAAATCCTTATTTGTAAAATAAGAGGTTGTATATGTATAATTAAACAGATATGAAACATTAGTTAAAAAGAGAATTCAAATTTAAGTCATTAGCCCTGTCCTGCAAATCACAGCACAGGTTTGTGATGTTTTTGAGTCTTGTTTTATTTCAATACATTTTTATTGAGGTATGGAGAGTAACAGAGTGAACATATAAAAAAAAAAAAAAGAACAAGCAAGAACAAACAAAAAGAAAAGAAGGAAAACACCATACTGTGCTTCTACTGATGTAGGGTAGACAATAAGTTCACATAAGAAAGATAAAATTGGGATCTAAATAAAATAATTTCAACCCTGTCCCCTTGAGATAAGCTGCTAACCTTCCTTTAAAGGTAGAGGGTCAAGATCAATGAGGAACACCACAAGGGCATCACAACGGAGCACCAGGGCACCCCCGGGCACCCACATGGGAGCACACTGTGCCCATAAAGGGGCAAACCACCCCAGCCCCGCCCCCCCAACCCCGAACCCCACTTGAACACAACATGGGATCTATAGTCAAACAACAAATATAATCAGACACTTTCTAGAGCACTACCAAAAGCAGGTTAAATAAACAAAAAAGTTCAACCAGAACCAAAGAGGGATCTCCACCTAGACCAATTAGATTCAAACTTAGAAGAACTGCCATCCCTATATGCCAAAAAGCCATTAGAAACGAGAGTGGGGTTTTGCTGTTCAGCCACTGAAGTTCTATTTGACACCAAGGCTTTACAACAGGACTCTGGAACCAGGATTTAACTTGATCCAAAACCACTGCTGTGTGATAGTCTTTCAATACTGGTATTCCCATGCCCCCTGCTGACTTATGTCTGAACTGCACAGTAGGAGAACACTTGGCTCTCTGTCCTGCCCAGACAAACTTTGACAGCTGTTTCTGCATAGCAGTAAGGAAAGAAGCAGACACGGGAATAGGCAGCACCCTAAAGTGGTAGAGTAGCTTCGGGAGTAGCAACATTTTATATGCCGCAATCCTCCCTGACCAAGATAAGTAGTACCTCCGCAGTCTATCAAGTTCCTGTTGAAAGGAAGTAATTAAAGAAGCGTAATTAGAATGGAACAGTGTCGAGACGGGGGAAGACAATTGGATTCCTAAATAAGTGATGGGGCCATCAGACCAAGGGTATGGAAGAGACTTTTTTAAAGAGGTTTCGGTGTCCAAATTCATAGCTATCCCTAAGATGTTAGATTTAGAAGCATTAACCTTGTAGAATGATATTTTACTGAACATTTGTAATATTTTGATGGGCCGCAGGCAAGGACTTGGATGGGTTGGATAAAGATAAAATAACATCATCAGCAAATAAAGATATTTTGTGTTGACATATATGAGTGTGAATGCCTTGAACGTTTGGGTCTGATCTTATCTTTTCCACAAGGGGTTCCATAATAAGGGGACAAAGGACACCCCTGACGGGTTCCATTTGTTATCTGGAAGGCCCTAGAGAACATACCCTCCGTTAATACAAATGCCGATGGTGAAGAGTACAATGCCAGTATTGCCTTCTGAATTGGGCCAGTCAAACCAAATTTATCCAAGTCTTTCCGTAGATACCCCCAGTGAACCCTGTCGAAAAGCCTTTTCTGCATCCAATGTAAGAAGCAGAGAAGGCTCCCCTTTTTTCTCCATCAAATGAAGGAGATTTACCATTCTCCTGGTGGCATCGGAAGCCGGGCGCCCCATCACGAAACCCACCTTGTCATAATTAATCAGATTAGGAAGCAACACCATCAATCTTTGTGCGATTATCTTGGCATACAACTTCACATCCACATTTAGCAGGGAAATTGGCCTAAAATTCTGTGGTAGGTTTGGCTCTTTACCTGGTTTTGGGAGAGTAATTATAGTGGCCATTAGCATTTCCTGGGGGAAACTCGCATTATTCTTTGCTTTTTCAAAGACCTGGAGTAAATATGACAATAGGATGTTGCTAAACATTTGGTAATATTCCAAAGAATATCCATCAGGGCCAGGAGATTTGTCTGGGGGAGAGTTTTAATAGTTTTCTCCATTTCCTGAACTGTGAAAGGTTGGTTTAAAGATTGTAAGTCTGTTTGTGATATGGTAGATAGATTAACAGAAGTTAGAAACGCATTAATAACTTCCTCCGTGGTTGATGAGTATTAGGGTCATTAGTAAGATTGTAAAGTTCCTCATAATAATCGCTAAAAGCATCTGCGATATCTTTGGGATTTGTAGCTTTTAGCTTAGTTTTGGGATTCGTAATGTAAGAAATTCTTTGCTTAGTTACTTTTTCTCTCAGTTGAGACGCTAATAACTTACCAGCCCTATTCCCATACCTATATGATTGAGCCTTCAGAGACCGTAATTGGAAATCATGCCGAGCCACCAAAAAGGCTCTCAATTCTTGCCTGGCTATAAACAGCGATTCCCTAAGCGTTTGTGTTGTACTTTGTTTATTCAGATTCTCTAAGTGGGCAATTTTCGAAAGCAAATCCTCAAGCTGCTCTTAACGTTGTCTTTTAACCCTTACACTCAATTGTATAAGCAGGCCCCTTATAAAAGCTTTATGAGAGTTCCACAGTGTGAAGGGATCGTCGACCGAGGGGGCATTGACAGCAAAGAATTCTGTGAGTGCACCTATTTTGGCTGAATGAGCTGGCTGTGATAAGGTGTATAAATCATTGCGCCATCTATTTTCCCTGGTCGCGGCTCGACGATCCCCCACTACAATGGAAATGGGAGCATGGTCTGACCTCGTGATACAATCAATTTCGGATTTAATAACCTGTTGTAAAAGAAATGTGTCCACAAGAAACAAGTCTATGCGAGAATACGTGTGGTGAATAATCGAAAAAAAAGTAAAATCCCTTTCTGATGAGTGTTGACATCTCCACACATCAAAAAGATTGGAGGAAGCCAGGAAATTGCTCAAAGTCACTCTGTGTTGTCCATCATTTTATTGGGAATTGAGTTAAAATCGCCACAAGGAATTACATTTCCTTGTTTCATACTACACACCCTCTTACAGATTCTATTCAAAAAACACAGCTGCTTCGTGTTGGGAAGGTAGACGTTAACTAAAGTATATTTGGAGTTATTAATTTCACACACAAGAATTAAGAATCTGCCTGCGTCATTCACAAAAGTCTCGATCCGGTTAAATTGAACAGTATCCTTAATAGCGATCACAACTCCTCTTTTTTTAACCCTGCTGTTAGCCTGGAAGCAGAGGTGTATTTAGGTTTTGTGCTGCCCTAGGCCTGACTAAACGCGTGCACCCCCTAATTTAAATATGACACACCCCTTCCTGTTACAGCCACACCCTGTGTTGTTTAAGACCCTCCCTAAAAAAATTAGAGTGAGGACACTAGTTCTGAGGGCCGGGGGGGGGGGGCATGGGATTCCCTTAATTTACTTAGATTTCCTCCTACTTCCTGGTTGCCCATAGAGCAGGAAGTGAAGGGAAATCTTCGCAATGGGACAGGGATGGTAAAAAATAAACTGACAGGGGCTATAAACCTCCCTTACTCTACCCAAAATTAAAATAAAAAGTTCTACTTTAAGTAGATGGTGCAGCAGAAACATATAGCACAGTGAGGAAGGTTTGTGGTCCAGGATGATAAAACAGTCAAAATCTGAAGCGCCCCCCCCCCACAGTTGCGGAATGCCGGCTGCCCGTATACCAGAAGCAGCGCGGCCGCTTTTTGGGGGGGCTCTATACTAATTTTCCTAACAGTGTAGCGCAAGCCGGCGGGGACTCTTTTTGTGTTGCCCCCCTGCAAAGTGCTGCCCTAGGCCTGGGCCTTGTTGGCCTAGGCCAGGATACAGCTCTGCCTGTAAGACATGTGGATATTTACGGTTATGAAAGCTGGGAGGTCTGAGAGAGCTGAAGTGGATTTCCTGAAAGCATACCACATGGCTAATCATTCTATCAGCTTCCTTCCAGGCCAACTGCCGCTTGTAAGGACTGTTCAGACCCTTGACGTTTATTGATAAGATTTTAAAAGGCATGGTGTATGGCAAGTAGGGAGTCTTTTGTATGCAAACCGTAAACTGCTATTAGCAGACCCTTCACCTGGAGAACACAAAAGCAGACTCCAAATAGAGATGACGAAAAGCGAATAAGAATGGACCTATTATGATGTGGCAAGAGGAACTGGATCCATTGGAAAATCCCTCAAATAAAAAATTGAATGACGAACCAAAGAGAAAAAAAGTAAAACAAATATATATATAAGAAAAGAAACAACAAAATAACAATAACAAAAATTAAACCGCGATTCTATATAGAATTTGTGCGATAAAACAACCGCTCAGCTTGAGGGGTTAATTGCAAGTAAAGCAAAACAAAGTGGCCATCTCCTGGACCAATAGTGAGTGCACAAATAGTAAAGAATAATATGTTGTAAGAAGTTCAGCCTGTTTCGTTGTCTGGATTTCCACGGATGGGCACGGGGGAACCGGAACTACCATCTGCCGTAGAACTTTGTGGTATAATCTGCCAATCTTGCAGAGGGCGGATGCTATCCTTCACATTCGTGACCACATGATCGTTGCCCTCCTTTGATATTAGTAGCTTTGCTGGATATAGCCAAAGGTAGGTTATGTCATTGTTGTTCAAGGGATTTGTAATGGTGGCCAGTTGTCTGCGCTGTTGCAACGTAAAGGCAGATAGGTCCGCAAAAAAGGACAGCTCTTGCAGATCAGAGGGTAGCGATTTGCGGTGTCTGACCGCTGACATGCATCGATCCTTTATATGAAAGAAGTGAATCCTGACAATAGTGTCTCTGGGAAGGTGAGATGCTAAATGCTTAGGTTTGGGCAACCTGTGGATCCTATCTATCAAAAGATCCTCTAGGGGGACTTCAGGAAGAACTGCGGACATGGCATCAGTAAAATACTTTTTCAGGTCAGGATGTTTCACAGTCTCAGGAATTCCTCTAATTTTGATATTATTCCTTCTTGACCTATCCTCTAAATTCACTATCTTATGTTTCATTTGCTGCAGCTCCTCATCCCTGTCATTGTGGGCATCCACCAACTCGTTAAATGTACGGGCAAATTCCCCCATTTTCTCCTCCACATGAGAGACCTTTGCATTAACAGTAGAAATTTCAGATTTAAATTGACTTGTCAGGTTCAGAATGTCAGCATGAATAGTATATCTTAGTGTCACTAACATGTCTTTAAGCAGGGTATCCATTACAGGCATATTGGCAGTAGGAAAGTCAGTGATGGAATCCTGTAATTCCCTGGTGTCATCCAGAGTTGACACCAGGCTTACCTCCAGACCCTCTGCTGCTGAGCCGTTCAACTTCTGCCTGCTCTTGGCTAGGCTTGAGGTGGCTGATTGTGGAGTGGAGGTATGATTTTTTCTTTGTCCACCACATGGGATTCCTGCTCCAGAGTGCAAGGCTCCATCTGTCTGTCCCGGAGAGCTACACGTTGTTCGCACCGGGCCTGCTGCCGACGCCATCTTGGTCTCCATAGTGGCGCTGCACCACAAAAAAGTCTGGCAGTTTGTGTGGCCGAGAACCGTCTTTCCTCTTGCGGGATGACATCCTGAGGTGTGCCCCCACCTAAGCGCCCCTGTGCCGCTGTGAAACGAGGCTTGTAGCCGCTGTTGTACTCCCTAATGGCCGGCGGCGGAGAGGAGATCTCTCAGCAAGCGTCCATACACTCAGACGGCTGGCCACACCCCCTAAACCTTTTAGTCTTGTTTTGAATGGCACTCCAATGTATTACTATAGTGTCCCTGTAATGCAACTGGACTGCAGTGTATCACAAAACACAGTGGGCCAGATTCACAGAGCCATTACTCCGGTCTATCTCCTGTTAGACCGGAGTACTTTCAAATTACGCGTGTCGTATCATTAGTTTGAATCCTCAAACCATGATTCGACGGCTTCGGGCTTCGATCCGACAGGCTTACGTCTTCGTACGCCTTTGGATCTACGCTGCAATCTTTTTGCGGCCGCTGGGTGGAGTTCGGGTAATTTTCCGCATCGGGGTATGCAAATGAGCTTTTTCCGGCGATCCACAAAGTTACGTTCGTCCTTCGCAATCTCTTACGGCATCTGTAGTCATCTTTTTGCTGTGTAAAGTTATACTAGCTATTAGCTGGTCTATAGTTAGACGGCCCATGTTAAGTATGGCCGTCATTCCCGCGTCGAATTTCAATTTTTTTTTTTGCGTAAGTCGTCCGGGAATAGGAATGTACGTAAACGACGATACTCAAAAAAAATGATGTAATGACGTTATTTCGCGCAATGCGCGGCGGGAAATTTCTGAACGGAGCATGCGCAGTTCGATCGCCGCGGGGACTCGCCTAATTTAAATGCTTCATGCCCCCTAATCGCGTATTTCGATTCCGCCGCGAGAAATACACTGTGCACTACAATATTCATCTTAGAGCCAGGTAAAATACGGCGGCGTAGTGTATCTCTGATAATCTGCGCCAGGGCAATTTTACCTGAATCTGGCCCAGTGTATTGTGGTGAACTGTCTAAGAAAAAATAGTGCATGTCTGATTTTGGCATTTTAGTGGGTAGCCCATCCAAAACAATACTGTACATGTAATTGCATATTTATACACTGCGCTGAAACATATGAATCTGAATGGACCCTAATGTAAACAAAATACATTAAAATGGATCCACACCATTATAAATTACACAAATATTTGAACTAATATTATCTAAGGTAAAACAACTTCAGCTATATTTAATTGTGTATTTGGGTGTGCGGATGGAACTATAAAAAAATTACCACCACAGAAGGATCTATTAAAATGGCTCAGCCTCAAGAGATACATTTATTGTCTTTGAATGTATCCAGAAAATATTCTCTGTGGGGAATAATATTAATGACCCATGGACAGGACTTAAAAAAGCATTGGCTAAAATCATGCAATGATAAAATAACTTCTCAATCAGGCCCAGTAAGCTGTATCGTTCCTATTATAAGAACTCTCAGCGTGTGTTCTGCCCTACAGTGATAGCATTGTTAAATGTACACCTTCCATAGTCACATACATTTACTTCTCTTGTAAATCCCATTTCTGCAGCCCAGCACGTTACCTCTGTGATATGTAGGGCTGTTTGTCTTCACTTTTGTTTGTTCAACCTCTGTATGTTTTTTATGGTCAGGTAGCTAAACAACACGCTAAACAACAACTTGGATTTATTACACAACAGTTTTATTGTCAAAGCAATAAATAACTAGCTTTAACTCTTAAGCCCTGTACACGCAATCGGATATCGGATGGAATCTAATCCGATGGTTTTTTTTCGTCGGATATCCGATGAAGCTGACTTTCATCAGTCTTGCCTACACACCATCGGTCAAAAATTCAATCATGCCAAAACACGGTGACGTACAACAGTACGGACGAGCAGAAACAAATGAAGTTGAATGCTTCCGAGCATGCGTCGACTTGATTCTGAGCATGCGTGGATTTTTTTCCGATGGAGTTCCACACAGACAATTGGATTTTTCTATTGTTTTTTTATCCATAGGAAAAATGTAAAACATGTTCTTTTTTTTTCACCGATGGAAACAAAAACGATGGGGCCCACACACGATCGGTTTGTCTGATAAAAACAGTCCATCGGTAGACAAGGTCCAGACCAGATAAGGAGAGCTGTTGATCTAATTTCAATACTAGATTCTGTTTGGAATGGGGATCGTAGACAAGAAGGTATGCTTCTCTTATTAGATCTTCAGAAGGCCTTTGATTCAGTTTCTTGGCCATTTATGTTTACAGTAATGAGGCGTTGGGAATTTGGTTCTAGATTTATGGGAATTTTATCTGCACTTTATTCTTCCCCTGGAGCTAAGATACGATTACAAGGTATATTTTCAGAATCTATTAGAATTCAAAGAGGCACACGGCAAGGTTGTCCCTTATCTACCCTGATATTTGCAATCGTTATTGAATCTCTGGCTATAGCTATTCGTAGTAACTCGGGTATTAGGGGTTAACTGTACCCAAAAGGAACATAAATGTGCATTGTTTGCAGATGACCTATTGCTTTTCATAACCTCTCAAACATCCTCTTTACCTGAAATCTACTCTCTGCTGGACAAATTCTCTGAAGTTTCGGGTCTTAGGCCGCGTACACACGATCAAATCTATCTGCTGGAAACGGTCTGACAGACCGTTTCAGCAGACAGATTCGATCGTGTGTACGGGCGGACAGACAGATTTGGCCAGCCGACAGATTTTAAAGCATGCTCGCATGCGCGGAAGTGTTTTACTTCCTGGTGCGGTGACGTGGCGGCGTCAATGTCATCGCCACGTCACCGCGCTGTCTGCCGGCAGGGATTTTGGTTTGATCATGTGTACAGCGATCAAACCAAAACAGCCCAGCAGACAAATCTGTTCAAATCGGTCTGCCAAACCGATTTGAACAGATGTATTTGGTCGTGTGTATATAACGCAAAAAATAAAAACCGCACGGGCGATCAAATACCACCAAAATAAAGCTCTATTTGTGGGGAAAAAAGGACGCCAATTTTGTTTGGGAGCCACGTTGCACGACCACGCAAATGTCAGTTAAAGCGACGCATTGCCGGAAGCTGAAATTTCGCCTGGGCACGAAGGGGGTTTATGTGCCCAGTAAGACAGTGGTTAAAGACCAATATTCAAGTTATTGTTGGAAAACGTCTTTGAGAACCCGGGTCTTGCCCCAGGGAACATGTATCAATGGAAAAAAGTTTAAAAAACGGGTTCTTTTTTTTAGGAGCAGGACTCCTGAAAAAAATGACCGTTTTTAAAACTTTTTTTTTCCTTTGATACATGTTCCCTCGGGCAAAACCCGGGTTCTCAAAGACGTTTTCACAGGCAAACTATAGACACCCAGCAGGTACAATATTTAAAGGAACTTTTCCTTCTTTTTTTTTAAGTTAAGCATCATTAAAATCACTGCTCCAGAAGCAGTGATTTTATTGATGCTTAAATAAAAATAAATAAAACAATTCCTTTAAATATTGTACCTGCTGGGTGTCTATACCTGTGATAACGTCTTTAAATAGCACAATCACCTGCCTGCCAGTAAATTAGGAAGAACTGATCTATCTAAGATATACAGTGTATAAATATATGTACAACTCCTAGGGATGTATATATATCCTCTACACACTGTAAATTAAGCTAAACTGACTAGCCTGCCTGCCTGCTCTATCTAGCTATCTAAAAAGACAATCTCTCTGTCTCTCTGACTGCTTTCATTAACAAGCCGGAACACACTACACAAGGCCACTCAGCAATTATGGCTCTTCGTTTTTTGTGCGCTGTGATTGGCCAAGCATGCGGGACATACAGCATGCTTGGCCAATCATCAGCGCGCAATGCCGCAGTGAATTATGGGCCGTTTTGCGTCACTCTAATTTGGCGCGAATGACCGCTTTTGCTCGAATTTCGTCCAACGTACGAACAGACAATGTTCGAGTCCAACATACGTTCGTATCGAGCGTAAAGCTCATCCCTACTCATTACATATACCAATAATAAAAAGTCATTTGGAATCCTTTCAGGGTAAAATTTGCGTATTCCTTCACGTAGTCTTTTTAATTTACCTGAACAGGGGGGTTTGGGAGTTGCAAATATGTTGTGGTATTACCAATCTGCTAGGGTGGGCCAACTATCAGACGTTTGCCTCAAAAAGGATCATGTATTGAAAATGTATTCGAAAATGTTTTGTGGTGTATTCCCAGACGTAGGCCTTCTATTCTGTCTCCGACTCTCTCTCAGGCTTTGGTCCTCTGGGATTCGCTTAGGAACAACCCTTCTTTGATCTCGAAAGGTCGACCTTTAGCTGATATTTTTCAAGATCCACTCCTTGCCTCTAGAGTTAATGTTGATTCCTTCAAATGGTGGCGTGATAAGGGGTGTACCGTATTGGACGTTTCTTTTCACATTTAGGTCCTCTATCTGAACAATATTTTGTGGATAATCTTGACCTTCCTCCCTTGGAGAGATTGAGATTTTCTCAAATACATGACTATACTCAGAAACTTTGAACTGACAAACTTATCTCTGGACTTCTATCTCCATATGAACATAAATGTGATCAAGCCTCAGAAAGAAAGGGTGGTATCTCGGTAATTTTTAAATCACTTGCGACAAATAATATTAAATTACCTCATATGCTTGCTTGGGAGAAGGAATTTCAGGATGAATGGGACTTGACGGATTGGTGTGGAAACTTTGCTAGATCTATTAAGGGCTTTCTGAGTGTGTCTCTTATAGAGGCTAATGTGAAAATATTTACTAGATGGTATCTGATTCCTCTAAAATTGGCCTCTATGTATCCCTTCTCCTCACCCCTATGCTTTAGAGGTTGCCAAGGAATAGGAACTATGATTCACACTTGGTGGGAATGTCCAAGGATACGTGGATACTGGAACAAGGTATTCCATATTATTAGACAGGTCACGGGTTGTAATTTACATCAGTCCCCGACAATTGCTTTACTGAATGGATTCGTACCACAGGTTCCGAAGATTACCAGAAAGCTAATATTATTTATCCTGACGGGTGCCAGAATTACTATAGCGGCTGGATGGAAGAAACATTGGTTTCTATCCTACATATGAAAAGAAAGGTCACGTGGATTATGGAGCAAGAAAAAAGAATTAGCTCCATGTTAGATAAATTGAATCGGTTTACCGAAATTTGGGAGCCTTGGTTAAAAATTATGGGAATCTTTTATACCCTACTGGTATAGTAGTGGCTTTGCTTTGGACTGATGTACACTTTTGACAGGTAGGCTCTTTCTCTTGGTCTTTATCTTTCTTTCTTCTCTTTTCCGATCTTTTTTTTTGGTGAGAATGATATACGTTGTCTCGTTATTACGTTATTCTTTCGACATGTTATATAATTATGGTGGGTGTAATTTGATTGAAAATGGTTATTGAATTCCTTGAATCCTCTTAGGTCTGTAATATGGAGGATTTTTTTTTTAAATGGTCCTTCTGATAACAGATTGATCATATTTATATAGAAAAAAGCAGTGCAGCGCTACAAAATAAAACCAAAACCGTGAAATAAAAAACAAAATAAATAAATAAATAAAAATTCAGTCCAAACAGGTGATCAATTGGAGTGGTCAAGCAGACTCTTGTGCCTCACTAAGGTGTTCAGATGTAACAACTACAGCAAACTGATGTCTTCAAATGGTAGTACATGCCGCTCACCTGAACAGATGGACCTGTATGTGAATAGCAGGTCAAAAGCGCAGTCCCTCACAAAAGGAGGATTTGGAGTTCAGCGATGTCTCCTTGGAAGCTCTTAGTGGTAGATGGTCAGCCAGAATATTCTCTCACACGAAAGGTGTCATGAAAAGGTAAAAGAATGACACATAGTGCTTTCCGTATAATCACAATGGCATAGAAAATTTATTAAAAAAGAAAAGCACTCACAAATAAAGCACTATGTCCTAGTGCATGGATACGAGTATACAGCAAATAAAAGAACCAGGTAGGTGGCTGTCCTGACATCAAATGAAAAAAAAACCCGCACGCGTATCGTCCACAGGTGCAGGACTTCTTCAGCGGATATGGGGCTGATGTGTCAGGATTCATTATATAGCAGCAAAAAAACTAATTAGACCAATTAAAACAAGCTCCGCCCCCCAGGGTGGGTATACGTGCACCACTGAATATTAAACATACAATTACCACAGCAACGGTGGGAAGTATCAAAATAACACAAGCAAACAAAAATGATCTGCACATGTCATAATGATAAGCAAAAGGGTATGTTCAAATATATATAAGTAGTCATCCGATGTTTTACAGATCACAACAACAAATGTAGTGACAAACAGATATATAACAAGAGCTGATACAAACATTATTACCTTTATTACCTTTTCTGTGCTGTTAGACCCTTTCCCTGGTATTGTATTGATGGCTATGAATCTATCTATGAGCGGTGTGTGAGGGTACTGACGGTCTCTTTGATTACTATGGCCGCGCTGCCTCTGTTTACGGTGGGCGGTCTTGATAACGTCACGCCAATGGCTGTATGCCTGGCCTGGTGGCAGTGTCATCAGGTTACCGCCCATGATGGGCGGTTCGCGTCACGCTGGTCGCCGCCCACGCAAGACGCTTCCTGTGTCCTTTGCGTCTAGCTTAGCACCATGGTGATGGTAAGTCATGTGACCAGTCCTGATCACGTGTTGTGTGTAGGAGGCCACCGTCTATGGCGTTGAAACTTCACCTGGTATGCTTTCACTAGACCTGATTATAAGGTAATAATGTTTGTATCAGCTCTTGTTATATATCTGTTTGTCACTACATTTGTTGTTGTGATCTGTAAAACATCGGGATGGCTACTTATATATATTTAAACATACCCTTTTGCTTATCATTATGACATGTGCAGATCATTTTTGTTTGCTTGTGTTATTTTGATACTTCCCACCATTGCTGTGGTAATTGTATGTTTAATATTCAGTGGTGCACGTATACCCACCCTGGGGGGCGGAGCTTGTTTTAATTGGTCTAATTAGTTTTTTTGCTGCTATATAATGAATCCTGACACATCAGCCCCATATCCACTGAAGAAGTCCTGCACCTGTGGACGATACGCGTGTGGGTTTTTTTTTTCATTTGATGTCAGGACAGCCACCTACCTGGTTCTTTTATTTGCTGTATACTCGTATCCATGCACTAGGACATAGTGCTTTATTTGTGAGTGCTTTTCTTTTTTAATACATTTTCTATGCCATTGTGATTATACGGAAAGCACTATGTGTCATTCTTTTACCTTTTCATGACACCTTTCGTGTGAGAGAATATTCTGGCTGACCATCTACCACTAAGAGCTTCCAAGGAGACATCGCTGAACTCCAAATCCTCCTTTTGTGAGGGACTGCGCTTTTGACCTGCTATTCACATACAGGTCCATCTGTTCAGGTGAGCGGCATGTACTACCATTTGAAGACATCAGTTTGCTGTAGTTGTTACATCTGAACACCTTAGTGAGGCACAAGAGTCTGCTTGACCACTCCAATTGATCACCTGTTTGGACTGAATTTTTATTTATTTATTTATTTTGTTTTTTATTTCACGGTTTTGGTTTTATTTCACGGTTTTGGTTTTATTTTGTAGCGCTGCACTGCTTTTTTCTATGTACTCTATCAAGGATTTCTATTGACTTTTCAGTGTTCAGCTGCTTTGCTAATTATTTGTACCTTTGCGCAGTCTGCTATCTCTCTTGTTTGATCATATTTATATGTTTGGAGGGAGGTTGGGTAGAAAGGACTGTTCTGCCTCTTAGGGCACAGAGTGATCCCTTTAGGGGTGTCAGGGGAGGGGGTGGGGTTCTCCTGGATATCTACCTTCTTTATAGATCTGAACGATCGGTCTATTATATTTGTTATAACTTTAAAGCTCTGGACTAGATTATAGGGTTTATGGAATATCTAGAGATGAGGGAGGGATTCATGTAAGATGAATTTTATTATCTTTGATATTTTTATTCTTTTTAGTTGTTCACACTTTCTTTATCATTTGAATGATACTTTGTTTGTAGATGAAATGGGTGGGAAAGCAAAGCACTGAATGTACCCTATTGTTTATAATTGTGTATCACACTATGATGTTTTTTATGATGTTCATTACATTGTATTGACTTTTTTCTGTAAATAAACTTAAACTTTAATGAAAAAAAACAACAGTCCATCGGTCTGTTTTCATCGAACAAACCGATCGTGTGTAAGTTAGTAACTAGTCAAATATTTGAAATGTTTGACATCTTAAAGTAGAATTCCAGGCTAAACATAACTAGTCTTCAATATTCTCCCTCCTAACATCTATGCTGACTACCCTATGTAAGAAAGATGTACCTGTATATACTTACCTATTTTCACCCTCCTCCGGTCTGGTCAAGTGATCCCCTGTGTCAGCTAGTGGTGGCTGCAGGTGAGAGGAGAGAGAGCGATTGACAAGAGCTGGGAACAACAACATCACCCAGAGGCTCCCGTGACCTATTTGTTGTCAGCGCTCCCTCCTCTTACCTCGTAGACACTTCTGACTAAAAAAAATGGATTACACAACTGGACTGGAAGGTGCTGAAAATAGGTATGTATACACATCTTTTTTACATGAGTAAGTCAGCAAACGTGTTGAGAGTGAGGGGGGAGTATTTTTAAGACTAGTTAGGTTTAGCCTGAAATTCTACTTTTATTTATTGCCAATATTATGGATTACATTGTGGTCTGGACTTTGACTGAACACTTTTAATAAATTGATGTTACTGGTTTCAAACCATTTCAGTGTAGCTTTGGCAGTTAGTTTAGACTCATTGATGTTCATTTACTAAAGGAATAGAGCATGTTCACTTTGCAAAATAAATGTTCACTTTATATGATTATTCACTTAGTTTATTGAAGCTAAATGAAAATTCACTGTGCAAGGAATAGTCAAATAAGATGCAAGGAACATTTTACCCCATTGTCCAGCAGGAAAGGTGAACCTGTTCCCCAGTCTCAGGTATTTCATGGGCTGATACAGATTCTCCACCAGAATTGTCTAGCCCCCAGTCCTGATCGGTTTTTCAGTTTCTGCCTAGAAAAAAAAAGTTTTCCTACAACATGATGCTACCACTACCATGACTTTGGAGATTGTTATTTCATAGTGGTAAGGGTTTGCTTCATAGAATTTATAACTAGACCAAAGATTGGTATAATCAAACAATAGAAGTATTTTCTGTATATTTAGGCGGCGTACACACGACCGAGAAACTCGGCGGGCGAAACATATCGTTTTCCCCGTCGAGTTCCTAGTTCGGCAGTTAAAAAACACGTCGAGCCAAATTTTTCATTGCCCAACGAGGAAATAGAGAACATGCTCTCTTTTTGGCTCAACAAGTTTCCCGATGGTTTTCTCTGCGAAAAGTGTACACACGACCGGTTTTCTCTGCAGAATAGGTCTCCCATCGAGTTTCTTGCTGGATTCTGCCGAGACAACCGGTCATGTGTATGCGGCCTTAGACTAACTTTTGCATGCTCTTTATCAAACTCAAAATAGGTTTTGATTTTTCTTTAGAAATTGCTTTTTATTGTCAGGATTTCATAAAGCCCAGCTCGGGAGAGAGTGGCCTCCTCCTTTCTTCTCTGACTTACCTATTAATTTTAATAATGTGCTTTATTTTTTAATAAATCAACACTTATTTGTTGCTTCTTTTTACTCTGGATTTTTTTTAATAGCGCCTTGGTCTCCATTATGCTTTCTTGGTACATTCTTTAAAGCTGAACTCCAGGTAAGGAAAATAATATTTCCTTGCAGTGGGGCTGCTCCACACGACAAGGGTTTAATGCTTGCTTAGGTCTAGAGGTCTACAAAAATCACTTTTTCATACCCGTTCACTCACAGACTGTGGTACTATTTTTTTGTTTTGTTTTATTTTTGGGTTATGCACATTTTTTCATCCATTATGGTGCATTCACAGGCCTTTTAAAAAGATGGTCTGCCTTAATGCAACACACATTAATATGTGTCCTAGCACAGGTTATCGTGCGCATGTTCCTTCACCACAAAGGATTGCTTTAGAATGTAAGTCAAGTCCTGGATTGCCTGGGCTGCCAGATAACATTAAACTCCCAAGAGTATGTGTGTTCCAAATACTTACATGACAAATTTAAAAGAGTCCCATGTATATTCACTGACCAATAAGACCTATGCAGAAATAGGCAAAGGCTAGAATTCTGCACTTTTTCTGATTTGGCACATAGGAGGGTTCAGACATTTATGTCCAAATACACATGCCCCGACACATACTGTATGTCACATCAGTATTGTGTCTTCACAATCTTCTTCTGTGCCTGCTCCTGCTATCATCCTATTTATCTTCTTGCCTTCTTAGGATTCCACTGTCCTTCATCATCCCCCACTGTAGCTGGTATGATAATTTCACTCCTGCCACACTCCTTCTCTGCTTTCACCCCTCACCATCAGTTAAGCACATTTCTGCTATTTTTCACAATTTCATAATTTCACAATTTGCATTCAACATTCAAAATCTCCTATTTCTATCCATAAGCCAATAGTATCCAAACAGTCTGTAACCATGATTGCTCATTTATTAACAACATATTGTCAAACCTCCTAAATGTTGCACCTTATTATCACGATTTCCTGTTTGATACCCTATTGTTTCATGATTACCTATTTTAGCCTATTTATTGTCATTGCTGCATGTTGTTGCTTGTGCTTTGCAAGCATTGGCCATTTGTTGCCTAAATATTGCCACAACCAGTGCTGGGACAATGTTATCCAGTGCCAAGGGCAAAGATGCCAAACCGTGCCAACCACTCTTCTCCCCCAAATGCATGCCTGAGTGTCTTCTGCATCAATTATTCAACTTTTAAAAATGCCCAATTGTTCAGTCTCAGGGAAGTCCTTCAGAAAATCATTATATCTCCAATCCATGATGTGGTAGCATGATCAGTTAGTTGTACAATAATAAACACAAAATAAAAGAATAGACAGTGTAGACCACTAATGTAATTAATGGTCAATGAAGAAATTTACACTTACACCTTATTATTTTCTAATTACATTACCTTATTGCCGGCATCATTCCTTTAGCCACACCAGAATCTGCGCAGGTAACAGTGTATACAAATGTGATACAACACAGATTGATTACACACTGTTTTTTTTTTTTTGGCTTGCACAGGAATAAGGGGTTCAAATGACAGGTTTCCTTTACTTGTTTACCTAACCATTTATAATGACACATATATTTAAAATTCTTTACATCTATGTATCTGTACAGAATTATTATGTCACCTATTATGTCACTGAGAATATATGGAAAAAAATCCTATGGTTCCAGACACATAATGTATGCTGAATGTAGAAAATGTTCATTTAACTCAAATCTATAATTAGGAAAAAAAAGAAAGAAATGCAATTCAAATTGCAATGGATACCGTAATTATTTTTCAATTCTGGCCCTTTGGCCATAAATATAATACATTTTATTATAAATGACCAGGAATTCAAGTGCTATGGTGCTGCCACCACACCTACCTATCAACTCCTCTGGGCTACAACAAAGTGTCAGAATGCAAAACAGACACAGTTTGTTGTAATAAATGAACCCAGAAGTGCTCAGATGCTTTCAAATTCCAAGCTGAAATGCCAGGTAAAGTGCCAATAAAACACAGTGATTTACTTAATTATCTAATGTTGAGGGTAGGGAAAACATTAGGGGTCTAAGAGACCCATGATGTTATGATAAAGAGAGCCTGTCACATGCTAACGCTATCATTTAGGAGGCTTCTTAGCCTACTTGTGATAGAAATAAAGTTACATGACAAGTGTAAATTATGATATAAAATAATTAACAATAAAAAAAAAATGTAAAAGCAACTACATTTACCCATGCATACACGCAAATTCAAAAGAGCTTGCAGGGTGCTCATGTGAATTTAAATAGTGATTGCCTAAATGTTGGAGTGAGAGCAAATATCCTAATAGTAAAAATTGCAACTGCAACCATTTTATTCTTCAGAGCCTCTGCTTTTATAAAATATACAATTGTTTGGGTGTTTAAGTAGTTTCCTAGCAAAAAATGTGAATCGAGCATGCCTGTGAACATTTTAAATTTCTCCAGACGTGAAGTGGTTAATTACCATGGTACTTATCATAAATAAAACATTAAATGAATTGTGAAATAAATAAATACACATTGTACTGGGCACTAGGGATGGTATATATGTGTTCCCACTATTTGGGTTGTAGTCCCTTTAAGGGGGAGGATGGGAACACATTTTAAATACTCATGTGTTCTAACTCATGCAGGGTGTCTGGTTCCAGGGTAGTCCAGTCGGGGAGGAGAGGACTGATTTACAGTGCTCTTTGGATTGGTAAATTCTCGCTTAGGACTCAAAAATTTGGAGGCTCTGAGAGATTTAGGATGGAAAAGAGCCTCCAAACCCTGATTATAGGGACTTTGGTCCCAAAGGGGTTAACATGCCTGCAGTGGAGGCCTGAAAAGGAGCAGGAAGGAGTTGGTATTTGTTGGTGAGGTGTAGTAGTTCACAACTGTAAGCAGTGTGCAATGTCTGGTGACTGAGACACTTTTTTTCAGAGCTCCTGCAGATTTGCCAGTGCCCCCGAAGCAGACAGGATATCAAAGACCAAATGTGAGACTGGTATATTGACGGTGAGCCGCTATGTGGTCCTAATATACCACAATTATGGATGTTTTGCCTTTACTTTTGCTAAAGAAAACAGTTTTTTGCTTGTTTTGGAAGACCTGTAAGGACTGTTGATTTTTACAGGCCACCAGATGGTCCCTTCATCAGACAAAATGACACTGTGCCATTTTGCCCAATAAAGGAACCCTCTGTAAGTTCCAAAACATTGCATTGTTTATATGATATGCTTGACTAATGCTATTAAAGGCCGGTTTACTTTAAGAAGACAGCAATGTTCTGGCAATATATTTTGTGGACTGGCTGCAAGTAAAGAATGTTATTTTTAGATTCAGAACAGACAATCATAAAATCAGAGGACTCCTTTATAATGAAAAAATATGAGCAGAAATCAAAAAGACAAATACAACCACCTCAAGATTCTTAAGCATAGCTGTAAAGAGATGTGTTAAGGTGGACATTATTTCATTTTGAGTTCTCTTAACAATTTATTCTATCTATCCATGTTTTTTTTAATATTAATTACCTTCCCCAGAGGATGCTTCAAGTCCTTCTGGTACTGTAAACCTTGCACTGGTCTTAAATGGGCAGGGCAACAATTGGAACATAATATATATTGCCAACTAAAAGTACATATTTATAGTCGGAAGCATGTAAGCTTTTTATTGTGAGGGTGCACTTTTACAGAAATATATGCTTATGTAGGCAGCTGCTAAGACTTTGTAAGTGCAATCAACTCAGTAGCTTTCACAATGTATGCTTCTGTAGCCAGAGGCGGGTCTCTAATTAGGCAAATTAGGCAGTCGCCTAAGGCCTCACACTCACAGGGGCCTCGCAGCCACCCCAATTTGCCTGTGATCAATACTAATGTCGGTGCCATCTGATCTCTCTATTACTTCTTTCTATTTCTCACATCCCCATCTCTCCCCCCTCTTGCATTGGCTGAATATGTCTGATGGGTGAGGAGGGTGCCCTGGAAGTGGTGCTGATCACCTGTGTGCTAGATCCATGCATTTTCTGCAGCCATTTTTCTTGCTTGAATATTTTTTTCCATTATGGGCATGAGTGGAGCCTTAAGTTTTGCCTAAGGCCTCACAAAGCCTAGAGCCGCCTCTGTCTGTAACAAGCATTACATAGCTCTATGTTTTTTTCTAATTCTTATAGTGAATATCAGTAATGGCTTTATAGTCAATTATAGATTGTTAAGATGGTTCACAAATTCAAATATTTTGTGTTCAATTAATTGAATAATTGTTCCTTGTGTTGATTTCCTCACTGCATCATTAATTTTCAATTTAGTTGAATGATTTATAACCTATCAAGCTAAATCTAAATGAGGTTTACCTAGTGGATGGTCAGTCAAGTGCATAATGATATTTCTGATCTTTACAAGAAAAGGTATCTCTTTGACAAACAAAGGTGATAGCTGGTCTGTAGAAGCTGCTTCAAACTTTATGAGATAATGAACTAATATGTAGGTCAAGTCATTGTGGTAGGAAATTGTTATATTTTATATCTTTCTGGGAAAGATCTGGTTGCTTTTATTGCTGTACATTTTTTTATTATTATTATTTCATAATTGATTGTTAAAGTGCAACTTCAGGCAAATTTAAATAAAAAAATATGTTTGTACCGTTGATCATGCCAGTGCTGCTGCTGGTACTTCATTGCCTGTGTCAGGCAAAGCAATGCCACAATAATGCTGATGAATTTTCAGCATTGTTGGCCCTCCATTTCATGTTCACCCATTTAGGTATGGGCTGATGGCGCCACATTGCTGTGTCTGTATTTATAAAGGTGTTGTTGGCCAGCAAACTATGCCCACATACTCTCCTTACTATACTCCCACCCCTTTCAGCCTCTTAGTCTGAAAAGATCTTGCCCACTGTCCTCACAGGAAGATGGCATAACATGTATCAGTGGTCACAAAACTGTAATTAATAGAGTAATACATTTGTTTACAAAATTGTTTTTGTTTTTTATAATAATTTCATGTGTAATTGAGTAATAATGAGGAACTTAGTGATATAATGGTTGTGGAGACCTGCTTTCTACTTTATGGTCCCAAGCCTGTATAGCAGGAATCTGCACATGGTCTTAGTTTATTTCCAGAGCATCCCAAGAGCCAAAAACTCAAGGACCTCCTATTGGGGCATTTATGACCAGAGCTTATATAGTTAGGTGATGGCTCATCTACCTCATCTACCTCTTGGTCCTCTACTTTCATATTCATTATACCACTCATTACATTTAATGAACAATAGTAAATTTCAGAGAATTGGAGGGAGTGGGCCAGAGAAAGACTGCGATTTCTGGTATTACTTTACATAACAAATACGTTGGATGTGTGTGAACCTGTAAAATCTGTTGGATCCTATGCCCAGGCAATACATGGAGCCTCTGCTTTTGCTCAAATCAAAATAAAGTCCAAGAAAGCAGCAACAAAACATACACAGACATGTTGTATTTCCTAATATTTGTTAACAGTGTCAGACTAATATTCCCAATACAGTGTCGAGTTTCCTTAAAGGAACACTAAAGGTTCGTTTTTTATCCTCTAAAATCATTGATATATTGCAGAGCATTTAGAAGTCCCTTACCTCTTCTTTTAAATTGCCCAGCAAAGTATTGAATTACATCAGTAAAAGTTCCACTTCCTGTGCCTCCTCTCATTCCTCTCCTCCTGTGTCCCAGCCGTTTCTTATGGAGGAAAGCTTCACAAGCATGACGTGCACAACGTGCTCGCCCCCCTCTCCTGCCTACAGCTCTGCGTCTGGACGTTCTGTGTCTTTCACAGCAGAGGAGACCAGCACATGCTTGGGCGTCTCTAGGACGCTGTAGCTCCGCCTCCCTCCCATTCATTGTTTTGGGAAACAAGTCACAGCCCCGCCTTCACTCCTCCCCCAGTTCTCTGACAAGTGCAAAGTGAAACTCATTTTTCCTCCCCTAGTTCTCTGGAAATTGAAACTCGATTTCTACACAGCAGGAAAACAGCAACTAAATAGAGTATTTGCTACTCAAGATAAAGTACATCTAAATAAGATCTTATAAACTAAAAATTATGCTTATAATTAAATTAAAATATAGTCAATATATTTGTATCCATTTCTTTACCATGCTTATTCAATATCATGCATTGTATGTCTTCTGTTCCCCCATGTCCAATACAAACACTCACTCCACCACCATTTTAGCCAATTTTTTACTATCCATTTTGAATGCACACCACATATACTTTTCTCCCAATTCCATCCCTCCATCCCCTGGTATGCTCATCCATCCCTCACAGAGTGATGTAAGGGGGGGGCCCCTGCTGGGGACACCTGATGTAAAGGGGGGTCTCCGCTGGGATTGGCTTATGTAAAGGGGGGGCTCCAGTAGGGACACCTGATGTAAGGGGGGCTCTGCTGGGGACAAGTAATGCAAGAAGAAGCTCTGCTGTGATTGTCTTATGTAAGGGGGGGGGGGGGGCTTCACTGGGGACATCTGATGTAAGGGGGTCTCCGCTGGGATTGGCTTATGTAAAGGGGGGGGGCTCCGGTAGGGACACCTGATGTAAGGGGGGCTCTGCTGGGGACACGTAATGTAAGAAGAAGCTCTGCTGTGATTGTCTTATGTAAGGGGGGGGGGGGGGCTTCACGGGGGACATCTGATGTAAGGGGGTCTCCGCTGGGATTGGCTTATGTAAAGGGGGGCTCCGGTAGGGACACCTGATGTAAGAAGAAGCTCTGCTGTGATTGTCTTATGTAAGGGGGGGAGTCCGCTAGGGACACCTGATGTAAGGGGGTCTCTGCTGGGATTGGCTTATGTAAAGGGGGGTCTTCCGGTAGGGAAACCTGATGTAAGGGGGGGCTCCGCTGGGGACACCTGATGTAAGAAGAAGCTCTGCTGTGATTGTCTTATGTAAGGGGGGGGTCCGCTAGTGACACCTGATGTAAGGGGGAGCACCGCTGGGGACACCTGATGTAAGAAGAAGCTCTGCTGTGATTGTCTTATATAAGGGGGGGGGGGCTACATAAAACAATCACAGCAGAGCTTCTTCTTACATCAGGTGTCCCCAGCAGAGCTCCCCCCTTACATCAGGTGTCCCCAGCGGAGCTCCCCCTTACATCAGGTGTCCCTAGCGGACCCCCCCCCTTACATAAGACAATCACAGCAGAGCTTCTTCTTACATCAGGTGTCCCCAGCGGAGCCCCCCCTGCTGGGGACACCTGATGTAAGGGGGGCTCTGCTGGGGACACCTGATGTAAGAAGGGCCTCCGCTGGGGACACCTGATGTAGGAAGAAGCTCTGCTGTGATTGTCTTATGTTAGGGGGGGTCTCCTTTCAGGTGTCCCCAGCAGGGGGGGCTCCGCTGGGGACACCTGATGTAAGAAGAAGCTCTGCTGTGATTGTATTATGTAAGGGGGGCTCCGCTGGGGACACCTGATGTAAGGGGGGCTCCGCTGGGGACACCTGATGTAAGAAGAAGCTCTGCTGTGATTGTATTATGTAAGGGGGGGCTCCGCTGGGGACACCTGATGTAAGGGGGAGCTCCGCTGGGGACACCTGATGTAAGGGGGGAGCTCTGCTGGGGACACCTGATGTAAGAAGAAGCTCTGCTGTGATTGTTTTATGTAGCCCCCCCCTTATATAAGACAATCACAGCAGAGCTTCTTCTTACATCAGGTGTCCCCAGCGGAGCCCCTTCTTACATCAGGTGTCCCCAGCAGAGCCACCCCTTACATCAGGTGTCCCCAGCTGAGCCACCCCTTACATCAGGTGTCCCCAGCGGAGCCCCCCTTACATCAGGTGTCCCCAGCGGAGCCCCCCCCCCCTTACATAAGACAATCACAGCAGAGCTTCTTCTTACATCAGGTGTCCCCAGCGGAGGCCCCTTCTTACATCAGGTGTCCCCAAAGGAGACCCCCCCTAACATAAGACAATCACAGCAGAGCTTCTTCCTACATCAGGTGTCCCCAGCGGAGGCCCTTCTTACATCAGGTGTCCCCAGCAGAGCCCCCCTTACATCAGGTGTCCCCAGCAGGGGGGGCTCCGCTGGGGACACCTGATGTAAGAAGAAGCTCTGCTGTGATTGTCTTATGTAAGGGGGGGGGTCCGCTAGGGACACCTGATGTAAGGGGGAGCTCCGCTGGGGACACCTGATGTAAGGGGGCGAGTCTCTGGTGGGCCCAGACACCTGATGTAAGAAGAAAGCCTTTTCTGCTGTGGATGGTGCTGTGTTTTTATGTAGCCCCCCCCTGCCACTTTATATAAGACAATCCAAGCAGAGTTCTTCTGTACATCAGGTGTCCCCAGCGCGTGCTCCCCCTTACTATCATCCTCCACTGGTGTCACTAGCGGACCCCCCCCTTACATAAGACAATCACAGCAGAGCCTTCTTCTTACATCAGGTGTCCCCAGCGGAGCCCCCCCTGCTCGGGGGACACTGATGTAAGGGGGGTGTTCGCTGGGATTGCCTGATGTAAGGGGGGCTCTGCTGGGTATTGCAGAGTATTGCACACACGGTATTGCAGAGCATTGCACACGGTATTGCAGAGCATTGCACACGGTATTGCAGAGCATTTAGCACACGGTATTTGCCAGAGAGCATTGCACCACGGTTACGCAGAGCATTGCCCACGCGGTTTTGCACCGCGGTATTGCAGAGCATTGCGCGGGTTAGCAGAGCATTGCGCACGCGGTTACGCAGAGCATCGCGCGGCGCGTTAGCAAGAGCATTGCGCATAGGGGTTACGCAGAGCATTGCATTCGCGGTTACGCAGAGCATTGCACGCGGTTACACAGAGCATTGCACACTGGTTACCGCACACGGTATTGCAGAGTATTGCACACGGTATTGCAGAGCATTGCACGCGGTATTGCAGAGCATTGCAACGCGGTTATTGCAGAGCATTGCACGCGGTATTGCAGAGCATTGCACAGCGGGTTACGCACACGGGTATTGCAGAGTATTGCACGCGGTATTGCAGAGTATTGCAGCGGGTATTGCAGAGCATTGCACCCGGTTACGCAGAGCATTGCACCCGGTTACGCACACCGGTATTGCAGAGCATTGCACGCGGTATTGCAGAGCATTGCACTGCGGTATTGCAAGAGCATTGCACGCGGTATTGCAGAGCATTGCACGCGGGTTACGCACACACGTATTGCAGAGTATTGCACGCCGCAGGTATTGCAGAGCATTGCACGCGGTTACGCAGAGCATTGCGCCGCGGTTACGCAGAGCATTGCACGCGGTTTACGCAGAGCATTGCACGCAGGCGGTTACGCAGAGCATTGCACGCGGTTACGCAGAGCATTGCACGCGGTTACGCAGAGCATTGCACGCGGTTCACAGAGCATTGCACGCGGTTACACAGAGCATTGCACACGTATTGCAGAGTATTTGCACACGGTATTGCAGAGCCATTGCACACGGTTACGCAGAGCCCTGGACAGCAGGGGGTTCGGAGGAGCAGAGGGCGTGGGGGGCAATTACAGAGGATGGGGTGCTGCAATTACAGAGGAGGGGGGTGCAATTACAGAGGAGGTTGCAAATACAAAGAAGGGTGCAATTACAGAGGAGGAGGGTGCAATTACAGAGAGAGACAGGGCAAACACAGAGAGAGGGGGGGCAAACACAGAGAGGACACAGAGAGGGGGGGCAAACACAGAGAGGATACAGAGAGGGGGGGGCAAACACAGAGAGGGGGGCAAACACAGAGAGGGGGGGCAAACACAGAGAGGATACAGAGAGGGGGGGGCAAACACAGAGAGGGGGGGCAAACACAGAGAGAGGGGGGGCAAACACAGAGAGGATACAGAGAGGGGGGGGCAATTACAGAGGATGGGGATGCAATTACAGAGGAGGGGGGGTGCAATTACAGAGGAGGTGGGGGGGAATACAGAGGGGTTTGCAAATACAAAGAAGGGTGCATTACAGAGGAGGAGGGTTGCAATTACAGAAGAGACAGGGCAAACACAGAGGAGGGGGGCAAACACATAGAGGACACAGAGAGGGGGGGCAAACACAGAGAGGATACAGAGAGGGGGGGGGGGGCAAACACAGAGAGAGGGGGGGGCAAACACAGAGAGGGGGGGGGGCAAACACAGAGAGGGGGGGCAAACACAGAGAGGATACAGAGAGGGGGGGGGGCAAACAGAGGGAGTCAAAAAGGGAGAGAGAGAGGTGACAGGCAGCTGCTGGTACAGAAGTTTTTAATAAAATAGATGCTTATAAACAATGCATCACTCTTCATGTCAGAGCTGTAGTAGGCATGTCAGTCTGTGAAGTCGGCTGTCCCATTCTCCCCTCTGATCCACGCTGCTCTTACCACTGAATCGCTGGAGGAAAACAGAGAGCCGTGGGAAACTCATGTGAATGTCAGCCTCTGATGATGGAGGCGTGGTTAAGCCTCCAGAACGCTCTGATTGGTCACAGTATCCCAGGCTGACAGCTCACTGCAGTTTCCCCACGGCTCTGTATCCTTGGCTTCCTCCAGCGATTCAGTAAAGCAAGCAGCAGTCGATCGGAGGGGAGAATGGGACAGCCGACACTTCACAACTGACATGCCTACTACAGCTCTAACATGGACAGTGAGGTGCATTGTTTCTAAGCATCTATTTTATTAAAATCTCCTGTACCAGCAGCTGCCTGTCGCTTCTCTCTCCCTTATGTTTTCTCCCTTATGTATTAAACAACAGGAGGAGGCGGCAATATGTGTTGGAGGAGGGAGGAGACATGAAAGGGTTATAGGCAGAGGGGCGGGAAGGGGTGTATACTGGGGGAGGGGTAGGGCGCGGAGTGTGGCTCTTAGTTCACGAGAACATTGCTCGTTCTCGGTCCGGCGTTGTAAAACGAAAAACCGCTTCTGCGCATGCGCGAACCGCTAAGCCTAATAAGGGAACTGTAGTTCCCATTTGGCAGTGACGTTTACACTATGAACGCGCACTGCCAAACCAGGAAGTGAGGGGAAATCAGACACAGGACTGACGGAGGGGTACATTCAAGATGCTGTTTAACAGGTGGTATAGCAATGTTTTTAAAAAAAAATCATCAGTTTTTTTATTCTTATATGCCTCAAGACTGCATTTGAAAAGGGAAAAAAATTTGACTTTACAACTTCTTTAAAGCTTCTCAGACATTAGATGACCTTCAGCTGATTATTGTTTTTTTTCTGAAACAACATGACAGCTATGCTGTCTATCAGTCACAGTTTACTGAATACAAAAGACAACTTTACTGCCTCTGCTTTGAAAACACCAGTGCATCCCATGTCATCATTTTCCGGTCCTTATGCCGCGTACACACAATCATTTTTCGGCATGAAAAAAAACAACGTTTTTAAAAACGTCATTTAAAATGATCGTGTGTGGGCTTCACATCGTTTTTCATCTTCTGAAAAAACGACCAAAAAAAATTTGAGCATGCTGCATTTTTTCACGTTGTTTTAAAAAAATGTTGTTTTTCGGGGTTGTAAAAAAATGATCGTGTTTGGGCTAAAATGACGTTTTTAAACCCGCGTATGCTCAGAAGCAAGTTAGGAGACTGGAGCGCTCGTTCTGGTAAAACTACCGTTTATAATGGAGTAAGCACATTCATCACGCTGTAACAGACAAAAAAGCGCGAATCGTCTTTTACTAATAAGGAATCGGCTAAAAGCAGCCCAAGACCGAATAGAACTTCCCCTTTAGAGTGCCGTTGTACGTGTTGTACGTCACCGCGCTTTGTTCATCATTTTTCAAAAACGATGGTGTTGTGGGCAACATCGTTTTTAATGATGAAGTTGGAAAAACTTTGGGCCAGATTCACAGAGCGATTACGCCGGCCTAACAGGAGATGCGCGGCATAAGTCTAAATTTGCGCATGCGTTTCGATACTCCGCATCCCCAAAACGAGATACGCAAGAATCTACTTTTTTTTGTCCAGCGTTTTTTAAGAAACATTTTTACAAAAAATATACATACATATACAGTATACATCAATACATAACATACATACAAATTACAAACACCGGTCTCACTATCTTTCAATAGCCCTTTTAAACCTTGATGGATATAATAATCTAATCTGATACAAGCCCTCGGACTCTTCACTTGATATATCACACACGCATAGACATCTTTGGCATGAGTGATTCTGAGGTTTCTCGCATCTTCAGATTCACCCCTCATGCCATCCTGGAATTAATCACAACCCTGCAGGAGCCCAACACAGCCCAACACATGACACCACCCATGTCACCCATGACAGCTACATATACAATCAGAGCCCCATCCCCACAGATTCGAACAGAACATGTATGGGGACAGCTGGGCTGGTTGGTGAGTAACATGGGTGGCAGGCATGACTGTCCCCCCCCATGATGCTGAAATCACAAGGGGGCACATGCACTACTAACATCCTCCTGTCTTATCCCTTCAGGGTGACTCTGCATATGCACTGGGACCCCATCTCATGACTCCTATACGGAACCCTCCTAACCAAGGCTACCCCGTCTTCTGAGAGAAGAGCAGCCAGGAGAGAGCTCACATTAGGCATCTTTGCACGTTAAACACACACATTAATCGTGGCACAATGAGAATGCATGCATGCACACCACTGTGGTCCCTAGCACAGACACATCACATCCACATCACATTGGATTGGCACAAGCCCACCATGCAGGACTTGTGAGCAGCAACGCCACGGCTCCAATTATGTCACTGTACATTCATACACCATTCACACGGACCTGGGGATTCACACGGACCTGGGGATCAGCAAAAATATAATTTAAACAAAATAACAACAAAGAAAACACATAAAAGACAAAAATCACTCTGCAAAACAGTCCCCAAATATCTCAAAGACACGTCACAAACAAACAAACAAACAAACAAACAAACAAACGCTAATAAATAACAGAAGAAAAGCACCTTGCTGTATAGGGAGGGATACAAAGGGATGTACTTTTGCGAAGGAAGTGCGTTTGTCTCTGTCTATTTATGCTGTTTGCGTAGTTCACTAATTTGCCCTAGTCTACTTCCAATTTCACTGATTGCGCCGTTCCCGAGTTGTGAGCATGCGCACAGAGGTGCTGACCATGGTCTGCTTCAAGCGCGCTATGCGCGAGCCGGCCGGCCCTTCATTTGCATGGGGTCACAGCTCATTTCAATGTAACAGGCCCACGTCCTTCCCAATTTGTATTACTCCGCCGTGCGCCTCTGAAATAACATTGCGCAGGCGCAAATTTCTGCGTAAAACCGACGAGAATAGGGTGATTGCGCCGCTACATTGCGCCAGTCTAACGTAAAGGCGGTGCGCTATGTCGGGTCCAATAATGCGCAGATGTACGTGAATCTGGCCCTTTGTTTTTTTGGACATGCTGGTTGCTGAAAAATGATCGTGTGTACGCGGCATTAGAAAACACATAAACCTTGCTGTTTTTTAAGGAGATCATCTTTTACAGCAAATGTAGAGGGATTCATGTATTGTAGGCACAATAAGTTGCATTCCTACTGGAACATGTGTGTCCAATAAGATATTTTTAATCTGAGAGAGCTTTAGTTCAGAACCCTTACTGCCCTGGAAAAAAAGTAATTTCTCTTGGTCATGCTATGCTGATGTGTACCCTGGAAGATCTTAAAGTAGGCAAAACTTTTTTTGTTCTGGATAGATAGAGAGGGATTAAAATGCTTGTTGTTTTTTTTGTTTTGTTTTTTATTACTGTCTGTGCCCCCCCCCCATTAGGGAGATTCCCCCTCTCTATTTGTATTTATTACTAGTTCTTGTGACCTGGGTTCCCCTAGGAATTCCTTTAATTTGCAGGTATTTCCTCTCACTTCTGTTTGGCTTGGCCTTTTGGGACAGGAAGTGAAGGGAAATCTATGCATCTTTGCCATCAAAGATCTATCCAAAATGAAAAATAAATAAGTTTTTCTAATAGTTGTACTTTAATGACGTTTATATTCTAGGACAGCGACTTGAGAGATGTTAACAGGAATGACCCAAGAATACTAGATTTTTGGAAATATTCTAAGAGCTTCACTACATGGCTAGAGAAAGAACATTCTGATTTGGCTTATTGAACCTGCAGCCCTCACATGTATATGGCTACTGAAGGTGGCATCAGAACACAGTAAAGCAACACACAAGCTTTGTCCTATGCTGTGATACCATTTTTTATTGCATTGGCAGCCTGCCAATTTGAATGGGGTGCCGCTTCCCGACCGTCGCACGAACATATACGTCGACACAATGGCACCCCTGGGCAGAAGGACATATATATACGTCCCCTTTAAGGAAGCTCCATTGGGCTCGCCGCCGGGATACCCGCGATTGTCTCACGCAGAGATAGAGAGGGGAGATGCTAATGTAAACAAGCATCTCCACACTCTGCCTAGTGACAATGACACTGATCTCTGCTCGGTGTAATCGGAGCAAAGATCAGTGTCATGTCACACACAGCCCATTCCCCCTCCAGTTAGAAACACTCACTAGGGCACACTTATTCCCTACAGTGCCACCTAGTGCTTAACCCCTTCACTGCCAGTGTCATTTTCACAGTACTCCCAAAAATGTGTCAAAAGTGTCCGATGTGTCCGCCATAATGTTGTAGCCACAATAAAAATCGCTGATCGCCGCCATTACTAGTAAAAAAATAATAATACAAATGCCATTAAACTATTCCCTATTTTCTAGACGCTTTAACTTTTTGTGCAAACCAAACAATAATCGCTTATTGCAATTTTTTTTACCAAAAATATGTAGAAGAATACGTATCAACCTAAACTGAGGATTTTTTTTTATATATATGCATTTTTTTCAAAATTGGCGCTTTATTTTTGTTTATAGCACAAAAAATAAAAACCACAGAGGTGATCAAATACCACCAAAAGAAATCTCTATTTGTGGGGAAAAAAACAACGTCAATTGACGTTGTTTGGGAGCCACGTCGCACAACCGTGCAAGTTAAAGCGACGCAGTGTCGAATTGCAAAAAGACCTCCGGACTTTAAGCTGACAAATGGTCCAGGGCTTAATTGGTTAATGCAATTCTCCAGAATGGCAAAGTGTGAATGGGTCCTAAAACCAAGTCTGCTCCTGTCATTAAGTGGACTTTTTGCTCTGATGGATAATTCCCTTCATGTGTCTTGTCCTTTTGTAAAAATATGCCTTAAGAATACACTTTCTGAGTAAAAAATACCACACTATGCTTGGTAGCTCTGATCATTCAGGAGTTAATTAGGTATTAATCTTGAGAAAACAAACATTGTGAAATACAAGCAATTAAGGAATAACTGCATTCATATTAATAAGGCTAGCTTACTCCCAACTCTGAATAATGTACAGTTTTACTCATCAGACCACTAAAATCAACGAGACCACAAATGCATCTACAGTCTTCTAGCTGCTTACTTCTCTATAAACGATCTCTAAATGTTGACATTAATATGCATTACAAAAGTGGACTGGTTGACTCTCACCACTAAAAAGCATCTGCCAGGCAATCTCAAATACCACAAAATGACGCAGAAATAATAACTTTCTTTCCCGGCAGTTTTAATGGGTAAACATTTTTAAAGAGGATCTGGACTCAAAATGAGAAGATTTGCTATTTTGTTTAGAATATTCAGACATGATAATTATGCCTAAGAGTCAGTTCACACTGGGGCGACTCTTCAGGCGACTCAGCAGCCGCCTGACGAGTCGCGTCCCATTCTATGCAATAGAACCGTTCTAATAAGTCGCTCCGACTTAGAAAAAGTTTCATGTACAAATTCGGCGGGCGGCTGGGGCTATTTGCATTGACTTTTATACAGAAGTCATTTTGCTAATCGCCTCTGAAGTCGTCTTCAGGACGCCTTGCAGAGTCGCCCCCGTAGTCGTGACGTCGCAGTGTGAACCGGCTCTAAGCAGTACCCTGAAAATTTACATTTTATCCTAAAATTCTCCTAAAAATATAACAGATAACTTCTTGTGTCCATATGTTTATGCTGTGACATCTCATAGCTGTATATCAACAATTTGTCACAATATAAGGCAGGGAACACATTATTCAAATTTTGATCTGTATCTAATTGCCAGTCTCATATGATTTGGAGTGAGATTTCATGAAATCACTACTATGCTCCTCATCATTCTCCTTGCTGGACAGGAAGCTGTACCCAGAGAATTGCAGTGTAAAGATCTTTCTGTTTCTGCTTAATTAATTCTGTGCCTCCTCTACCTCTAGATCATTACTCCATCAGTTAATCTGATCATCAGTCTTCAAGTGAAAGCTCTGACATACTTTAAGCAAAGACTATGGGGGTAGATTCACATACACTTAATATTCCGCTGCATAATCAAAATACTCTACGCTGCCGTATTTTACCAGGCTCTATACCGAATCCTGGTCGATTTTTGCCCGTACGCTACGGCGGCGTAGTCTATTTCTCGCCGCGTAATCGAAATACGCGATTGGGGGCGTGAAGCATTTAATTAAGCGCATCCCCGCGCGCGATCGAACTGTGCATGCTCCGTTCAGAAATTTCCCGCTGTGCATTGCGCGAAATCACGTCGTTACGTCATTCGTTGTTTGAGTAGCGGCGTTTACGAACATTCCTATTCGTTAAAAATAATAAAAGACGTCGGAAAACGTAGAAATTCGACGCTGAATGGGAACGACGGCCATACTTAACATGGGCTGTCTAATATTAGAGCAGCAAAAAGCTGGTATAGTGTTACGCAAATAAAGATGACTAAAGATGCCGTAAGAGATTGCGATTGAAGATCGTAATTTCGGGGATCGCCGGCAAAAGCTCTTTTGCATACCCCGACGCCGAAAACGACAGGAAGTCCACCCAGTGGCCGCAATTTTATTGCAGCGTAGATCCCAAGGGCGTACAAACACGCAATCCAGTCGAATTGAAGCCCGCAGCCGTCTATTCATGGTTTGAGGTTTTCGACTAGGTAGAAAACGCGCGTAATTTGAAATTACTCCAGTCTAACACCAGTTAGACAGGCGTAATGGCTCTCTGAATCTGGGCCTTAGTTCTCTACCAAGAAGGCACTTACAAAAAGGGACACAATGGAAAACTAGGATAATAAAATCAGTAATAGGGAATTGATCAGCTACAGGGAGACCACGGGCGATACAGGTAACTAGTTATGTCCCCTGCTTGTCTTACTGAGTACAGTCCAGGTCCTCTTTAAAGTATAACCTAAAGGAACACTTTTTTTTAAGGTTTGGCTAGTGTGGTGAAGGGGTTAGACCAACTGTCAGGCTTTTTTTGCTCTAACCCAGGAAGGAAGCTACACCTGCCCATTTGAGAAATGTGCCATATGGGCAACAAAATGTATGACAACTATTGGTAATTCATTCTTTGAGATATACTCTGTGGATTTTCTTTCTAGATAATTGTGTTTTTCCTTACTGGACATTTTTGCCACTACATGAGTGAATAGTCCAATTCAGGGCCGGCTTTGGGGTGGTGCGCTGTGCGAGCTGTGCGGCCGCACAGGGCGCCATGGCAACAGGGGCGTCGTGCGGCCATCACAGCTCGCAGAGTCGCAGTCATTTACAACTTACATGATCATCACAGGTCAGGCAGGAGCGATCCTGGGTGGGTGCACAGGGGGAGCCGTTGCGCCGAAGTGTCAGACTGTTCCCCACCCTCCTCCTCTCCTTGTCTCACACACAGAGCAGCAGGTGGTAGCGTAATGCAGCTTCTAACGGCGCCAAGAGAGCACTGAAGGCGGGACTGACAGACCGAAGAAATGTTACACTAAGGTCGCCCCCCCTTATCTAGCTCAGGCTCAGCAGCAAAGGTATGTACAGGCAGCACAGCACAGCCCACGGTAAGTGAACTGTGCTGGCTGGAGGGACATCCTACAGATATCACAAGGAAGAATGAACAACAGCTGCTGCTTCTTGCATTCTGACTTCTCATGTAAAGTAAGCCCAAGTTCGAAAACTGTCCTCCCAACCTTTGACACTCTCACCTGTGACACTGTCCCCCCCACCTGTGACACTGCCCCCCCACCTGTGACACTGGCCCCCCACCTGTGACACTGGCCCCCCACACCTGTGACACTGGCCCCCCACCTGTAAAACTGTCCCCCCACCTGTAAAAACTGTCCCCCCACCTGTGACACTGTCCCCCCCACCTGTGACACTCTCACTGTGACACTGGCCCCCAACCTGTGACACTGTCCCCCCCACCTGTGACACTGACCCCTCCACCTGTGACATTGACCCACCACACCTGTGACACTGTCCCCCCACCTGTGACACTGTCCCCCCATCTGTGACACTGCCCCCCCACCTATGACACAGGCAAGTGAACTGTGCTAGCTGAAGGGACATCCTGCAGATATCACAAGGAAGAATGAACAACAGCTAATGCTTCTTGCATACCCCCTGTCATACTGCCCCCCTCCTAAACACTGCCCCTCCATCATTCTGCCCCCTCGTCACACTGACCCCTTCTGTCATATTTCCCCCTCCTGTTACACTACCCCTGTCATACTGCCCCCTTTTGTTATACGGCTCCCCCCCCTTTTACAGTGCTCCCTAATTACACTGCCCTCTCCTGCCATACTTCCGAGGTATCCTTTTCCTGTCATACTGCCCCCTCCTGTCACAATTCCCCCATCATAATGCTCCTTCTTGTCACATTGCCCCCTTCTTTCACACTCCCCCCCTCTCAGTCAAACTTTCCAGATACCCTTCTTTGGTCACACTGCCCCCTCTGTCAAAATACCCCATCACACTGCCCCCCCATCCTTTCACAATAACCCCCCATGGTTTCTTGCACTGGGGACCCTCAAGGTTATAATTACACCTCTGCATCGGCTCTTCGAGCGCCCCTGCAATTAACAATGGTTCCCACCCACCAGTCCAGCACAAAGATGACAATCGCTGCTGAAACTGGTGGGATGAGGACGAGCTGAGTAAGACCAGCAGAGGGAAATTTTTCTCTACCTGCAGTGTTGGCAAATATCAAGCAGTTGACAAACGCATGTCACCTCATACATTCAAGATGTCATGTTTTGTGGTAAGCAGATGGTATGTGCTCTGTCTTGGTGATGGTACACTGAAGTCAGTGCAAACAGCTTGCAGTGGATCTGCACACATTTATCATGGCACAATTTCATTGAAGTTTTTATATGAAATGTATGTTTTATGCATATTATTTATTGCTAGGACTGTGTCAGGTACATGTATTACCACTTCAATATCGGGCACTTAAACCCCCCTTTAGACCCCTTACTGCCCAGGCCAATTTTCAGATTTCAGAGCTCTCACACGTTGACTGACAATTGCAACACTGTACCCATATGAATTTGTTTTCCTGTTTTTTCCTCTTTGTGTATGTTTAGGTGACCAGGAGGCGAGGAGTGAAGATGGGGGGGGCACCACAGGATTAGCTCGCACAGGGCACCTGAACACCTAAGACCGGCCCTGGTCCAATTTTAGCCTTTACCTTAAATGGGGTGAAGTACTGTATAACTAACTGACTGGCTATATGGCTTTACCTTGTTGAATAACTTACTATTATATGCTTGAGGGATAACAATTTCTGTATAACTGTGTGACATACTTTATGTTTATGCTTTGCATTTTGATGCCTCTCCTAGATATATGGTCTACATAAAATTTCTATATTGAGTTAGCCCTACTACACATCTTTTCTCCAATACTGCTGTAACAAGCTGACTGTTTCCCTTTACACATATAGGTTCAATCACACAGCGTTGCATATACTGTACACATACAGGTTCAATTACACAGTTCTGACCCTTTGGCAAGGTCTGTCTGCTAACTAGACATGTGCATTCGTTTTCGTCCGAATGCATTTTTGTCTGAATTTCAGGTATTTTCGTTATAGTTTTAACAAACGAAAACAAATGCGCAAAATACGAAAACTGAAAGATCCGACATAAACAAATGCTTTATTTTCGTTTTCGTTGCAACAACAGTTCGATATACAGTAGATAGGAGATTCGACGTGACACTGACAACAACAATCTGTGTCTATCGAACCTGTGATCGAATGTGCCTAACCTTAACTTTATTAGCCCAAGATTATTCTACATAGAGAGAAAAGATTTGACATATAGGCCGCGTACACACGATCAAATCTATCTGCTGGAAACGGTCTGACAGACCTTCTCAGCAGACAGATTTGATCGTGTGTACGGGAGAGCCAACGGATTTGGCCAGCAGACAGATTTTAAAGCCTGCTTTAAAATCTGTCTGCTGGGAACCCGTCGGACCGATATGTTTGCTGGATAGTACGCTAACCAGCAGACATACAGTATCTGCCCGCACATGTGTCAAATGGATTCGACGCATGCACAGAAGTGTTTTACTTCCTGGTGCGGTGACATGGCGGCGTCAACGTCACCGCCACGTCACAGCGCTGTCTGCCGGCGGGGATTTTGGTTTGATCGTGTGTACAGTGATCAAACCAAAACAGCCAGCAGACAAATCTGACCAAATCGGTCTGTCAGACCGATTTGATCAGATTCATTTGCTCATGTGCATTATAGAGAAAAAAGATCGCCGCTGGAGCTGGGTGGGGGAAGTAAAATAAAAATAATGATGATGAATGTTATTGGCTGATTGTAACCAAAGAGGAGGAGCAGTAAAATAGCTAGAACTAACTTGACAATTCAACATGAACGACAAAGATTCGACAAAGCATCGAAAAACATACAAATGTTGAATCTGTCTTTGAAGGCATATGGTGTCTGTCGAAAGTTCTAAGAAGATTCGACGGAGCAGCTAAACTGTACGAAGCTGCAATCGTACATTTCCGGTCAAATGCTAGGCCCATAGGCTATAGAAAAATTCTAATGTTGGCTGACTAGTAATAATAAATATAATTATTTCTTGTCATACAACATTAGAAATTCTACTATAGCTAGCTTGTAGGCGGAACATTCGACGGAAATGTACGATTGCAGCGTCTTCTTTGAACATTCGACAGACACCATAAGCCTTCAATGACAGATTCGACCCAAATTCATTCAGATTTTTCGGATGAATGCAATTTCTAACGAAAAACAAAATAAATAAAAAACAAATTTGGAGAGTGATATCCACCTCTAATCAAAATTGAGCTTGGGCTTGTAGCTCCATGGACATATCCTCTGGTCCTATGACTTCTGGGAGCCCATGATGAGGATTATACGCTGCTCTAGAACCATTTGGTGACAATTTTACTTTTATGTCTGCACTACTATTGGCTCATGCTCTAGAACTGTTCGCGTTTTTTAGCTGATTTTTTGTGCCCATTGTCAGCTTTAATCCCACTAGTTACACAAGTTCAGGAGAGACATCAGAATTGCTGTCCCTGGGTGATGGCAATTCTTACCTCTAACCAAAACTGAGCCGATGCTTATAGTTCCATTGCCATTTGCTCTGGTCCTATGTTTGTCCACTCCTGACTGTGCCTCTGGGATCTCATGATGGGGATTATACGTTGCTCTAGGACTACTGGGCTACACTTTAACTGTTATATTTGCATTACTATTTGCTCACGCTCCAGAACTGTTCGAGGTATCTAACTGATAAATCCATTGAGATAGAAATAGTGTTCCCTTCCCCTTTCCCTCTGAAGCTTGTACTATTGCTGTTATATTGGCTATGTGTTGATAAATACATTACAGTGTTGTGAGAGTGCGCAACAGTTTGGTCATGGAGTGGATTGTGTTCCGCGAGTCGCCAGTGTGCATATTCATAAGGCACTGGCCTTTTGTCTTTGCATTCTAATATTCGCTTAGGTAATTCCATATTTGCGTAGTTTGATGTGGGTGCTGGCGACTCGTGGAAGATCTTTCTGCCCTCTAGGGGCCTAGCCCACCCCCCCTTTTTTTTTGTGCTGCTATGCATATATGAGAATCATGCTCTGATCGCCTGCTTGACTGTGCTTCCAGCCTGTCAACTAAGGTCTAGCTCTCATCAAGGGCTCAATCGGGAAATGACACCCCGCTCAGGGACTTGATGCTCCTTTAACCTATTTAATCTGGTTGATACTGTTAATGTTAATGCTATGTACTATAAACATGCTGTTCTTGACGGGGCTTGTTATGTTAACCTTATTTGTTATGAAGGAGCTGTTTAAACATATTTGACACTTATGGGTGTTAAACCACTTTTGCTGATTAACCGCTTCCTGTCGACTCATGGCTGTAAGGTGTCCTACTTTGGCCTTCCCTCTTTTTACTTTTGCTTTCACTTATCTACTGATTCAACCTATGTCTTTTTGGGTTCCCCACTATGTTACTATGAGCTGGTTCCTCTATATTGTGGTAGCATGGGAACTCAGACACATCTATTGTCCCCCAGCAACAGTACTTTAATTGGTCTGCTGACAATCCAGCTTTCTATTGTTTAGGTCAGGGATCTCCAAACTATGGCCCTCCAGTTGTTCAGGAACTACAATTCCCATCATGCTTAGTCATGTCTGTGAATGTCAGAATTTTACAATGCCTCATGGGAAATGTAGTTTCGAAACAGCTGGAGGGCCGTAGTTTGGAGATCCTTGGTTTAGGTGGATTAAACTATCTATTTCCGCCTCTGGTATTTTCTGTTTTCTATATCTTGTGATATCTATCAGTTTCCTCTCTCTTTCTCTTTCTGTTTAGTTCCCTTGCCCTCCCTCCTCTGCCCCTTCCCAAATTTCCTCTCCCCCTCCCCCTTTTTTTTTTATTTCCCCTCCATTATTTGGTCCGGCGTGTCCTCCACCTCAATCGGGTCCGTAGCTATTAGCACGTATACCTAATCCCGGGTTGTGAACAACTAGCTCCACAGCTTGTATCCTGGTTTTGGTCTAATCATGTAGAAGAAATCTGAATCCTCTAATCCCCTGTCGCTGAAGTGTGTCGCTCAATGTGAAGGGCCTAAATGTGCTTCAAAGCAGAAGGCCCAGTTTATTTTTTTACAGGAAACCCATTTCCATTCTGATTCTATTCCCAAGCTTACTGGCAGTTTGTATTTCTACAGTAATGCACTCCACGAACCCTTCTGCGAAAACCAAGGGTGTTTCAGTATTAATCTCCAAGCATGCTCACTTCCAGTTGTTGGACTCTTTGGTGAAACCCAGAGGGGAGGTTCTTGTTTATCAAGGGATTATACGCCTCCGAGCCCCTAACTTTAGCGAATATCTTTGCCCCAAAACGAGCACCAGGTCTCCTTTTTTAGGAAGATTACCGGTCTCCTGCTTTTATTTAAGGGAGGGCATGGTCCTTCTAGGAGGAGACTTCATTATCCCACTGAATCGTTGCCCTACCGAGCTTTGCGTCAAATCAAGTTACAACTTCAGTCTCTTACACTACATGATACATGGCATAGTCTGTTTCCCTCGACCAAAGACTACACTTTCTACTCAGCTCACGTATAGACTATTTTTTTATTTCTCAGCCTGACCTCACCTATCTTACTCAAGCTACAATAGACCCGATATTCCTGTCTGACCACCACCCCATCTCGGTCATCCTGGCTTTTCCGGAGTCAATCTCCAGGACCAAGGCGATTAAACTAATCCTTGCTTAAAGATACGGAATTTGCAACACATCTAGAATCTGTGCTCCGCAATTATTTTGAGGATAATACCTCCCCGGTAGGGATGAGCCTGTTCGATCGTTCGTCGAAAATCGAACAAAACGGGTCGTTCGCGCCAAATTTAAGTGACGCGTTTCGACCCATAATTCACTGCGGCATTGCGTGCTGATGATTGGCCAAGCATGCACCATGACCCCGCATGCTTGGCCAATCACAGCGCCCAAAAAACGAAGAGCCATAATTGGCCAAAGCCTGGGTGCTTTGGCCAGTTATGGCTCAGGGCTTTTAACACAGGCCCCACACTATAAAAGGCCGCCTTCTGGGCGGCCTCGTGTAGTGTGTTCCGGCTTTGTTAAAGAGAGCAGTCAGAGAGACAGAGAGATTATCTTTTTAGCTAGCTAGATAGAGCAGGGTAGTCAGTTTAGCTTTATTACAGTGTGTAGAGAATATATATACATCCTTAGGAGTTGTACATATATTTATACACTGTATAGCTTAGCTAGATCTGCTATTAGTATTTGTCAGGCAGAAGATTGTGCAGGCAGGAGATTGTGCATAGCTGCAGTGCTCTAACGTGTTGTATTGCCTGTGGCTGTGTGCTGTGTTTAGTTTACACCTAAAAATACTCGGTGTAACTGCACTAGTCCTGCTTATTTGCACCTAAGCGCATTTGCTTAAAGTGCAAGTTTGCTGTGTAATTGCACGTAAGCGCATTTACTGTAAGTGGAAGTTCGATAATAATTTTTAAATTTTAAAAAAATGAAAAAATTCCTTTAAATATTGTACCCGCTGGGTATCTATAGTTTGCCTGTGAAAACGTCTTTGAGAACCTGGGTCTTGCCCGACGGAACATGTATCAATGGAAAAAAGTTTTAAAAACTGTCTTTTTTCAGGAGTCCTGCTCCTGAAAAAACAACTGTTTTTTTAACTTTTTTCCATTGATACATGTTCCCTGGGGCAAGACCCGGGTTCTAAAAGACATTTTCCAACATTAAGTTGAATATTGGTCTTTAAAATGATCGTTTTTGAATTTGAACGTTCGAGTCCCATAGACTTCAATGGGGTTCTAAATGTTCGCGCGAACCCGCGGTCTGTTCAACGGTTCTGGTGCGAACAAGAACGCGGGTATGTTCGGCTCATCCCTACTCCCCGGACATATCTCCACTCACTCTGTGGGAAGCCCACAAGTGTGTGATTCGGGGTGGGACTTATCGCCCGGCGGCAAAAATTAAAAAGCAAAGCCAGGAGACGATAGTGAACTTAACAATAAGATTAGACAGTTGGAAGCCTCCCATAAAGCCTCCCTCTCGCGGCATTTCTTGCAGGAGCTATCACACACTCGCTCCCTGCTCCTGGAGGAACTAGAAAAACGATAGAGACAACGCTATGTACTACACCAGAGAGTCTTCTACGAGCAGGGTAATATGTGTGGGAGACTTCTGGCAAAGGTGGTTCGAGCTTCAAGGCCCTCCAACATGATCCATCAGATTCGGGGCCACCGCGGCATAGCCCTGTCCAGAAACAAGGACATAGCAAAGTGTTTTGAACAATACTATAAAAAATTATACTATTTGGAGCCATCGAGCCAAAATCCTGTCCAATCGGCTAGGAGAGCTGAGGCAATTAGAGATTTTTCTATCTCAATATTGTCCAAAACAAATCCTGGAGGGACAGGCGGTGGAAATGGAACAACCCCTCACTGGTGAGGAACTCCAAACTGCTGTAAAACAAATGAAGCTGGGAAAGAGCCCAAGAGGACTCGATGGATTCACATTACAATATTATAAGTCCTTTTTGCACATACTGTCTTCTAAGATGATGAATACTTTTACCACCCTGGCGTCCCCCTCTGCTTCAATGGGCCATATGTTAGAGGCCCATATAACGGTCATACCGAAGAAGGGCAAGGATACTACGCAGGTCCAGAATTATAGACCGATATCACTTCTCAATGTGGACATCAAACTGTACGCTAAGATTTTAGCGAATAGGTTATCCCCGTTGTTGCCTGGCTTGGTTTCCCAAGACCGGGTAGGTTTTGTCCCTGGAAGAGAGACCAGGGACAAAACCATCAGGGCGTTGAATTTTTACCATTGGCTTACTACTTCTAAGACCCAGGGCTTCTTTCTGTCCCTAGACGCGGAAAAGGTGTTTGACAGGATGGCCTGAGACTACATATAGGAGGATTTAAAATCAATTGGCTTTCATCCTCGCATGTTGGCCCATATCTCTGCACTGTATTTTACACCTAGCGTGCGTGTGAGGGCTAATGGTCACCTGTCGGTCGCCTTCTCTATAAGTAATGATACACGTCAGGGCTGCCCCCTATCTCCCCTGATTTTCGTCCTGTCCTTGAAAACCTTCCTAAATAAATTGCGCTGTAATCCCGATATCAAGGGCTTGTTGGTGAAAGGCAGGGAATATAAAGTTGCGGCTTTTGCCAATGACGTTCTCCTTTCCCTGACGTCACCAAGGGTTTCCTTACTGAAGTTATTAAAGGTTATAGAGCACTTTGGGATGCTATCCTATTTTAAGATAAATTATTCTAAATCTCATGCCCTGAATGTATCGCCTTTGAAGTCTGACGTGGACTGTTACCAGAGTTCCTTTCCATTTCTTTGAAGCACAAAAACCCTCACGTATTTGGGTATTCAAATTACGGCTGATTTTGCTCACCTCTATAACGAGAATTTCCTGGTTGCCCTGAAAAAAGACTGGGGGCCCTCAATGTCTCTTGGTTTGGCCTCAAGGGCCCTGTCCATTATTCCACGTAGCGTGTGCTCCAACATGTGAATAAGAGGGACAGTCTCACTGATGCATGCACTGTCACTGCTCACCATCCTCATGGCCTCCTCAAATGGTGACAGGACAGTGCATGCATCCCTGACCAAGGCCCACTGGCGTGGGGAAAAAAAACCTAGCTCCCCTGACCCAGTTCTGCTGCCATATTGGCACAGGTACTCATTGATGGCCCGTTGCTGAGTGTGCAGCCGCTGCAGCATGGCCAACGTTGAGTTCCATCTGGTGGGCATGTCACAAATTAGGCGGTTCTTGGGCAGGTTGTATTCCCTTTGGAGGTCAGTCAGCCGAGCAGTGGCATTATATGACCTCCGAAAATGCACACAGACTTTCCTGGCCTGCTTCAGGACATCCTGCAAGCCCGGGTACCTGCCCAAGAACCGCTGCACCACCAAATTTAGGACATGCGCAAAACAGGGCACGTGGGTGAGTTTTCCCTGTCGCAGGGCAGAGAGGAGGTTGGTGCCATTATCGCTGACCACCATTCCAGGCTTCAGCTGGCGTGGCGTCAACCACCTCTCAGCCTGACCCTGCAGAGCTGACAAAACCTCTTCCCCAGTGTGGCTCCTGTCTCACAATCACACCAGCTCTAGCACCGCATGGCATCTCTTGGCCTGCATTCCTGCGTATCCCCTCGTACGCCTACGGAGCACGGCTGGTTCGGAGAAAACATCACCACAGGAAGAGGCCACAGAGGAAGAAGAAGAGGAGGGGGTGGAGGAGAGAGGTGTGTCACAAGCAGTAGTAGTGTTTTGGAGGCGTGGTGGCGGAACAACCTCCAAAACTACTGGACCTTGCCCTGCGTCCTTACCAGCTGCCAGCAGAGTCACCCAATGCACCGTAAAAGACAGGTAACGTCCCTGTCCATGCCTGCTGGACCATGAATCAGTGGTAATATGCACCTTACCACTGACCGCCCTGTCCAGCGAGGCATGGACATTGCCTTCCACATGCCGGTAGAGAGCCGGAATAGCCTTCCGTGAGAAAAAGTGGCGTTTTGGTACTTTCCACTGAGGTACTGCACATTGCACAAACTCACGGAAGGGGGCAGAATCTACCAACTGAAAAGGTAGCAGTTGAAGTGCTAGCAATTTCGCTAAGCTAGCATTCAACTGCTGGGCATGTGGATGGCTGGGATTGTACTTCTTTCGGCGCTGCAGCAGCTGGGGCAGGGAAATTTGCCTGGTACTATCAGTAGATTGACCGCTACTACTAGCTTGTGACACACCTATTTCTACACCTTCACTGCAGGCTTCAGAGAGGACTGGGGGTCTACTGGGGTTGGAGGTCCCAGAAGAGCAAGGGGGGTACGCTTTTGTCTTTGGTGTGGGTCTTTCTGGTGTGCTTGCCAACGAGCTGCATGGCAGGTCGACATAAGTCTGGACAAGCATGTGGTACCCAGGCGGTTGATGTTTTGGCCACGCGAGATACGCTTGCGACATAAGTTGAAAATAGCAAAGGTACGATCTTGTGGACATGTTTCAAGAAAGGCCCACACCAAAGAACTTTTGCTGTACCGGTCAGACACAGCAGCGCCATGCACAAGTGCCGTAGATGTGCACTGTAATGCAGTGGGTGTGACCTTAAGCTGACCCCTGTAGGGCATCCTGCCTCTTTGGAGATGTGCCTGTGCCTCGTCCTCATCCTCCTCCTCCTCCTCCTCCTCCTCTCTCCTATCAGGCACCCAGGTAGAGTCAGTGACCTCATTATCCCCTCTCTCCTCATCACTGTCAACAACCTGGCAGTATGCTCCAGCTGGGGGAACATCATCACTGCCAGATTGCTGTCCCTCTCGGCCACCCCCTCTCCCTGGGCTCACATCAATGCCTTCCTCTATCTGTGTTCCGTCATCGGAGTCTTCAAAACGCTGCACATCTTCCTACAGCATGTACCCAACACTGTGTTAAAACAGTTCGGGGGACTCCTCAGGAGGACATGGTGGTTCTAGGGAAGTATTGTGTGAAGCCATTGTGCAGAGGGAAGAGGACGCCTTGGCAGCTGCTTTGCCAGATAAACTTTGATCAGTCTGTGTGAGAGAGGATGAGGAGGATGAGGACGGCTTGGTCATCCACTCTACTAATTTCTCTGCATGTTGAGGCTCAACACGGCCAGCTCCCAAAAAGAAGGACGAGCGGCCACGGCCACGGCCACGTGCTGAAGAGGATGCACCACATCCACCACCAGCGTTACCTCTACATGCAGAGCCTGCTTGCCCTCGTGACTCTCTGCCTCTCTTTGTTGTCCTTCCAGACATATTTATGCGTTCAGGTGCAGCACAAGCGCAGTGACACCAACTGCGTTCAGGTGGTATGTAACAGCACAACCGGAGTCACACCAACTGCGCTCAGGTGGTATGTAACAGCACACGTACAGTGACACTAACTGCGCTCAGGTGGTATATAACAGCACAGGTGCGGTGACACCAAATGCGCTAAGGTGGTATGTAACAGCACACGTACAGTGACACTAACTGCGCTCAGGTGGTATATAACAGCACAGGTGCGGTGACACCAAATGCGCTCAGGTGGTATGTAACAGCACACGTGCGGTGACACCAAATGCGCTCAGGTGGTATATAACAGCACAGGTGCAGTGACACCAAATGCGCTCAGGTGGTATGTAACAGCACACGTGCGGTGACACTAAGGCCTCGTACACACGATCGGACATATCCGATGAAAACGGTCCGCGGACCATTTCCATCGGATATGTCCGATCGGGAGTTTGATCCGATGGCGTGTACACACCATCGGATCAAATTCCCCGCCGCCGGACAGCACGGTGACGCGGCGGTGACGTTGACGCCGCCACGTCACCGCCACGTCACCGCACCAGAAAGTTAAACACTTCCGCGCATGCGCCGAATCCATTCGGCGGCGGTGCGGCGGCGGTGGGGGACGACATGTCTGCTGGTAAGTGTACTAACCAGCAGACATGTCGGGCGGACAGATTCCACCGGATGGATTTCAAAGCATGCTTTGAAATCTGTCGGGTGGAGAAATCTGTCCGCTAGCCCATACACACGAGCGGAGATGTCTGCTGAAACGGTCCATCGGACCGTTTTCAGCAGACATATCCCCTCGTGTGTACGAGGCCTAAATGCGCTAAGGTGGTATGTAAAAGCACACGTGCGGTGACACCAAATGCGCTAAGGTGGTATGTAACAGCACACGTGCGGTGACACCAAATGTGCTAAGGTGGTATGTAAAAGCACACATGCGGTGACACCAAATGCACTCAGGTGGTATGTAACAGCACACGTCCGGTGACACCAAATGCGCTCAGGTGGTATGTAACAGCACACGTGCGGTGACACCAAATGCGCTCAGGTGGTATGTAACAGCACACGTGCGGTGACACCAAATGCGCTCAGGTGGTATGTAACAGCACACGTGCGGTGACACCAAATGCGCTCAGGTGGTATGTAACAGCACACGTGCGGTGACACCAAATGCGCAAAGGTGGTATGTAACAGCACACGTGCGGTGACACCAAATGCGCTCAGGTGGTATGTAACAGCACACGTGCGGTGACACCAAATGCGCTCAGGTGGTATGTAACAGCACACGTGCGGTGACACCAAATGCGCTCAGGTGGTATGTAACAGCACACGTGCAGTGACACCAAATGCGCTAAGGTGGTATGTAACAGCACACGTGCGGTGACACCAAATGCGCTCAGGTGGTATGTAACAGCAGACATGCGGTGACACCAAATGTGCTAAGGTGGTATTAACCACTTAAGGACCCCCGCACGCACATATACGGCCACAGAATGGCACGTACAGGCACAAGGGCGTAAATTTACGTCCCCGCCTAAGTGTGGTTCGGGGGTCCCATCGGGACCCCCTCCGCGGCGTGCGGGGGTCCCCCTGGCTCCGGGAGCGATCCGGGATCAGCGGGCGGATGTCGGCGCTTACCCGCCCCCCCCGCGATCGCTCCCAGCCAATGGGAGCGCGCTCCCATCCTGTCAGTTCCTCCTCCTGTGTTTACACAGGAAGGAGGAAATGATGTCACCTCTCATCGCAGCGCTGTTTCCCAGCGCTGTTGATGAGAGAAGACATCACAAGTAAGTGTGCACCAACACAACACTGACACACACTCACATAGGCATATTAACCCCTTGTGATCGCCCCCCCCCACCCCCCTGTCACAGTGTCACTGAATGCAGTGATCTAAAAAACAGTTAGTGTTAGGTTCAGGATAGCCCCCCCACCCCCCCTAATAAAGTTTTAACCCCCTGATCACCGCCCTAGTTAACCCTTTCACTCCCTATTGCCAGCGTCACTAAGCGATCATTTTTCTGATCGCTGTATTAGTGTCGCTGTTCCCGCTAGGTAGCTATTTTTTTTTATTGCGATTTTTTTTTTTACTAAAGACATGTGGCTAAATAAATTTTGGCCTAAATGTTTGACAAAAATTTAGTTTATTTGATTTTTTTTTAACAAAAAGTAAAAAATAGTGTTTTTTTTTCAAAAATGTCGCTCTATTTTTGTATATAGCGCAAAAAATAAAAATCGCAGAGGTGATCAAATACCACCAAAAGAAAGCTCTATTTGTGGGAAGAAAAGGACGCAAATTTTGTTTGGGAGCCACGTCGCACGACCGCGCAATTGTCTGTTAAAGCGACGCAGTGCCGAATCGCAAAACCACCTTGGGTCATTTACCAGCGTATTGGTCCGGGTCTTAAGTGGTTAAACAGCACACGCACAGTCAGAGCGACTGCGTTTCTATGCAATTTAATAGCCCACTTGCATTAACAGCAACTGCCTTTCTGTGCAAATAAATAACTAGCACACGTTGACTAACACGTTAGAGCATCAAGCACAATCTCCTGCCTGACAGATACTAATAGCAGATCTAGCTAAGCTATACAGTTTATAAATACAGTATATTGACAGCTCCTAGGGATGTCAATATATTCTCTACAAACTGTAAATTTAACTATACTAACTAGTAGCCTCCCTGATCTATCTATCTATCTATCTATCTATCTATCTATCTATCTATCTATCTATCTATCTATCTATCTATCTATCTATCTATCTATCTATCTATCTATCTATCTATCTATCTATCTATCTATGTGAAAAGACACTGTGTCTCTATCTATCTCTCTCTCTGTCTGTCTGACTGCAAAGCAAGCCGGAACACACTACACGAGGCCGCCCGGGAGGTGACCTTTTATAGTGTGGGGCGTGTGCTAAAGCCCTGAGCCCTAATTGGCCAAAGCACCCAGGCTTTGGCCAATTAGGTCTCTTCGTTTTTTGGGCGCTGTGATTGGCCAAGCATGTGGGGTCATGGTGCATGCTTGGCCAATCATCAGCGCGCAACGCCGCAGTAAATTATGGGTCATTCGAATTTGGCGCGAACGACCCGAACGATCGAGTGGCCGATGTTCGATGCGAACATGTGTTTGCATCGAACGCGAACCTCATCCCTAGTCCCCGGCCAACTCTTTCCCTTTCTGGTCCTATAGGCAGTTGCGACATTTTCTTTCTTCTCAGTCGTCGGAGACTTGGACGCGACAGTTGACACCTTACGAATCTCTATGTTCGCAAACTTCCCCACAGAGACACTTAATTTCTGGTATATATAAGATCCCTCTGGATGATAACCCCAGGAACCCAGACTCAGCTTGCAGAGCCTGAGAATCTGATCTTCACTTCTCTCTGAATGAGGATGATTGGGCCGGAATTAATGAATATACCCATAAGGGATCTCTTAACCGGTTAAGGACCGCTGCATGTACATTTATGTTGACAGAATGGCACGTACAGGCACATTGGCGTACCTGTACGTCCCTGCCTAGACGTGGGTCGGGGGTCCGATCGGGACCCCCCCCCGATACATGCGGCGGTTCCTGTGGCTGTGCAAGCGATCTGGGATGAGGGGGCGGATCGCTCCCAGCCAATGCGCGTCCTCCCCGCCGTGTCACTTCCTCTGCCTGTGTAATGTAAACACTGGCAGAGGAAGTGATGTGAGCTCTCCTCTCGGTGGTATTTTCAATCCGCCGAGAGGAGAGAAAACTCACACAGTAAGTCGCACCAACACTACACTGACACCACACACGTAGGCACATTAACCCCTTCCGATATTGTTTTTTTTTTTTTAAATGTCGCTCTATTTTTGTTTATAGCACAAAAATTTAAAATCGCAGAGGCGATCAAATACCATCAAAAGAAAGCTCTATTTGTGGGAAGAAAAGGACGCAAATTTTGTTTGGGAGCCACATCGCACGACCGCGCAATTGTCTGTTAAAGCGACACAGTGCCGAATTGTGGTGGTTAATGTTGCTATACAGGAAAACTGTTACAAAATTCAAACATGTTTGTATAGGCCCCCCGACTCTCCTACACAAATTTTACCCTACTATCCCAGACACGTGTTGGAGATGTGGGAGGGGGGAGGGGACTATGCTCCACATATGGTGGGACTGTGAGACTCTTCAGCCATTTTGGAAAGTGGTACATGAGATTATTACGCATTTTACTACTTATACCCTAGACTATTCCCCAGCACAATACCTCTTGCATCATAAGCATTTAACCAGGCCTGAATACTTTAAATCCCTTGCCATGCATATGGTGAATGCGGCGAGGGTTGCATTCCGGTACATTGGCACTCCACACACGCTCCAACGATTGGGGAATGGTTCGGTAGGATCTCTAAAATTGAAGAAATGGAGGAATTAATTAATGTCTCCCAAGAACGTATTCAGAAATTTACAAACACATGGGCATGCTGCACTCATTTTAAAACAACGCAACACTTTCAAGCTCATAACTCGTAGGCCTTAGTTGATGCTGGCCTAGTTATACCGAATAAGCATTGTGGAGTCTAATTTATGGGATTAATTCGGTGGAGGACCGTTGACACTGCTGACCCCTTTCCCCCCTTCCCCTGACCCTCCCCTCTCCCCCTTTTTTTTTTCTCTCTCTCTCTCTCTCTCTCTCTCTCTCCCCTTCCCTTTCTCTCTCCTACCTCCATTTCTACTTTCTTATTCTCTTCTCTCAATAGGAAACCTGTTGTGTTTTCATTAACGGCCATACTGTGACGCTATACCAACCCCATGTAGTTGGTTTGTATTATTGATGGGTTTTTTTTTGGCCTTAAGATATTTTTGCAACATTAACCTCCCTGGCGGTATGATTCTTTCAGATTTTAGGTGCTGAAAGCGGTACCATTATTTGCAAGGAAATTTGGCGTTTTTTACTGTAGGCCTGTAAATCTTAGGAATAACTCACTTAAATATGACCAAACAAAAGTCTAATAGGCATCCCGGGTATGACATTTTTTTAAAAACAAAATTATAAATTATAATATAATAAATAATTATAAATAATTATAACAAATAATAATATAATTATAATAAAAATTATTCAATAATGTAATCAACTCAAAATCACTGAAATTTGCTCAGTTTCAGAATTGTCGCCGTCATTATTTTTTGTTATGACAAATTTCCCCACAAATCGCTATCGCTCAATTCTGAAAGTGATTCCCTCCTTTTTTTTCCTGTTTTTTTTTTCTCTCTTTCCATGAGCTTTGGTTCCAACAAGGTCTTTCAGGAGGGGACGAGCGTGAGCGAGAGGGACACGGGCTGGGTTCAACTGGGGGATGAGTGATAGGAATAGTGTGGTCAGAAGACCAGCCCCTAAGGGGAGCCCCATAGGGCAGGGAGGGAAGGGTAGGGGTGGGAGGGGGGGTGGGTGGGTGGAGAGTGGGCTATAGGGGAGGGACCAGAGAGCATACAGCCCGGTTTGTCAGGAGTTGTGTCGCTACTAGAGGAAGAGAAAGGGGCTATGAGAGTAGATTGGATAGCCACCGATCGATCCGAAAGGAGGGTACGAGCAACAGTATCATACTATAACTACTCGATTAATGCCGAATATTCGATTACTATGTCAATATCTATAGATGCAGGATAAATTACTGGCTATTACTTCCTGGAATGTACGGGGCATGGGAGACCCAGTTAAAAGAACTGCAGTCATGACATTCCTTGAAGATGGAACGCCGGGAATAATATGCCTTCAAGAGACACACTTGACTAAAAACTCAGTCTCCCTTCTGAAAAGTCGTAAATTCCAAGCCCAATTTCATTCGACACACTCCTCTTACTCAAGAGGTGTGAGCACAATGATTGGAAGAGGAATTACTTTTTCTTGTACTAAATCCTGGGTAGATGACCAAGGCCGATTTATATTCCTGCAATGTCTTATTGAAAATAGATCATATGTTTTGGCCAACTTATATATCCCTCCACCCTTTAAGCTTGATATTCTATACAATCTCGTTGAGTTCACTCTTGATAAACCAGATGTACCGGTTATAGCTGTTGGTGACTACAACGAGGTCTTGGATGGAACTTTGGACAGATTCCCCCCGCGGAGCGGCACAACGGGGGGGCGGTTGACCCAATTCTTAATAGAAACTGGAATGAGTGATGTTTGGAGAACATTTTACCCAGAGACCCGCCAATATTCATGCTACTCTAGTTCCCATCACACGTTATCTAGAATAGACATGGCCCTGTGTAGTGAGGGAGTATTGCCCTTGGTGAAAAAGACGCATTATGGCCCAAGAGGGCTCTCAGACCACTCTCCGCTGATGCTAACAATTAGGACCAGCACTAGGGCTTCTCGTGGTGACTGGCGATTAAATCCCGGATGGCTGGAGCTGATTGAGCAACCGAGAACGGTGATGACCCAGCTGGCAGAGTTTATGCTCATCAACGAGGGAACGGCATCGGTGGGGGTGGTCTGGGATGCCCTGAAAGCCTTTATGCGAGGCCTCCTGATTCAACAGGCCGCTAGGATAAAAATAACAGGTAGAGCAGAAGAGAGTAGGCTGGCTGGAGAGACTGCTCAAGCGGAGCAGAGTTTTATTGAGAAGCCCACTACGCCCTTGCAGACAGCATGGCTAGATAAACAGGAAGAATATAGAAGGGCCACTTTAAAAATTGCGGAAAATAAGAAGATTCTACAAAAACAGCTTCAATATGGCGAAGGTGAGAAGGTAGGGCGCATATGAGCTCTCCTTACTCGAACCAACTCCCCCCCCTTAAATGTACCAGCAATACGGACTAAGATGGGTGTTACTTCGACAGATGGCCAGACTATACTTAAAACATTTTACACGTATTACAAAGAACTCTATAAGTCCAAGGGGGAGACGGAGAACGGAGCCATGGAAACATTCTTCCAGAAGATAGCAGTTCCCACGTTGCTAGATAAGGATAGACAGGAGAAAAACAGTGGAAAATACTGCGCAGGTCTAATATAAAACAAAGAATTGGATTGGTGGCAAGACCAAGCAATCCTAAATATGAATAAACGTGAGTGCTGCTGCAGCACAAATGTCAGACAAACAAAATGCAAACAGTAAATAGGGTGTGCTGCGCTGCTAAAATAAATACATCAATACTATATGTGATAACAAAATGTGCATTGAATACAAAAAGAAATAATTAAAAAACCAACACCAAGTGCTCCAATGTATAACAAAATCACATAAAAAAGCAAACAGTGTTGACAAAGTTCATAAAGTGTTGGTATTCAGCTCCAGGGAAAATTCAAAGTTCAGTGAGTTCAGAGAAATATCCCAAGTAGGAGATTATGATTCTACAGGACAGAAGAGAGCCTCCACCTCCACCTCTTAATGCAGATCTGCTTACCAGATAGATAATAATCACAAGCCTCAACAGCACAGCAGGCTGGATTGCCTTAACGAGTATCAATGTGGAATCCTGTGTGAATCTCCAAACTCAGTCTCAATGCGGCTGGGTCCCAAAAAGCAATCACTCCGGTTGATAAAGAATGCTGAATTTATTCAGTTCATAATCTGTCATGTTCTTACACAGAAGGGAGAAGACAGAGGATGCGACGTGTCCAAGCAGAAGGCGGGAGATGTTCAACTTTCCATGTAACAGAAAGACGATTGGTTGCTAGGGCTAAGCAGCCCTAGCAACCAATCGTCTTTCTGTTACATGGAAAGTTGAACATCTCCCGCCTTCTGCTTGGACACGTTGGCTCCCAACAATGGGACAGGATTCTTTAACAGGGCACCTTGGTATCCGTAGCCCCGGCTCAAAGATTGTCGCACTTATTCCTTTTATATAGGGTCTACCATACCCCCCATAAAATGTTTAAGCTAGGGTGGAGACAAGACAATGAATGCCCAAGATGTAAAAACAAAGGGGATCTCATACATATGGTCTGGAAGTGCCCGAAATTATATGGCTACTGGGTGGGAGTCATAGAATATATCAACAAAATATTCGGATCCCAACTAGACCCCACAGCCAGGATATGCCTTCTGGGCTGTATGGATGACAATAGAGTACCACAGGATACCCTTGAAGCTATATTAAGAAGTCTATATCAAGCTCGTAAATTAATTGCCCAGAAATGGCAGGCTAAGGCTCCTCCGTCCATAGACAACTGGCTAGTGGTTATGAATCAAACAATCTCTAATGAAAAAGTTTATTTCACCAAACTGGGGAAATATCCCAAATTTGCTAAAATATGGGGCATGTGGCAGCAAACGGCTGGAGACTCCAGAGACCGAAACTCCACGACAGGCTTTCCAGGATTATAGAGCTTTAGAGTAAAAAAAAAAGGGATAATTTCCTTTTAGGCTTTGGTAGTAACACCTTATCAAGCAGACTATCCTGGCTGGACTCCACCAGCTCTTGACAATGAGCGACACGATTCCTGACAAATCTGCACCAGCAGACATCGAGCCTGTATGCTCTCAAGGGTACGGGGTAAGGGTGGGAGGGAAAGAAGGGAGGGGGTAGCTCATAGCCAACGGGACAATAAATAAGATCAAGTCCCTCTCCTAGCATGACCCAGAGGATATTAACTTTGATCTGCGTTGTTTTGTTGTCTATGTTTTATACCCCGCATGTAAAGATACTACATATTTGTTGGCTGGTCTGTAAAATGATTTTAAAACTTTCAATAAAAATAAATGAAGTAAGAAAGTGATTCTAATTTATTATCGCTGTTTTATAGCTGATCTAAAATCATTTTTGACAAAAAGGGACACTTTTGGTTGCTATGAACAATCTACAGTTTGCAAGCAGAAAGAACAATTTTTATTGTTTAACCACTTTGCAACCGCCCTATACCGAAAGTACGGCTATAGGGCGGTTGCTTGATTCTAAGTGGCCGTTAATTAACGGCCTTTTAGAATCGCGCTCCCGCGCGCCCCCTGAGGCGCGCACACGGGAACATCCGTGACCGCCGGGTCCAGAGGACCCGGCGCATCACGGATCATGGTAAATCGCCGCTGATAGCGGCGGTTTACCACGTAATCGCGCCGTCCAATGACGGCGCGATCACTTGTCGACAAAGCGGCGTCATGTGCTGACGCCGGTTCCTCCCTCCTCTCTCTGTACCGATCGGTACAGTGTGAGAGGAGAGGGGAGGGAGCGGATTGGCAGCGGCAGTGCTGCGGGCTGGATCTGTGACAAATGTAGTTACAGATCCATCCATCCATCCCTCCCTGCTCAGCCATCCCTGCTGCAATACTCTGCAATACTCGGCAATACCTCAGCTGGGCATACTCTGCAATACTCGGGCAATACTCTGGCAATACTCTGGGCATACTCTGGGCATACTCTGGGCATACTCTGGCAATACTCTGGGCATACTCTGGCAATACTCTGGGCATACTCTGGCAATACTCTGGGCATACTCTGCAATACTCTGGGCATACTCTGGCAATACTCTGGGCATACTCTGGGCATACTCTGGCAATACTCTGGGCATACTCTGGGCATACTCTGCAATACTCTGGGCATACTCTGCAATACTCTGGGCATACTCTGCAATATTCTGGCAATACTCTGGGCAATACTCTGGGCATACTCCGCAATACTCTGGGCATACTCTGGGCATACTCTGCAATACTCTGGGCATACTCTGCAATACTCTGGGCATACTCTGCAATACTCTGTGCATACTCTGGCAATACTCTGGGCATACTCTGGCAATACTCTGGGCATACTCTGGCAATACTCTGGGCATACTCTGGGCATACTCCGCAATACTCTGGGCATACTCCGCAATACTCTGGGCATACAGCGCCCCTGTCCCCGTGAGCTCGCATGCAGAAGCGAACGCATACGCAAGTCCCGCCCACATATAAAAACGGTGTTCAAACCACACATGTGAGGTATCTTTATATCATGTTTTGGGGTTTTATGTAATTTTCTAGCAAATAAATGATGATTTTTACATGTAGGAGAGAAATGTCAGAATTGGCCTGGGTGCTCCCTGCATGTTGGGCCTCTGTATGTGGCCTCACTGTGTAAAAGTCTCACACATGGGGTATCGCCATACTCGGGAGGAATAGCAGAATGTGTTTTGGGGTGTAATTTGTGGTATGCATATGCTGTGTGTGAGAAATAACCTAATAATATGAAAATTTGATGGAAAAAAAAAAATCTTGATTTTGCAAAGAATTGTGGGAAAAAATGACAACTTTAAAAAACTCACCAGGCCTCTTTCTAAATACCTTCTAATAGGGTCTCAAGAAATGAGAGAGGCTGTCAGTACATCAGGTGTGATGAAATTCATCAATTTTCAGTAATTGGTACCATAGTTTGTAGACCCCATAACTTTCACCCAGACTAAATAATATCCAACATTTTTTTTTTTTTTACCAAAGATATGTAGCAGTATACATTTTAGGCCAAATTTATGAAGAAAAATTACTTTTTTTGCAAAATTGTATAATAGAAATGAAGAAAAATTATTATTTTTTGCAAAATTTTCGTTCTTTTTTCATTTATAGCAAAAAAAAAAAAAACGCAGAGGTGATCAAATACCACCAAAAGAAAGCTCTATTTGTGAGAAAAAAAGGACAAAAATTTCATTTGGTTACAGTGTTGTATGACCGAGTTATTGTCATTCAAACTGTGAGAGCACCGAAAGCTGAAAATTGGTCTGGTTATTAAGGGTGTTTAAGTGCCCAGTGGTCAAGTGGTTAAAGGGCACTGGGCAGACCACTAGGGACAAGGGGGGGTGTATTTTCTACATACAGTACTGTAATCTATAAGGACAAGGTGAGTAAACTCTGCGAGGCGAGCCCGAGTCTGACTCGGGGTTATCGATCGCAGCACAAAAATTTAACCCAAGTCAGACTCAAGGGGAATAATGCCAGGGGGGTTAATGTGCCTTGTGATTTTACATAATCATATGTTCATTTAATGTTATTGTATGTATGACCTGATGTTTTGCTTTTCTTAATAAAATTCTTTATGGGAAAAAAAAACTAATTTTGAGAGTAACTAAATAAATAAATTTTTCTGACGAAAACGAAATTCCGAAACAAAATATTTCAGTGTGCACATGTCTACTGCTAACTATGTGGGTTGATCTGACTCAAAATGTATTCACAGCATACAGAGTTATATCTGATTATGATGTCTGCTATCAAATGCTCTATTGAAAGTTTGAGGATAAATCATAAATATTTGGAAGGCACACTCTGGCCCAGATTCAGAGAGCCATTACGCCTGTCTAACTGGTGTTAGACTGGAGTAATTTCAAATTACGCGCGTTTTCTAGCTAGTCGAAAACCTCAAACCATGAATAGACGGCTGCGGGCTTCACGACTGGATTACGTGTTTGTACGCCTTGGGATCTACGCTGCAATAAAATTGCGGCCACTGGGTGGACTTCCCGTCGTTTTCGGCGTCGGGGTATGCAAATGAGCTTTTGCCGGCGATCCCCGAAATTACAAACTTCAATCGCAATCTCTTACGGCATCTTTAGTCATCTTTTATTTGCGTAACACTATACCAGCTTTTTGCTGCTCTAATATTAGACAGCCCATGTTGAGGATGGCCGTCGTTCCCGCGTCAAATTTCTCAGTTTTCCGACGTCTTTTATTATTTTTAACGTAAGTCGTCCGGGAATAGGAATGTTCGTAAACGCCGCTACTCAAACAACGAATGACGTAACGACGTGATTTCGTGCAATGCACGGCGGGAAATTTCTGAACGGAGCATGCGCAGTTCGATCGCCGCGGGGACGCGCTTAATTTAAATGCTTCACGCCCCCCAATCGCGTATTTCGATTACGCGGCGATAAATAGACTACGCCGCCGTAGCGTACGGGCAAAAATCTACCAGGAATAGGTGTAGAGCCTGGTAAAATACGGCAGCGTAGAGTATTTCGATTACGCAGCGGAATATTAAGTGTATGTGAATCTACCCCTCTGTGTTTATCCTCTGCATCATGAGGTTTTTCCTAGACATATAAAAAAAATCCAATGCTCAATCAGTGCAATCCCCAAAAAATCCTTATATGCACAAAATATAAAACCAAAACAAATAACCCAGTCACTGCTAACACTAAACAAACTTGTTTACTCCACTTATATAGATGTAAATCAAAAAACAGTGCTGCTCTGTCACGTCACGTCTACCCCAACGCAGGTGGTCAGACACTTTACCTGGTTACTGTGCGCTTTACCTATAGCAGCCCCATTTCCCTTAAGACAAGCAGGCCTACTGGTACTTGGTTGCCCCCAGGACTTTATACACAATGCTATAGTGCCTGGCCACCACGCCTGGGCAGATATAAACTGACCAAAGCAAATGGGTACTTGCAGTTAGCAGATAGCGTGGTTCAAAGACAGTTCAAGTAAAGGCAGGCTGAATTTAGGGGATAATCCAGTATCCGTTCCATGTAAAAAGTCAGACAGAGATCAGGGGATAATCCAGTCCAATCTGGGTCATATGCAGGGGATCCAACAGCAAGCAAGGCAAACTAACAGGAGGCTTGGTTTATAACAATGCAGGTAAGTGTCTCTATCATGAGCAAGGGATAGAGTGTTTGGTTTGCTTATATCAGGTGACTGAGCAGATCAATCATCTAACAGAGGAACAAAGACAGGGAGAAAAGCAACAGCCAACACCCGGATGCTGGAATGAGGAAGAGGGGCACTAAGTGATCATAACATGACCCCCCTTTGAGGAAGGGCCCCTAGACTCTCAAAGATCAGTTGGATGTCCAGCACAGGACCATCAGACTGGGCAGAGGTCCATGGATCCACACAGTCAGGCTGGTTAGCAGGGAATGTGTCACAGGGGTCAAGCCTGACAGCTGAAACATGAGCGGGGTGCAGAGAGCCATGAAAAAGGGATTGAAAGTCCCACCGGGTCGAATGAGGCAGTTTTTTCAAAGGGTGGATTGAACCTCTTATACCAGTTAGAGAAGTAGGGTGAGGCCAGGTTATAGAAAGTCTTGAATAAGAAAAAGCAGGAAGTTCAATGGGCATAGGCTGGACTGGCATACTTGATGCAGTGGCCGACTGGGCCATTGTCTGAATTGCAAACTCCAGATATAGCGTCCTTTTGAATCGCATCACCAAGTGCGGTGACAGTCTGCATCGCATCACAAGACGTAGCGACAGTCTGAATCGCATCACCAGGCATAGCGACAGTCTGAATCGCATCACCAGGTGTAGCGACTATCTGAATCGTATTACCAGGTGTAGCGAATGTGGAACTCGTGGACAAGATAGCCTGGCTGTGCGCCCAAGGGAGTTTAGCAACAGGCACAAGTAGGGGTAATCCAGGGGGCTTGACTTCTGAGGATTTAGATAAAGTTTCCAAACAGGGCTCAAGGCTACGAGAAAATGGACAAGCCCAGTTTCTAGGAGGAGAGGGTTTAGGCTGTGGCAAATGGCTGGAGAGGTGGCCTGTAAAGAATTCAATAGATTTGTCAGCGTCTTTTGCTATAACAGAGTCATATAGGGGTACATGGTTATATAAACTTTAGTTACACTTGGAAATGTTGGCATGAGCAGGATCTAAATAGAACTGAAAAAAGGCACATGACTGGTGCTGGCCACATAGAAGTTGTACATGGGCAACTGGTCAACGATTTTAGTGTAATTCTGGACCCAATCTCTTCTGCAGCCCAGTCTATGTGCAGGTTGTGCAGTTTAAGCCAGGGATACCCTAAGATAAGGGGATAAGCAGGAGATGATATCACGTAAAAGCTGATTGTCTCCTTATGCGATTCCCTAATGATCAGGGTAATGGGTACTGTGCACAAGGTCACCAGTCCCATGGACAAGGGAGAATTATCAACGGCTAAAACTGAGAAAGGTCTGTGCACCATAGTCACCGGGAATCTGTAGACGGTGTGCTAGGTCCCTATCAATGAAATTGACAGCAGCAATAGAATCAATGAAAGCAGAGAGGTGGTGAGAAAACATATCAGAACTAAGTTGTGCAGGAACAAATAAGCCATCTCTGGGTTACTGCAAAAGACAGTTCCTGGACTTGGTGTGTCAGTTTGCAAATTTCCTCAGAGAATAAGGGAGCCTGTGCAGAGTCCATCTGGACATACATTTTTTGTTATTTGCTTGTGATATTGTCACGAATGTCACGTCAACCCCAATGCAGGTGGTCAGACACTATAGCTGGCTACTGTGCGCTTCACCTATAGCAGCCCCCTTCCCCTTAAGACAAGCAGGCCTACCAGTATTTGGTTGCACCCAGGACACAATTCTATATTGCCTGGCCACTACGCCTGGGCAGATGTGAACTCAGCATAGTGTTTTGCTTATTAAAAGGGTGTTCCAGCCGCATTTTTTTTTAAAAGTCAGCAGCTACTAACAGTGTAGCTGCTGACTTTTAATAAGGACACTTACCTGTCCTACTTGCCCACGCTGATGACCCCCCCGATACCAGTCCCACGATCGCTCCAGGTCTCGCGCCACCATTCACACTAGGGGAAACAGGCAGTGAAGCCTTACGCTGGCTTGTGAATGGGCGCGCTGCTCTCTGAGAACACACACAGTTCCCAGAAAGCAGAAGAAAAGACACTGCGGTGTGGAAGAGGCAGATTACGGACTTCCGCATTGCAGGACTTTTGGCCAAATGTGGTTTTCCTGGGTGGAACTCCACTTTAAGGAAAGTTTTCCTGCACAGTATGTATTATTTTTAATGATGGTACTTTTGAAATACAAAATCAATCTTTATGACTACAGTCTAAAAATATCAAATTTATTCACCAGACATGTAATTATACAAAATAGTTATATATATATATTGGTAGACATAAACAAACCTTTACATGAAATTAAAATACTGATTGCGTTACATAAAATCTTGAATATCAGTTGAAACACCCACTATATGGGAGTGTAGTACCTTTGATGTGTTACCACAACGATAAATTTCCCTGTAGACACAATAAACTTGTAAAATCACAATTAAACAAGACGTTACTATAGTGCAAGTAAGTGTTTAACCCTCTTAGCGGTAAACCCGAGCTTGACTCGGGGTGGATTTTCAATGTTAAAATCGGTAACCCCGAGTCACGCTCGGGGTGGATGTGCAGAGCCTGCAGCGCGCTGGCTTACCTTTTTCCAGGCTGGGTATTACTGTACTTACCTTGTCCCTGGATCCAGCGATGCATCCGCGCTGTGTGAGAGAGTGGCGTCCTCCATTCGATTTACACAGTGCCTGCGCGCCGCCGATCTCCGTTCCCTGCGACGTTACAACGCACGGGGCGGATTATAAATAGCCCATATATAAGTGAAATTCAAAATGGTCCTAAATATCAAGTAAAGAATTCAAACATTAAAACATGTTCCACCACAATGTGCCAAAAAACATTAAAACATATCCAGGTGCTCACCTCCACCAGTGTGCTCTGGCCACTCACTTCATTTTTTGAACCCTGTTTTACCAGTGGATCAGAGGATCTATCTGGCGTGCTGCTAGTATACTGCTCCTATGTGTCTCTCACTCCTCCCTGTCAGCTCTCTGGTCCCCGGATCTCTCTCAAGGGTATCGAGTGTAAAGAGGAAGAAAATAGCACAATATAGTGCTCTCCCTTTAAAATCACTTTAATGAATCAATAAAAACAAAGACAGTGTACTCACAAGCATAGCACTTAACCAGTGCAAACAATGCAAACATTGGATAATTCCTACGAACAGCCAGATGGCCATGGGATGACATCTGCAGACAAGGCTCATGCCTAGTGTCCACCCCTGGCCACTGCTTCTGCAGTGAAAGGGGGAAGCAATTGGGGGGCAGTAAAACTGTAGCCCAACCACCATCCCTAATAATGATTCCTAATAATGCAGCCAGTCAGTGTCCATAAATTTGATAGATAGTCAGGAAATTTGATATATAATATATGCCCCTAGAATGCCGAAATTGCTCCTTGGTTTTTGGGCCTTTCTACGTGGCTGTGAAAAAGTGTCACACATGTGGTATTCCCATGCTTGGTAGTAGTAGCAGAATGTGTTTTGGGTTTAATTCAAAGTATGCCTATGCTGTAGGTTAGAAATATGCTACACATTTTTATTTTCTTTCCTGTATTTTCCAAAAACTTGTGGCAAATAAATAACATTTTCAAAAGACTCACTATACATTTCAAAAAATACCTTGGGATGTTTTGTTTTCAAAATGAGTGTCATTTTGTGGGTGTTTCTTCTGTCCTGGGCCTCAAGAAATGTGATATGTACTCAGAAAATTAGATGTTTCTGGAAGAACACATAAATACCATCTGTTGGATAAAAACTGTGCAAAGGGATGATAGCAAGATGGATTTCGGAGCCCAATTACACCAGAGACTAAGTAACCAGAAAAAAATCAAAGTTTATTCTAGATTAAATAAAAACATAGGGAACATCATCGGGTGTTTGTGCAGTATTACCAGCAGTTAACCAGACACATGCTCTTGGCAGAAGAAATGTGTTGAGGGACCCAAATGTAAAAGAGATCCATTATAAGAGGCCGAACAGCTTCAGGGACTCTCGTCACCGGATGCGACGTCACTGAAACCCGGAAGTCAATGGATATGACCAAGGACTGCTGGGGAACACCAGGAAGTTGAGCTGGTTGCCAGGACTACATGTTTCAGGGCATTCCCCTTTGTCAAATCCTGAGAGACAAACTAGCAAAGGTTGCTTTGTACTCTCATTAATCAACAGGGCACCACCCCTCACTAAAGCACAGGCTGGTCAACCACTAGTGGATAGCATGATTTATCATGATAGCATGATTCATCAATTATCAAACAAACCATTAAACCAACAAGTTTAAAACATAGCAACCTCTTATGCTTGCTATTACAATTATTACAATTACACAGAAAAAAAATAAGAAAAAAAACTAAGCACATGTGTGTATACATCTAAAAAAATGAAATGAATGAAGATAATAGCTTCCATAAGAGGGAAAAAGGAAAGGGAAACATGAACAAAAAAGGAGGGGGTGGCCCACGGCATCAATTGTAAAGGTAATATTATCATCACATAAGCATATAGGATTCATGAAAATGTATTGGACCACCATTATATTACACTCTGGATTTCTGGAACCTCATTGAGGCCATTTGCATATAAAGTATTTCACTTGTGGATTCAAAAGGTCTCACATTTACGTAACACTAAAGATTCAATGGCAACGACCATCAGAGCACTAGCGTAAGTAGCATGGCAAGACACAAAGTGGCTTGGGACACTGTGCTTATCTGACCGTTCCTCCCCACGGGTTTGATTCATTGTGTGTTTTCCGCCTCGTGTTTTTGACCTTGCTTGACTACAAACACCTCCTAATGACAACAGACTTCCCATGCTGCCCTGCAAAACAGGAAGTCAGATCCAACACAGCTTTCAAGATAGTGAAAACAGAGTTGCTGATACATCTAGTAAGGCCCCTTGTTTATATGTATGATCCAACCCACCCAGATCACAAGAGCAAGGAAAAGCAGGGTTGGAAGGACATTGATAAAGAAATGTATGGGATTAATGGGATTCCTTCACCAGGAGACAGGAAGATAACACAAGTGAGTACTATCTGGACTTATCTGAGACAAAACTATTTTTTAATATTGTTTTGCCCTTTTATTGGGTGAACTAGACCAGACTAACTGTATGTAACTATGTAACTATGTATTCTGTTGATTGATGGTGTCCTATAGATATATTTGTTAGAAATCAACACGTATCTCAAACCACAAAATAGAACAAAAACAATGTAGTAGATAATGCAAAAAAAGAAGTGTGGATGTCAAAATTTTAAATAGCCTTAAGTTGCCATGGCACCTGACTATCGGGAGACATAAAGTAGGCACAAAATTCATCACTAATAACTTCCCCATTCCTGCTGCCACGAGCTGCTGTTATGTCTACACTAGGCAGGTTAAGGGAGTTGGTGTCCACTAATTGAAATCCATCCCTTTTCGCAAACAAAATAATGAAGGGCACATGCTGCCTTGATAGCCCGGATAGCATTCTGCATATTTACATGTATGGGAGCGTGCAGAAGTGCAGTTATTTTCCAGAATGGCAAAAGCACACTCCATAATGTGACATGCTCTATAAGGCTGTAATTGAACACCCTCCTTTTAACATCCAAGGATCAACTTGAATAGGGCCTTAGTAGATGTTCATCTAAGGTGAAAGCCTCATCAACAACAAAAACATATGGAAGATTCAGGCCCCCTGTTCTTATAATGGAATATTTGGTGGCTGTGTTCATTGTTTTGTAGCATCTTGCCCAATGTGGAGTGGGCAAACATACTTAAATTAGAGCTGCTGCTATAACTCCCAATATCGATGTAGCATTTAATTAGCATTTGCCACAGGAAAGAGAACAAAGGAAAAATATTGTTTGTTGTTATAAAAAACTACTGCCACTTGCTACGGGCTTTACGATGTGACTATGTTTCCATCTATCGCACCAAGACAATTTGGGAAATTGCAGCATTCACATTTGTAATAAAAAGTAAAAAACAATGTCCACCAAAATGTATACTACTGTGGTGTTGCATTTTTTCAAATGGTATGCTGTAGTAAAAAATTCAACCTGATAGTAACTGTGGGTAATCACGCAACATTAAGACCAGAAACTCTGATCAGCCTAGAGAGTCAATTAATTTTGTTTTCCTATGAATTCATTATATAAAAGTGTTGCATATTTTCCTCGTGAGACAAAATGGCTACTGACAATTACTGCTAGAAAGATTCTAATTAGCATTCCCCTTTACTTGTAATATATATTTCCCCCAGGAATTTTTAGCACTCAGTAAAAATAAAACAAAATAAAATTTAAAACAACATCTGAATGTGTACAATGTATATGCTACAGTCATTGACCATAGAAGGAATTTGTAGATTTTATATGTTAGCACTACATTTTTCATTCAGCCAAAATCTAACAGTGAGACACTAAAACATGGTTTTACTCTTGTCTTTCCATTACAAGTTAATTAAAATTATTATTAAAGGTAACACAGTTCTGCAATGAAATTATAAAAATGATATGTCAGCATGCAGCTGTAGGACTTCCATATTGTTGCTAATTAGGTGGATCCAATAAGACTGTTTGCTTATAAGGTCAAAGACCATGTATTTGTGGAACAAGCAAAAGTTTTCCAGTATGGTCTACTTACTCTCTGTACAGGCAATGGCAGATATAAAATTGCTCAGTGTGTCTTTTGCTTCAGGTATCGGCATGAATTCTGTGTATAATTGTACTGCTGGCTGTAATTCCGCTCCTACACAAGCTGGTTTACAGAAAGCTATAATCATACATTAAACATGATTGGAGAAATACATCTGAAAACGAAATGTTGGGAGAGCCACAGGGGTTAAATCAGTCTTTTGGCAATGCTTATACTGTCATTAGTCAAGCTCTAGTGTTAAAAAGGGAAAGGCAGAGATAAGCCTGAACGGATGCAAAATAGGATTTGACAAGCACAGTCTACAATGTATATGAAATGCTGATCTGAAAATCTTGGAAATAGTATTATTCATGGTCCTGGGCCAAAAAAACATTAATTACTTTCCACTCTAACTAAATCCTTGATTATTTAATTTGTGTTATTTTTTTCTATTCTGCATCAACTTCCTTTAGAAGAGGCATGCATTTTACAGTAGAATGTGTTTGTTTACCAGTTTCACCACATTTGGTAGACTATATAAACAATAAATGGCATTGGGATTATCAACCTCCATAATAGTACTGTTGCTCCCAGGTCTATTTTCCTGCTTTTAAATTCATATGGCAGTGACCTTTAGTGGTTAGTGACCTTTTAATCTAACTTTTGAACAGTGGGAAGTAACAAGCTAAATTCTAGAATGAATGTTAGCAAACCAATTTTAAATTCACTCTGCTGCAAATGTGCATACATCGGGATGAGCACTTACTTCTTTTTAGCATTAAAAAAATTACCAAAGTTATGTTTTTAAATTATATTTTTATGTGACAATGGGCAGGAATGCACCTTTATAGCAACTTGACCATTCTGTCTGTTTGTGATATCTGAAAATAATGAGGGAAAGAGATTGCAGGTGTTGTGCCGGTGACAACTCTCAGGCCTCGTACACACGATCGGACATATCCGATGAAAACGGTCCGCGGACCATTTCCATCGGATATGTCCGATTGGGAGTTTGATCCGATGGCGTGTACACACCATCGGATCAAATTCCCCGCCGCCGGACGGCGCGGTGATGCGGCGGTGACGTTGACGCCGCCACGTCGCCGCCACGTCACCGCACCAGGAAGTTAAACACTTCCGCGCATGCGCCGAATCCATTCGGCGGCGGCGCGGCGGCGGTGGGGGACGACATGTCTGCTGGTAAGTGTACTAACCAGCAGACATGTCGGGCGGACAGATTCCACCGGATGGATTTCAAAGCATGCTTTGAAATCTGTCGGATGGAGAAATCTGTCCGCTAGCCCATACACACGAGCGGAGATGTCTGCTGAAACGGTCCATCGGACCGTTTTCAGCGGACATATCCCCTCGTGTGTACGAGGCCTCAGGTGTAATCCAAATGTAAGACTACAGGATTCAGCAGTGAGAAAGCATGTACAAGCTAAAGGGACATTTATCATGACTGGAATTTAGTATTTTGTTCTCATTAATATGTATAATGTTCACCTATATTCTGACACTCTAAATGCCTTACCTACATATCCCAGCTAACCTCTATAGCACTTATTTTTTTAATAATTTCTCTGAACATTGCATTGGTGAGTAGGTGTACCTTGCCAAGCTGCAATGTTTTCCATGGACACTTCTTAAAAAACAAAAAACAAGGAAGAGAAAGTTACCGCTCTCAGACAGGAGTTCCATAGAATACACACTCAGTAAGGCACACATGTGCAGGCTCTGCATGAGATCAGGGAGCAAAAGAATAGACCTGGACAGCCGCACACCGATACAACACCTTCATTCGTAGATAAAATCCAAAAAAAACAGTCAGTCCATGCTGTACAGAAGAACGGTGATTAAAGCTTAATCATAGAAAAAAAAAACAACAACAGATAAATCTGCTTTCAACTGCAACTATTAAGAACACCCACATTTTGCATCTCCTGTAACTGATCACCAATGTTTTAGAACTCACTTTTTATGCTTTAGGTACAATTTTTTTGAGACACCGTACTTCAGCATACGAGTCTGCACTTAAATTTTTGCAGAAGCCCCACTTTGTTTAAAATAGGTTTTGAGTACAGTATATATTATATTTTATTCTACAAAATGCAACAGCACACTGCAGTCTTAAGGATTATGGAAAAAAAAAACTGAGTTTATGTCAAACCAGCGTAAGAGCTGCTTTGTTAGTTGATAACTGTCTGGTGACAGCAGTCAACAGCTGGGAACAAGTGTAATTGGCTCTCAGTCTCCTTAGCACTACTGCAGCTGTCATTTAGTGCCATGTTCTGAAAATAAGGACTTAAACAATTATTCATGCACACTAATAAGGATGTCCTAGGTGCTGGTGGTGGCCCTCTACAGGTTTGTGTAAGCACATATAAATATACCTATACATCATATATGAAACTTGTCAGGGGAAAGGAGATAACAATATGGTTTCCATTCATACAGTAAGGCCCTGTACACACGATCAGACATGTCTGATGAGACTTGTATGACGGACCGTTTTCATCAGACAACTCTGAACTTGTCTGATGGTCTGATGTGCATACACACCATTGGACCAAAATCCAATCAGACCAGAACGCGGTGACGTAGAACACAACAATGTGATGAAAAAACGAAGTTCAATGCTTGCAAGCATGCGTCGACTTGATTCTGAGCATGCGCAGGTTTTTGGTCCGATGCTTTTGTGTACTAACCATCGAACCTGTCCGATGGACAGGTTTCCATAAGACGGGTTTTAAAGCATGTTTTAAAACTTTGGTCCGATGGAAAACGGTCCGATAGGCCGTACACACGATCAAACATGTCCGATGAAACCGGTCTGCGGACCGGTTTCAGCGGACATGTTCGATCGTGTGTACGGGGCCTAAGTCTTCTCAATGATCAAAACCATCATTTGGTACATGAGAAAAACTTGATTTGCTTTTGTTTTGTGACTTCCTCAAGATACAGTAGTTCACTAGTTGCAAATAATTGAAAAAAAAGGACTGTGAAATGTTGCTGAATAGACTAACTTATCCCTTCTACTTAGTACATCTTGTAACTGAAATATATTGTGGTAGACAACAAAGGTTATCACTTTTGTTCCAGTCATTCTTGCTTTTATCAGTGGTTTACACAATACAACACTTTCCTGCTATTAAGATTTCAGAAATAGACAAGCATGAAGAATGCAATACATCAAGGTTTTTGAAGCAAATCAAAACCAGACTAACACTGTAAATCAGCTCATATAATGTAGCACAGTGTGAGCCTTGTATAGCATACCATAAATAAAGAAAGGTAAAGAGGAAAAATGAAATATAGAAATCAATGTCACACTGCATACTATACTCTTTTTAAAGAATGATAGGTATGATGCAGCAGCTTCTAATATGAATGAGCATCTTGAATGTTAAGGGTCATATATATATCACATGGCATTTGTAAGCTTGTTATTAGCACAGCAGGATAAGCACAGGCAGCACAAAGAACATACATATTAACTGTTTACATGTTTTAGTTTATTACAAACATAGCTTATTTATATTTAAAATAAATCAATTGAAAAGAATAAAGATAAAAAAAATACCAAATATCACTTGGTATTTTAACAATCAAAATGTTCTCATTGTGATGATTTCTGTTTGTGCAAACTATAGTTATCTTACCTTCACAATAACAGTTTGTTTGAATGATATGAATGATAAATATGGTTCCCCCTTTGAAATAACTCAATAAAGTCCTCTGGGTGGGTTCTAAAAAGCACATGCTCCTCCTACTTTACTTTATAAAAATTTGATCAGTGGATTGTATTGTCAGTTTTTACATAATGTAGTTATTGACCACTAAGGAGGAGCTGTGGGTTTGGGTCAAGGTTGGGCTCATAGTGAACCCAATCAATTGGCAGTTCATGGACACAGCAAACGGATGTTATATCACGTGAACGAATGTGGTGTGTTTCCACTCCTGAACCATATCAGGCCACAAGGCCTGAAGTAAAAACATGCAAAAAACATTGTGGGGTTCCCCCTTAAAATGTATACCAGACTCTTAACCTGGATATAGATTTTGAGGGTGACCTTGTCCAGAAACAACTATAAAGAAACACCTGGGGTCCTCCTAAATATATCAGACCCTTTCTGGGTGGGTACTCCAGCCTCTGTACAGCCTCTCCACATGAGCTGTCTACAGTCATAACAGGTTAAATGTGTGTTTTTAAAAGGGCATATTTTTTTTACAGCTTGTCCCTGAGCTTACTGCACTTTACTGTTAATCAGTACAGCTATGCTATCTACTAGCTTGCTAGCTGCAATTTTTTAAAACAAACTATAAAGTTTATTTAATACTTTATGTAGCGCCCATGTACTTCCAAGTACGGGTGCTAGTAAATTTAAAGGGGATGATCAGAGTGTAAGTGACTCTAATCTCAATTCTGATTATTGTAAGGCTCTCTGTTTCGGCTTGGCTGTACTGTGGGCTCATTCTGTTGTGCCTGGGGTGTTGTTCCACCCCGGGGCAACAGGTGGCAGCAGTGGAAGCTAAGGTTCGGGTGTTCTCTCCAAGCGACCAATCAGGAGGCTTGGGCCTCGCTGGGCATGCTGGGAGAGGGTACTTATGAGGCAGACGCCAATTTAGGGGGTCTTTGGTCTTCCTGGCGTGTGGCACCCACCTTTAGGGTGACCACATCACCACGCCCAGAGCGTTTTTGCTTACCAGGCCAGGGCGTGGGTGCTACGTGGGGGTTCCTGGTTCCTGGGCCGTTCAGGCCTGGGGCATCCAAACAGGATGGGAGTTCAGTGTTTAACTGAGTTCCCACATTGAGGATCCCAAGCGAGTTTAGCTGTTTGGTGGGGAGTCCAGTTAAGGAGCGCCATTGAGAGGCTGGCGGTCCAACAGTATTGAGACGAACCATCTGGTATCAAGGTGTCAGACACTGAGGGATTGATTCCTCTCTCAGTCGGTACCGTGGCGATATTGAAGGAAGATTCAGGCAAAACCCTTCACTTGGGAAAAGTTCCTCCATTTCTAAACTCAGAGAAGGCCTTTGGCAGAGGCGTTTCCCTGACGGTCACCCAGAAGAGTCTGTGGCAGAGACATCCTTCTTAAGTTCCGAGTGATACTCTGGCTGCCAGGTCTGTGAGAGAGACCTGTCCAGGTATGCTATACCCACTCAGGCTGGAGTGGTGAAAGAAAACTAATTGTTAACGGGGACGGGACTGTTTCCATATCCAAGGCCTGAATCTGCTGTTCTCCTTCAAACCTTTGTCTATCCTTCCCATCACCTGTTAACTGTTTTTACCCAGCTGGGTAATAAAGAGCACATATAAAGAGACTTCCTATTTGCAGATATTCCTTTTCTGCTACTACATTCATCGTTCACCCTAGACACTTCACCGGAGCCATGAGATAACATGCCATCCCATCATTTCTCAACAGCTCCTTTGGGGGTAGTGCTAAATTTAGAAAAACATGTGACAGGATGCTTTGCAGTAAAGCAGTTGCATGAGACAGGGGCAGAACATTGTCACCCCATAACACTAAATTCCCAAACAAGGGCCTTCATATCAGATTCATCAGCTGTTAAAGCTTATAGGAGATTTTGGTGGTCATGTTTATATATACTTTAACAAACTATGCATGAGTTCTTTGAACTGCGGTTCTAGTGTATATTTTCTTATGTGCCCTGCCTATGTTCACAGATCTGTACACAACGGAATTCACGCAATCCCGTGTGATGCATTTTGACAGCCTATTCATTTAAATTGACTGCAAACTCGCGACCTGGTCCGAAGCTCCGTGACCGCACCCCCGGGACCCACGGACCCAATTGCTGCTGGTGTCCCACGATCGGTCACAGGAGCTGAAGAACGGGGAGAGGTGTGTGTAAACACACCTTCCCCGTTCTTCTGTGTGGCAGTGACACTGATCGTCTGTTCCCTGATATAGGGAATGACGATCAGTGATGTCACACCTACAGCCACGCCCCCTACAGTAAGAATCACTCCCTTAGGGCAAACTTAACCTCTTAGCGCCCCCTAGTGGTTAACCCCTTCATTGCCATTTTCATTTTCACAGTAATGAGTGCATTTCTTTAGCACTTTTCGCTGTGAAAATGACAATGGTCCCAAAAATGTGTCAAAAGTGTTCGATGTGTCCGCCATAATGTCACGGTCATGAAAAATATTGCTGATCGCCGCCAATACTAGTAAAAAAAATATTAATAAAAATACCATAAAACTGGGGCGTGGCCTGACACAGCATGGAGTAGGACGTGCAGGCATTGTGCTCTGTCCAAATACTCCTTTTTGCATTAATCCTGCTCTTCAGCGCTATCCTGCACCTGTCCAGCGGGGACCCCCTGAGTAGCCTGCACACCTGTGGCCGCAATTCCCCTACCTTCGGATCAGGCAGTGACATCCGCGGAGCCGCGATCCGCTCGCGGGTGCGGCATTCAGGAAAGTCCGCGGCTTCGGCCTAGTTGTGGAAGTCGGCGGCCATCTTGCTCCACCCGGCCTGCCGCCTTTGCTGCCTCCCGGCCCTCCTACTTCCAGGAAACATCCTCCCAGGATCAACGGAGACCTCCTGAGGACCCCGCACACCCGCAGCTCCTGACCACCCAGCCATAGCATCTGGAAAAGGCCGTGGCTTCGGCCTGGCGCTAGGAGTCGGCGGCCATCTTGGTTCACCCAGCCTCCTGCCTGTACTGCTGCCGAGCCCTCCTGCTCCCAGGTAACACCCAGTGGGGACACACTGGGACCCCCTGAGGACCCTGCATATCCACAGAGGGGAGTCCATCAACCTCTGACCGCACGGCCCCAGAGTTAGGGCAGTGCTTGGAGTCAGCGGCCATTTTACTTTACCCAGCCTGCCAACTAGTGGGTCTCCCTGGCCTACCTGCCCTACAGCTCCCTACTCTCCAGAACAATCAAGCCTGACTGCCTCAGGGGGGGAGAGATCACAACAGATACCTGCCATGTCTCCGCCAAAAACGCCAAAAGCCACCCTGGCGAAATTGGACCAGTATCGCCGCCAGGAGGAGGAGAGCGCAGGGAGAGATGATGGGGCCGTGTGCCGGCCACTTCGGGAGGCGACACAGCTAAAGTGCTCGAGGCCATCACATACTGCCGGACATCCCTGACATCGCAAATAGAGGAGGTCAAGGTGGACATTTCACTCATGCGATAAGACTTCCAAAAGCTTTGTGGGCGTGTGACAACAGCCGAAACCCGCATAGGAGAGGTGGAGGATGCCATTGCGCCGCTCCAGGCTGGCTCGGATCGAATGCAGCTTCAAATCAATCAAATTCTAAGCAAGCAAGACGACATGGAAAACAGACTCCGGAGGTGCAATCTCCGTTTCATTGGGCTCCAGAGGGAGCTGAGGGCAGAGATCCTACCACCTTCTTGGAGCAACTTCTAGTTGACACCTATGGCCGCGAAACCTTTTCCCCCACCCTGGCAGTGGAGAGGGCCCATCGTATGCCTGCCAAACCTCCTCCTCAGGGGGCTCCCCCCCGCACGTTTATAGCAAAATTCTTAAACTATAAGGACAGGGATGTGGCGCTGCGCATGGCCAGGGAAAAAGGTAACATCCACCTTGGAAACGCAAAGATCGCTATTTTTCCCGACTTCTCTGCCGAGGTGCAGCGCCGCCGCCAGGGCTTCATGGAGGTGAAGAGGAGGCTCCGGATACAACATCTTAAATACTCTATGCTGTTTCCAGCTCGTCTCAGAGTTGAAAGGGACGGTCGTGTGTTCTTCTTTGAGGATCCTGGGAACGCCCTTGCCTGGTTGGAGCGTCCAGAGCCCTCCGCTAGGGTGGTCGAGTGACCTGACCGAACATGTTCATTGGCGCTGTTGATCGTCACCATCACCCACACATTACACATATGCTGCCGTGGGAGTCTGCGAATACACCGAATCCTGGTATGTTACCCCCTTTTGTTGTCTCCTTCTTACTGCCTGTGACACATGCCCTATTACTCCTTACTTCTGAAACCTCCTGGGACCCCCCTTTGCCTTCCCTGATTTATTCCTCTCTCATTTTTAACCTGCAGAGGGGGTCTCCCATACTCAGGGCCCCTGTTGACTGATTGATGCATGTAACTACCCTGGAGACTGTAATTGCGGAGCACAATTAGTCCTACAAACCACATGCCTAACACAGCGAATTTTCGCCCCCCAGCAACCGGACCACGCATCCCTCTATTATGTGACTGCAGAACTTTGGCTATTATCGACCTCGCACTGTACTTCTGGTTCACAGTACAGGAGGAGCCTGTTGCTCTTTATTTGCGGGCCCTGTATCTTTCGCATTTTTCATGCGGACTGATCGCTGCAGATTTTTCACATGACAGCAAGACATTTTTGTTCTACCTGCTACCGGCTGCTACTTTTTTTTGGTTTTGGGCACATACCCGCATCAGTTGGGGAAGATGTAAGGTGGGGAGGGGGAGGGGAAAGTTAATTTTTACATGATGGAATGCAATACAACGAAGTGCATGCTAACATTGATACTGCATAGACGGCAAATCTTGTATTCATGTAACGCTACTGTTCCACGATATGTTTTAAAGTTTGTATTATGGTATCGATAAAACTGCTCACTTGGAATGTGCGTGGGCTTGGGAACAAGGTAAAGAGATCCGCAGTTTTCTCATTTCTCAAAAAACAACGTGCCGACATTGTGGTGTTGGTGGAGACACACGTTGAGGGTCGGCTCCAGATGGCACTCCGCCGGCCATGGATTGGGTGGGCCTATCATTCATCCCACTCCTCCCATGCTCGTGGAGTCTCAATCTTGATTTCCAAGACGGTACACTTTGAGCTATGTGATGTCCAGTCTGACCCACAGGGGCGATATGTCTTTCTCTCGGTTAAATTGTATGGTGAACCTTTCCTATTGATGGCATTCTATGTACCTCCACCATTTAGCTCTACTATAGTTACAGAGGGCCTGCTATATATGACTCGTCATCCTTCCATCCAGGCGGTGTGGCTGGGGGATTTTAACGCTACACTGAACCCTACATTAGACAAACTGTCACCCTCACCATTGCCTACTACAGCTCCAACCCACACTAGATTCTCCCGACTTATCTCTTCCTTTAACCTCACTGACACCTGGCGTTTTAAATTTCCCCTCACCCGAGCTTACTCCTGTTTCTCAGCTACCCATAACACTATGTCCCGTATAGACTTTATATTTATTTCTAATACCCTTGCCCCAAGATTACTGGGAGCTGAATTTGCCCCCAGATTACTCTCAGACCATAGCCCATACTGGATTAGCCTCTCCATCCCATTGGACAGACCGCCCCGTACGTGGCGCCTGAATCCGTTTTGGCTCACCCTGCTATCGGAGGATGACGAACTTGATAACAGTTGGAGAACCTATTTTTCAGAGAATGACGGATCTGCACCCCAGATATAGTATGGGAAGCCTTTAAACTACACGCGCGCATGACTTTGACCTCCTGCATTAACAGGCTGAAGGCCAATTCCTCTGCTGCGCTGGATGGGGCAATGCAAGATCTGTCCTCCACTGAACAGGGGTATATGGCGAGCCCCCTCTCTGCTGGGGCTGCCCAACTTAGGTTACAAACCAGGGTGGTTAATCAGCTACAGCACGAGACAGCCAGGAAAAAACTTTTTTTTGCCAGGCAGAAACTGTATGAACATGGAGAGAGCGGGAAAACTGTTGGCTTATCTTGCACACAGTGAGGATAGACCCCTACAGTCATCTCCCTCACTGGTTCTAACGGGGAAAGGATTACGGAACCCCAGGCTGTCACTTCCAAATTTAGGGACTTCTTTTCTCAACTTTATACGTCCCAGGATTTCACCACGGAGGCTGAACTGGAGGATCTACTGGCGGGAATTACCTTTCCACAGCTAGATGACACTCAAATGACTATGCTAGATGCACCTCTTACACTTGACGAAATAACCGCAGCGATTGCGAGCTTCGCCAGTTCCAAGCCCCGGGTTCAGATGGGTTACCCATTGAATTTTATGCCCAGTACTGCGAGATACTTGCCCCTAAGTTATTGTCCCTCTTCAATCATTTATTCAACAACTTCACCCTACCCCATCGATGGGTGAGGCGGTCATTATCCTTATACCTAAACCGGGCAAGGACCCCGGCCTCCCGGAATCTTATAGGCCCATATCACTCCTCCAGGTAGACATAAAGATCCTGGCTAAAGTGCTTGCTCTCCGCCTTAACCAAGTGATTCTAAGCCTGATCCACACTGATCAGGCTGGATTCATGCCGGGGCGCAACACCTCCTTCAACCTCAGGAAATTGTTCATTAACTTGCAGGCGACACATGCTAACGTTGGGTCCCGGGTGGTGGTGGCCTTGGACACCGCCAAGGCCTTTGACTCGGTGGAGTGGCGGTACCTTTGGGGATGTCTCCGTAGTTTTGGCTTTGGACCCAACTTTATCAAGTGGGTTCAATTATTATATCTGGCACCCAGGGGTAGGGTGGTGGCCAACGGGAGGGCTTCCCAGACGTTTAACTTATCCAGGGGCACTAGACAGGGCTGTCCACTGTCTCCACTCCTCTATGCCCTGGTGGCAGAGCCCCTCGCAATCTCCATTAGAGAGGACCCCGAGATCCAAGGTCTTTGCCTTGGTTCCCTGACTGAAAAGATTAGCTTATACGCAGACGATACGCTGCTATACCTGGCCGACTCTACCACCTCTCTCCAGAAGGCATTACATATGATCGAACACTTTGGTCGGTTCTCTGGCCTTAAAATTAACTGGGAGAAATCCCAAATATTGCCTATGGATAGCTCTCCCTCCCCCGAACTACAGGCGCAGTTACCACTCCAGCGAGTGAACACTATCAAATACCTTGGAGTATTGGTGAATAGAACACCGGCTGACTATATATCCCTGAATATAGAACCCCTTTTCGATCTCATTAAGTCTAAAACCCAAATATGGGCGAGATTGCCGCTCGGTGTGTGGGGCCGCATTAATATCGTTAAAATGATATTACTTCCTAAAATATTGTATATACTTTGGCACACACCCATATACTTACCCTTAAAATTTTTCAAGTTAATGGAGGCCATAATACGGACCTTTATCTGGGGTACCAACAGACACAAGCTGGCCTGGAGAGTCCTTAAGAACCCCACTGATCTAGGTGGGACAGCCCTCCCTGACTTAAATCTCTATTACCTTGCATCCCAGCTGTCTCAACTATACCACATAGATAAAACCGACAGACCCAGATTTCTCACGCTTCTCTGTCCACGGTGGGCGCAGCTGACCGCTGATCCGCTTACTGCAATCACGGTGGGGCATAGTGGGAACAACTCCAGTAGAGACAGGGGGTTCCTATTGTATCAATATAGGCGAGTATGGGACATTGCCACTAAAACGTTGACGATCCCTAAACCCAATGACTACACCCCTTTATGGCACAATAGACTACTCTCAGAGTTTCTCTCGATCCCTGATACGGAGATATGGTGCGAACATGGAATATATTATCTGCATCACATAATTTCTAATGGCACACTTAAAAATTGAGGACCTTCAAAATGAGTTCCTGCTGCCTAACTCCATGCTTTTTAGATTCTTTCAGGTGCGTCACGCAGCCCAAGCTCAGTTCCCCCAGTCTCTACCACAATCTACACCAAATGTCATCATGGCAGTGGTTAAGGGTGTAGATCCACGTAAACTGATTTCTGATTTTTACGCCATGCTCCTAACCCCATCATCTACTACGCTAGCTTACAACCTTAAACCACGATGGGAAAGGGAGGTGGGCCCAATGGAGGATGAGGAGTGGAGTGAAGCACTTGACGCATGTAAAACTGTATCCCCCAAGCTTTCCGACAGGTTGACCCAGTTGTACGTGGTGCACCGGGCATATCTCACCCCCCTAAGAATCGCCCGCTTTCGACAGCAGTCTTCTACTTCGTGCACAATGTGTAATCAAGCCACGGGCACATTCTTCCATCTACTTTGGGCGTGCCCGGTCCTCCAGGGTCTGTGGAAGCAAATTGTGGACTTCCTCCATGATGACATGGGATCCCCATTGTCCCTGGATCCCAAACAATGCTTACTGGGGATATTCCCCGATGCAGAAATGGACAAATTTACTAAAACATTTTTGCATGAAACATTGTTTTCTGCTAGGAAAATTATAGCCAGACAGTGGATAAAACCCACTCCCCCCAGCTTTAACGACTGGAAACTAGATATAAATAACACACTTCCCTACAAAAAGTTCATATATATTAATAGAGGTTGTCCAGATAAATACAACAAAATCTGGGACAGATGGCTTGAGTCCACTGACACATGCACTGAGGGTCCATAAACCTATATATTCTTCTAGCGTACCATCCCATGAATAGAGTAGGCACAAGGTTTTCCATTCATGAATAGCTTCTGAGTCCATTGTTCGATCTGAATACATTTTTGTTTTGATCTACTCTGCCCATATGTGTATAAGCCATATTTCTTTATTATATGCACTTCTTCAGCATTGCCTTGTAACTTGCAGAACTATGTTCCAAATGTAAATTGTTCAGAAAAAAAAAAAAAAAAAAAAAACGAAAACGTCATAAAAACAAGTTTGTGTTCGAGAATTCAGACAAAGGTTGGGGACTTTGTACTGGCATATAAAGGAGAGTTGCAAGGGCATTTTACAAGAGTTTTGGAAAACACAAAAACAAAGTTGTGGTATTGCCTATAGCAAACTTCAATATCTGTTAGAAAGAGGTTCCATCCCCACTAAAACAGTTGTACTGTATACAATTTTGAAGGCCACGTGAGAGGGCTTTGTGACCTTGTTCCCTAGGATGCAGTGTGATCCCTTTGGGGCATCCAGGGGGTCGGGATTCGCGATGCTCGGCCGGTTTTTTCCTTTTTTTGTAAAACATTAATGTTATATGGTCTGGTGAACACAGTTATGATATTGGTTGAGCCAATTAGGATTATGCTGACAAATTCAGATACTTTGTTAGCTTCTGCGATTAGAGAGAGATTTTCAAGAGTATAAATTTAAGTCTTATAACGTACTGTTGTCTCGCATATGTTTTATACTGTATTGTTATCTCGCATATATATATTGTTATCCTTTAATTTTCAATAAAATTATTGAACCAAAAAAAAAAAATACCATAAAACTATCCCCTATTTTGTAAATGCTATAAATTGTGCGCAAACCAATCGATAAACGCTTATTGCGATTTTTCTTACCAAAAATAGGTAGAGGAATACGTATCGGCCTAAACTGAGGGAAAAAAATTATATATTTTTTTGGGATATTTATTATAGCAAAAAGTAAAGAGGTGATCAAATACCACCAAAAGAAAGCTCTATTTGTGGGAAAAAAGGACGCCAATTTTGTTTGGGAGTCACATCGCACGACCGCGCAATTGTCCGTTAAAGCGCCGCAGTGCCAAATCGCAAAAACTGGCCAGGTCCTTAACCTGTATAATAGTTCGGGTCTTAAGTGGTTAAAGGGTAACTTTTAGGGCTGTGAATGATCAAAATTTTTTGTGTTCGATTAATCGTTTTTTTTTTTTTTAATCGATTAATCGACTAATTTCGATTAATTATAACGCACATACAGATCCAACTACTTTTAGCTGATCTCCTTGCAGGCCGATTCCCAGTGCAGCTCCAACCACTGGAAAAATGGATAGCAGGATACAAAAAACACACAAAGGCAGCGCTCGATGGGAATTGCATTGAAAATGTTATAGTCTTCAAGTAGGTAACAAAATAAATATTGCACTGGAGATAAAATCGATGTAGCTAAATAAACTGTAAAAATGGTGCGAGTAATACCAAATGGTACCAAAAGCAGTCATAAAAACCTGTAGCTAAGTATAATACTGGTATAAAAATGTGTACAACGATGCCACTGCTGAATCCAGATGAGGAGGGGTTAACATCAGTCCATCGGCATGTAGATGTCCCATGAAGGGAACTATCACAACTCCCAGTGGATGGTTGTAGAATCCCAGGCTGATAGAGGAAGTGATAGAGGGATGTGTAACAGCGCTTGCCTTGCGTGTGGCAGATAGTAAGGTCCCGCCGGCATGCAGATATGAAGGCACAGCAAAGGAGCCCTTCAGATGGACACGGCAAGCCCTGCTGGTGTCCATGATGTCACCGGATCTCTGACAGAACTCCCTGAAGGCCCAGAAGCTGGCAGAGAGATGAGTACCAGTCATAAGAATTTTTTAATCGATCAAAAAGATTTTGATCGATCAAAAAAATTAAAGATTAATCGATCGATTAAAAGTTAATTTGCACAGCCCTAGTAACTTTTCTTTGGTGCAAAAAACATTTGCAAACAAAAAAAATATATATATATACTTATACAATTGCGACACAAGTCACATTGTATTTGGATGTTATTAAAATTACCTTTCAATTTGCAGTGCTGCAGTTTTCTGTAAAATGCAATGCAGAACGCCCCCCAGATATGTAATTTCCGGTTTGTGTGATTGGCTTACCAATTTTTCTGGAAGTCTGCACTAAGATACAAATCAGATTTAGAGCATGCCGCGCAAACAAAAATGTAATTTTTGGTAAGATACTCCTGAAGGGAAGTCACATATAAAGGGATTCAGACATTGCCAATTTCCTCATTAGAGCCCCACAGGTACAACAGCTGACTGATAATTATAAAATCACTCCCATTCAGATTCACTGTGCACATGGATACACAAACAGCTATATCTACAGAATAACAAAATGTGTGAATCTGCAACAAAGCTTGATAAAATGTATGCAATGTACTGTACATTACCCAAAGGAAAAAAAAAAAATTAAACAAAAGTGGGGTTACTCTTTAATGGTGCCCATACCCATGTAGCACCTGGTTACTTTTCAGAACCAGTGCTAGTGTAAATTTAGAGGGGGTCAGAGAGAGTGAAGTGACCATGTTAATCAGTTCAAATTTGAAGCCTCTGTCTCAGCTTTGGCCGACAGGTGGCAGCAGTAGAGTCAAGGATTTGGATATTTCTTCCCAGCAGCCTATCAGTAGGAGGTTTCCTTGCTGTGCATGCTGGGGAGACACCTGTTGTGTGGACATTCCATTTACTACAACTCTCATCAAGTACCCTAGATGGAGGAGAAACACAAGGTAACATGCCACCCAAAACAAACCTGCAGCTCCTGTGCTACACACACAAAACAATTTAGAAATACTGGACTTTAGGCAACACTAAGGCCGCGTACACATGATCAAATCTATCTGCTGGATAGATTTCGAGGAAATAGATTTGAACAAATCTATTTCCTCGAGTGTACGGGGCCTAAGAGGAACTATGCAGCACAAGTGCCCCGAGAAAAAAACTCAACCACAGTGCATCTGCAATGTTTTATATGTGAGCTTATCTAATAAAAAAAAAAAAAGAGAAAACAAACAATGCATGTAAGATCCTTTGAGCGAACTCAAACAAACATGTCTCACCATGAAGTTAGAATTACACAAATGTTTGTTCGTGGCACAAGTGGATCACTAATCTATGTGACTCCCCTGCTTAAGAAACCATCGCTCGCCCCGACTGAGATGAGCAACCTGAGACCAATTTCTGGCCTTCCGTTCGTGGCGAAGATAGCCGAAAAAGCTGTGGTAGGTCAACTTCAGAGTCACCTAAAGTCCAACAACATTCTGGATGACTTCCAGTCGGGATTCCGGCCAGGGCAAGGCACAGAGTCAGCTCTTGTCAATGTCCAGGACGATCTTCTGACGGCTTTAGACCAGGATCACTCGGTGGTTCTAGTGTTACTGGACTTGTCTTCTGCATTCGACACCATTGACCATCAGGTGCTTCTGGATCGATTGGTAACGATTGCCAGATTAGAAGGTCAAGCCTTGGTATGGATGGCCTCCTTTCTCCAGGAGAGGACGCAGCGAGTACAGCTGGGGTTTTTTCAATCAGCTGACCTCCCCCTCTCCTGTGGAGTTCCACAGGGCTCGGCTTTAACTCCAGTCCTGTTTAACATCTATGTGAGGCCACTGGCTGACCTCATCAGGCATCACAATCTCCAGTTCCATGTCTATGCCGATGACACGCAGCTTTACTTTAAATTCAAACATGGTGAAGTTGCTCCCGAAACCCTGGCCGCTAGCCTTCGGGAGATCGATCAGTGGATGCGTGCCAACTCTCTGAAGTTAAACAATAGTAAGACCTATTGTATTACCTTCAGTGACTTGAGTCTGACCCCTACACTGCCCCAATGGCCCTCGGAGTTTGGCAGCATTCCCGAGAGAGCCACCCAGGTCAGGGACTTGGGAGTCATCCTGGACTCCCGGTTGACTCTGATCCCCCAGATAAGCAAGGTGGTAAGCACCTGCCACTTCCATCTTAAATTTCTGAGGGTGCTATTTCGATTCATTGACCACCCCAGCAAAAAAACAGTTGTCTCTGCTACGATCGCTAGTCGCCTGGACTATTGTAATGCCCTGTATCTAGGACTCCCTAACAACAACCTGCATAGACTCCAGCTTGTCCAAAATGCAGCTGCGCGTCTACTCACGGGTGCTTCCCGTAGAGAGCATATCACCCCCTCTCTTGTCGCCATGCATTTGCTTCCTATTTCAAAACGGATATTGTTCAAGACTGGTTGTATTATGCACAGGGTATTCTATGGTTCGGGTCCAGGCTACCTCCGTGCAAGATTCATTAAATACGTTCCCTCCCGCCCCCTCCGTTCCAGTACCTCCCTGGATTTCACGGTGCCTCGCTTTAGGAGGCCCGTCGAGGAGGTCGCTCTTTTTCCGTCCAGGGGGCGAAATTTTGGAACAGCATCCCCTTGTCGATTAGACAGGTTAGTAATCTCCTGGCTTTCCGTCGCAAACTTAAAACCCACCTGTTTACCCAGGCCTATGGCTGAACCAGTAAGGGGTGTTTTGAGTCCTTCTCATGTTATATTAGGTTTTTCCCTTCTTAGTACCCCTTTTAATTGCTGCGGTGCCGATTTTTGTTCTCTGCTATGGGTGATGTGTACGTTTGCGTTTAGCGCTTCGAGGCCCTATGGGTAAGACGGGCGCGATATTAAACACTTTTTAATAATAATAATAATAATGTATTGCATGGATAAGCTGTATTGAAATCTATACACTAATTGCTACCCTCTTTTCATCCTCTAATTAAATGAAGGAAAAAAAAATAGTTGCATTAATATGTAAAGCGCATGCTGATTGTAAATTGTTGTGCAACATCCAGAGCTATGGTAAGTAACATGAAGTAAGATTACTGTTTATATTGATTTTTTATATTTTTTTCAGTTTCTGTCTTAAATTTTGTAAATTGTTCAAAGTCTAAAGCCGCGTACACACGACCATTCTTCATGTCATGGGAAAAAAACAAAGTGATTCTTGTCAAGCCTGCCTTTCATACACACGATCGTGAAAAAAATGCTCTAGCAAAGCGCAGTTACATACAACACGTACGACGGCACTATAAAGGGGAAGTTTTATTCGAATGGTGCCACCCTTTTGGCTGATTATGCAAATTTCCCTTCTCATAATTTGCTTCTGCTTCACGTTTTTTTTCCCTATCGTTAAAGCATACATACAACTGTTTTTCACGACGAGAATAACGAAAACGTGAAAAACTACGAGAAAAAATAGAGCATGTTCTAAATTTTTAATGCCCATTTTTCTCGTCGAGAAAAATGCTCTGGAGCCCACACACGACCGTTTTTAATGACCAATTTAAAAAATTGCATTTTTCTCGTCATGAAAAACGGTTGTGTCTATGCGGCATAAAGGACCATCAACACATTCTGAGGAAAAACTGGTAATTCTTTTTAACTATCTAGCAGGACTGTTAGTAATAAAATAATTGGGTTTTGTGATGAATATTGCTGAATGAATAAACATAAGAATTGGTAAGAATACTTGCTGTTATTTATCCAATCAGCCATAGAGTTTAACGTGCTATGACATATGACATCTCCTTCCCAGTCATTGTATGAACATACTGAGAACACTTAAGTAAACTTAGGAGGCTGTGTATCATTTTATTTAACTGCTACTTGTCACCCTTAAGAATTACTTCCTTTATGTTTGTGAATACTAAAACAATGTGACGAGAGAAGTGCCTTATTTTCTTTTGTAGAGATATAAAAGTGTCCTATTAATGAATACAAACGGCTGGTTTATTCCCTGCAGTTCATTTTACCATTGGTGCTATGGTGGACAGACAACTGCATAATGTAATTTGAATGATGAAAGTCAGCAGGAACCTTTGGAAATGCAGCAATGATCATTCTGGAAGAACTACCACTGAGGTAACACTGAAATGATAATACAGACGTCTTCACTTATTAACAAATGTAAAATGATAAAACTGCAGGTGAAAAACAGTATAGGGCTAGCAACTCTGTAAATTAAAGCAGCACACAGTTATGTGTCAGAAAGAAATGAGAACTGTAAAATAAAACAGGGGGGAACATTTTTTTATTTTATACATTTTATTATTAATAACATGCAACTTGTGTTACTATTAGGCATCAATGCTTACTAATTCTTTATATAAATATACTGTGAATAAATGACACAAAATCATACAGAATCGTTAGAGCTGTACATGCTTCCTGCCATTTGGAACTTACCCTTCGTCCCTGGCACCTGAGGTCATCAATCACGTTAATCATAAGTGCAAACATTCTCTTATTTACCAGATCTGTGCCCATATTATATTTTTTATGTAGTCAAGCATTTTTTATTGTCCTCACATATGTTGTGTGTCTTATAATTGTTAAAGGCTTTGAATATATAACATTGTATTTTTTTTTTATTAAACAGTATGTGAAGCACAATTGCCATAGTTTTAAATAATTGTAAGATCACTTTGCTTCTTTAGACTGATGTCCAGCTTTAATGTCACTTTAACAAGTTGGTTTGTGCCAAGCTGGGCCAAATGAGCGATTTCCTAAACTACATTTCCTACATCACACATTTACATCTATATTGATATGTTTATTACTGATATGTAAGTAGGTCTAAAGCCTAACTTGATGACATTTTGGGGTTTATTTACTAAAGGCAAACAGACGGTGCACTTTGCAAAGTGCAGTTTCACTCTGCAAGAGCAGTTGCTCCAGAGCTTAGAAAATGAGGGGGAGCTCTGATGCCTTCTATTATCCAATCATGTGCAAGCAAAAATGCCTTTTTTTTTTTCTTGCATGTGATTGGGTATTCTTTGAAAAGTTAAACATTTACTAAGCTCTGGAGAAACTGCAGTCTATTTGTCTTTAGTAAATCAAGCACTGTATTTCATAAACTGTAGACCTTTTTTTATAAATTCAAATTTTTACCCTGCAAAGTATATTCCCATGGGCAATACTTTTAAACGGCTAAAAATAAAACCTATTTGGCTCATGCCCAATGTTAAAAAAGCTATAAATAATAAGAAAAGCGCTTTTAAAAAGATAATCATTAGGGAACACTATCATCGTTTTAAATGTTACAAAGAATATACCGTTATAGAATATGTAAAAAGGAAATCAATGACACGGAAATTCAAAACTAACGAGTGAAAAAGATAGTAGGACAAACCGGTCCTAGGCAGCAGCAGAGAAATGACACTTCAAGGCAGCACTGTGGTGAGGAGAAGGAACTCTGGAGGATCAAGGGGAAGAGAAAAAATAATAATGGTGGTAGGTATGTCACTTCCAGTTTTCGGCTGATCCCAGAAGTTCATGGTTTCTGATGATGTAACTGATATTAAATTTGAGTTACTAAATTTTTTATATAATACATCTTGATTTGAATACTACTAGGATTTGCTTTCTTGTATCAGCATGAAGCCCACTGGAGGATAGGGGAGTGGATAGTGGGAGAGAGGGTGGACAGACCCATAAACGATCGCATTGCTGATTGGAAGAAAATAAATAATATAGCCACCCATGGAGTGGAATTGTATATACCCTAAATGCTTTTTAGACGTTCTGGTCAAGGGAATGAGGTTAGCTGCTAGCATGCACAGTGTGGTTTGAGATGCAAGGGAGAGTGATCACATCACTGAGAAATTTGATGACATTTGCACAACAGATATCATCGGACACACTGATTTTGTTCTTTAATGGGCATTATTATATGAAAATCAAGTCACTTAGGCCCCTTTCACACTGAGGCATCAGCGGTAAAGTGCTGCTTTACTGCTGTATTTGTTGGGGTAATCGGTCGCTAGCGGGGCGCTTTTAACCCCCGCTAGCAGACGAAAAAAGGTTAAAAACACCCGCAAAGCGCTGCTGCAGAAGCGCTTTGCCGGCGGTATAGCTGCGGTGCCCATTTATTTCAATGGGCAGGAGCAGTATACACGCTGCTCCTTCACCGCACCAAAGAGGCTGCTAGCAATACTTTTTTTTTAACATCCAGCTAGCGCACCGCTCCAGTGTAAAAGCCCTCGGGGCTTTCACATTGGAGAGACAGCAGCAGCTCTTTCAGAGTGCTTTGCAGGTGCTATTTTTTGTGTTATAGCGCCTGCAAAGTGCCTCAGTGTGAAAGGGGTCTAATTTGGATTGTGTTACTTTATCACTGTATTGTTTCATCTATTTTTGCTTGATTGCACATTTTTGCACAATTTTGCGTTATTTGCAGCACTAGTGTTTTTGGCTACAATACTTAGTAGGGATATTATTTTACTGTTGGATTGTGATAAGACATGAAAATATTATTTTTATTTGCAAGTTTGTTGCAACACTGGCATTTTAAGTACAAACTGGGTACATAATTTATTGTTATTATTCACGTTATTCAATATCTACCTTTATAGATCAGACACTTGTGATATTACTGTTTTTAATTCTTTATGTAGTTTTATCATTCTTTTAACATTGAAATATAGCGCCATTTCAAATTTGTAAACAATTGAATTTTAGATGTGGGGACACATTGTAAGTTGTGAGCAGATGCTTGCTTGATTACTTATACTGTAAGTGGTAAGTAGGATTGGATTCTATATCTACAGAGTTTTCAAAGTGGTAGTGAAATAGTTAAGAGTCCTTGTTTAAATCTTCTTCCAGGGTAGTGTGGCTGGTAATAATAAATGTACTATATTGAGCAATGCACATTGCAGATTAGACATGTGCACAGAAAAAATAATTATTTTTTTTTTGTTTCGTTTTGTATCGTTCCGTAGGTTCGTTTCCGTTCGTTTTTCGTAAGACGCCAGTTTTCCTGTTCTTTCCCGCTCGTTTTTCGTACGACGCAATTTTTTCGTATTCCGATCGTTTCGTATTTTCGTTACCGTTTTATTTTCGTACATGTGGGATGGTTCGTTATTCTGTTTAATTCATGTTCGTTACTTGTTAGACAATAATTTTCGTGAATTTTCATCAATGATTTGCATTCTGTATTTTGAATTCCTTTTTCTGTTCGTATTTTCAGTCGTATGTTCATATAACATCTATAACAAAAGATTTGCATTCTGTATTTTGAATTCCTTTTTTCTGTTCGTATTTTGGATTCAAAATACAGAATGCAAATCTTTTGTTATAGATGTCATATGAACATACGACTGAAAATACCAAAAGAAAAAGTATTCAAGATACAGAATGCAAATCTTTTGTTATAGATGTAATTTTCGTTTTTTTGAATGGGCAGTGAGTGAGTGTAGTTAGTGAAGCAGCTTCTCTTTTGTGCTGAGTACACTAGTACAGCGAGTAGTACAGTAAAGCCAAATAAACTTTTCTGTGGATTTTCATCTGAAGGGAGATCAGTTGGCCAGACTTTTGAACCCAAAAATGGTTTTCTGATGGAGTTTAAAAACAAACAAATTTTCTCAGAACGAACGGAAAACGATCGTTTTTATGTTTGTTGTTAAAAAAGTCTGACCAAGTGTATGGGGCTTAACAATAGTTAATATGGATGAGCCGCGTGTTGGATTGGCGGCACTTTCAACACACGGCTCATCCATATTAACTATTGTTAAGCCCCATACACTTGGTCAGACTTTTTTGGGATTTTCCTTAATGTGTTTGTGCCTTTTTTTAATGTTTTTTTATTATGTCCCTCAGTATGATCCTATCTTTTTTGCAGGCTTCTGTGCTTTAAAAATCTACTCATTGCCTCAGAATTGTCAATGACATGGCTTTGACTATTTTACCAGGAAATGGTATCAGGGTTGCCAATCACATGCTACTGCATACACATGGTTCAGAGGGGTTTCTGAGACTGAATTCTTTGTAACCATACTGACTGCTCTTTGAACTTAGGTCAGCTGGTTTAGAAAGTCCAACAAGGGGGCCTTTGGACAAGCCAGGCTCCTCACCACAAAAGGGTGGGGTCACAGCAGTCGTGTTGACAATATCTGCCATAGAGAAAGCTTGTAGATAGGTTCCTACTGCTGGGGTGTATACAGAATCATGTCTGTAATTTGTACTGCGTTCTAATAAAGTCTATATTAGTGAGTTTGTGTGTAACAGGCTGTCAAGAGAGTTAACCCTCTTAGCGGTAATCCCGAGCATGACTCGGGGTGGATTTTCAATGCAAAAATCTGTAGCCACGAGTCACGCTCTGGGTGGATGTGCAGAGTTTGCAGCGCGTGCTGGCTTACCTTTTTCCAAGCAGGGTACTGTACTTACCTTGTCCCTGGATCCAGCGATGCATCCGCGCTGTGTGAGCGAGTGGCGTCCTCCATTCGATTCACACAGTTCCCGCGCGCCGCCGATCTCCGTTCCCTGCTACGTTATGACGCACGGGGGCGGAGACCGGCGGCAAATTCAAAAATGTAAACAAACACATTACATACAGTATATTGTAATCTTATAGATTACAGTACTGTATGTAAAAAATACACACCCCCCTTGTCCCTAGTGGTCTGCCCAGTGTCCTACATGTACTTTTATATAATAAAAACATTTGTTTTGTGCCTGCAAACTGTAGATTGTCCATAGCAACCAAAAGTGTCACTTTATGTCAAAAGTGAATTTAGAGCAGCTAGAAAACAGCGATAATAAATTATAATCACTTGCAGAATTGAGCGATAGCGATTTGTGGGGAAATCTGTCATAAAAAAATATAAGTAATGACAGCGACAATTCTGCAACTGAGCAAATTTCAGTGATTTTGATTTGATTACATTATTGAATAATTTTTATTATAATTACATTATCATTTGTTATAATTATTTATAGTTATTTATTATATTATAATTTTATAATTTTGTGTTTCAAACTTTATCATACCCGGGATGTCTACTAGACTCTGGTTTGGACAGATTTACAAGCCTACAGTATAAAATGCCAAATTTTCATGCAAACTAATTGTACCACTTTTGGTACGTAATTCCAGACAGAATCATACCGCCAGGGAGGTTAAGAAGGGGTTAAGTCTGCTCACTCTTGTGTTTTACACATGCTTGTGGAGTGCTATAAATACAAGTGGAGGCAGACTCTGAGATGAGCTGTGCAAAGCATGTGGCCACCATTTTGGGGTACCCAGTCTGGGTAACAGAAGTCAGATATGGACTCTGAACTAAAGCTGTGCATGTAAGGATCTTGTGAGAGACTGTGCCATATTAATTCTGTATTTTCAAGAAGCCTAAGTAACATTTCTCAAAGTTACCAAATGCCTAGTCTGAAGGATTCATACAAGGCATATATAAGAACAGGGCTTACAACTGGAGATGAACAAGTGGGTAATGCTACAGAGAGAGAAATATCATCTTGCCATTGCCATTAATAACCAGAGGAGTGTTTGATGCTGAAGCCACCAGCTGGCTCGTTTACAGTGACTTGGCAGGGATGACAGTGCACTCTGGTAGCGAGAGGATTTCTGAGCACAACTCTCTCCCTAGTGACAGGTGCCCCATTCGAGAACAGGAACCATGGCACGGAGCCCATATATATCTAACTTGTATGTCACAGGGAAGAATATGACAGAGGATCCTCAGAAGGACAGAACCTTTGCAAGCGCATGTTTAATGCTAGCGCAAAGTCTTAAGTATGTCACTGAGAGAAAGGTGGCATCAAGGCTGGGCTGGGGAGCAGATAACAGGTTCTGTGGTATCCCCTCAAAAGTGCTGCACCATGTAAGGAAGTCTTAGTACAGTTAGTCAAGTGTATTGTTGCTATGAAGATAAGACACAAAGAGCTAATTGTGCCATAACATGTGCTCGCTTCTAACTGGGAGTGCCACCACAATGTAGATTTACCAGGGTTTAAGGACTTTTTCTTCTGCTCCAGCAAAAACCTTGAATAGGAAGTTTGTTACTGCTGCTGGTGGGGTGAGTGTTGGTGAGTGCTACTGTGAGTTTTAAGGCTTTACCTCGAGGAAAGGTAGTGGAATGGTATATGCCTAGAATTTACTGTTGTCTGTCTCTCCCCTCTTTGCCCTAGAGAAAATCTTACTAGAAAAAAAGGCTAACAAGAGCCTATGGGGCTATTTCCAATAGAGTCACCCTTATTTTTAGCCTGTTTTCATTGCCATCACTTACCATGTGCCAGGTCACCTGGGGCCAGGTGACAGATGCACACCGTTGGGGTCAGGAGTGCACTGCTAAGGTAGTGGACCCTATGGCTGACTGCTACGGATGGAGCCCTGGGTGTTTCAGGAAGGTAGTTCCACTGGAGCACCAACACGGATCCAACTGGAAGCTAGAGGATTCGATTTCTCAGGGTGCAGAGTCTAAGAGCCAGCAGGTGTTCACCAGAGCCTCTAGTGGTGAGGTTGGAATGTGCTGCAACTGGCTCTAGGTCGCAGCCCCCAGGGTCTCCTAGCTAATGCTCACAGTAGGCTACTGAAAGATAGAGAGGAAGCAGCAGACCGGGACAAGGATAGAGGAATAGAGGATAGACAAAGAACATGCCAAAGTTCAGAGTATCAAGCAGGCAGGCATTGTCAAAGAACAAGCCAAGATCAGTAAACAGAAACAGACGTAGAGAACACAGAAACACACAGGAAGCCAAACACACAATATTGATCAGCAAGGCTTGGCTTGCAGTGCACAGGTAAATATAGTGGGCCAGATTCAGAGAGCCGTAACTCCTGTCTAACTGGTGTTAGACTGGAGTACTTTCAACTTATGCAGGTTTTTTAGCTAGTCGGCAACCTCAAACCTCAATAGACGGCTGCGGGCTTCAATTCGACTGGATTACGTGTTCGTACGCCTTCGGATCTACGCTGCAATAAAATTGCGGCCACTGGGTGGACTTCCCGTTGTTTTCCGCGTTGGGGTATGCTAATGAGCTTTTGCCGGCGATCCCAGAAATTACGATCTTCAATCGCAATCTCTTACGGCATCTTAAGTCATCTTTTTTTTGCGTGACACTATACCAGCTTTTTGCTGGTCTAATATTAGACAGCCCATGTTAAGTATGGCCGTCGTTCCCGACGTTTTCCGACGTCTTTTATTATTTTTTATGTAAGTCATCCGGGAATAGGAATGTTCGTAAACGACGCTACTCAAACAACGAATGGCGTAACGACGTGATTTCGTGCAATGCACGGCGGGAAATTTCTGAACGGAGCATGAGCAGTTCGATCACCGCGGGGACGCGCTTAATTTAAATGCTTCACGCCCCCTAATCGCGTATTTAGATTACGCGGCGAGAAATAGACTACGCCGCCGTAGCGTACGGGCAAAATTCTACCAGAATTCGAGGTAGAGCCTGGTAAAATACGGCAGCGTAGAGTATTTCGATTACGCAGCGCAAAATTAAGTGTATCTGAATCTGGCCCAGTGTTTCTTGATAGGGATTGGGGTGGAGCCATGCTTGAGGGATTATTACTTAAGAATACAGGTGAACAGCGACTGGTCTCTAAGCTCACACAAGAGAGGTAAGCAGACAGACAGACAGACATGAATATTACTGCAGATGCATGACACCATGTTTGTTAAACCAGTGCAGGGAAAACCTTATGGGGAAATAAATAAATTGTTAAAAATGATTAAGCACTTCAAGATGGGACTGTTTCACCCCTTTACAGTCTAGGCCATTTTTCTGTTTTCTGTGATACTGTATCACATTTTGAATGACAGTTACTCATGCAACACTGTACCCAAATTAACTGATTATTTGAGACAGGGTTTATTACTTTTACTATATAAAGATAAAAAGAGCAAATAAATAATCTTTCTTCGTACATTTAGGCCAAAATGTGATCTGCTATATTTCTTTTGTAAAAATATCCCAAAGGTGCTCCTTAGCTTTTGGGCTCCTTTATGTGTCTGTTGTGAATATGTCTCACAATTGTGCTATCCCTATAAAAGGAAGGAGTAGCAGAATGTGCTTTATGGTGTAAATGTAAGTATGACTATGCTGTGTGTGAGAAATATTTTAAAAGTACAACACTGTGAAGAAAAAATGTATTTATTTTGTAATTTCTTCATTTTTCTAAATATTTTGACCTAAAATTATAATATTTTGACCTAAAATTATAACTTCTAAAACTCACCATGCCTCTTACCAAATATATTAGACTGTCTACTTAAAAAAAAGGGTAATTTGAAAAAGATATTTGTACTGATCTTGCATTTTAGACCCCTTTCACACTGAGGAGTTTTTCAGGCGGTACAGCGCTAAAAATAGTGCTGTTATACCGCCTAAAAAACTCCTGCCCGAGGGCTTTCACACTGAGGCGATGCGCTGGCAGGAGAGAAAAAAATCTTCTGTCAGCAGCATCTTTGGAGCGGTGAGAGGAGCGGCGTGTATACCGCTCCTTCACCGCTCCTTCCAATTAAAAACAATTAGAAACCGCGGCAATACCGCCCGAAATGCACCTCTTCAGAGGCGCATTGCAGGCGGTAATAACCCTTTATCGGCCGCTAGCGGGGGTTAATTCCGCACCGCTAGTGGCCAATTCACGCAACAATTCCGGCGGTATAGCACCACTATTTTTAGTGGCGCTATACCGTCACTGCGGCTCCCACCCCAATGTGAAAGGGGCCTTAGTGTCTCAAGAAAGCAGCAAAGATTTTTTTCATACACAGCACTTCCACCTTGGCATAATTGCTGTAGATCAGTCATTTACTATGTTTTTTTATTAGACAAAAGGAATCAACAAGTAAGAAGGCAGTGCTGGACTTTCCTATTAAAAACAAAAACAGCATTTTCTAGAAAACTGCCATGAAAGCACTTTATACAGTATGTGTATTCATAAAAAAAGATTGCATATGCTTAAAAATAGTTTATAATAGTTTATAACGTTTATAATAGTTTATAATAGTTTAAAAAACTTTCAAAAGATTTCAAATACAATTTAAAAAAACATCCTTTCTAAATAGTAGCTTTATTAGTGAGCAGGTACAGTTTCCCATGATTACAATGTGATGTCATTTTTGAGACCATTCAGATTTACACTCTAAATAATTTAGCATTTCTTGTTAACTGCTTTGTAAACACATGACACACTTATATGACGCTACAACCTCTCCAGGAGATTTCAGTACTTTGAATTGGATCTTCTTTTTAAGTGTGAATTTACACACACTTACAAACTCAATAAAAGCTACTTTAAACTATATTTAATATTAAAGTGATTATATTGCTTTCTTTGTTTCCTTTATTACCTATATTCCTCCTGCAGACATTTATAAATCCTTGTTTAATTCTATTTTTCCGTCTACACATATACTACAAAAACAGTAAACTATTCAGCCTTTTTTTTCTGCACTCATCTCTTGTTCTACTTTAGATAACTACCTATACTGTACTCATCACAAGTTGGCTCAGATATTGCTTAACTAAGAATATTGCTGAGAAGACATATTTATACCACAGTTGTCCCAATCGTATTAGCTTTCTGTCAAGATAAATTAAGTTTTCATTTTTGGGTCAGCTGCACAGATTTTGGTGCATGTTTAACATCCACCAAGTGTACAGCACAGAATTTACATGCAGACAGTACTCTTGGCTGTGCTATAAATTTTACAAAGGTTCTTGTGACATAAATACAGTGTCCACAAATGTTGTAAGCAATAAAGAAAAGACTACAAACAACAGGAAGACAGTCATAAATAATAATATACTGGAAATTCATTGTTTACATTAATTTGCTTCATATTTCAACCTTTACTACCATAATAAAACCATAAATTTGACAAGTGTGATTTTATTAGCTAATTGGAAGTACTAAAACTCATACTAGTATGAATTTAGGAATAATATTTGCACTAACGTGGTGTACTTCTCAACCAAATTATAGTAAAGGGTCCAGCCACTCTAAAGTTGTTTTTTTTCTATAGAAGCCGCAGTGACCAGTGTTTTTTTTTATCAGAAATACGTTTATTGAAAATTGCATCCAAAAATAAAATTTCACAACGTTGAACAAACAGGAATTGTACATCATCAAAAATGTAAGTTTGCATAGATAAGCACAGTTTAGACCAAGGCCATTTTAATACATGGACCTTAGCCTTTTAATATAGCAAAACAGTCTATGTAATACCAGAGCAATGGGACACAGACCAGTGATGTTTAACCATCCCTCCAACACCCTTTCAAATTTGGCCAGGCATCTATGGTGTAGGTATAAAAGGCTCTCTAGGTGAATGGTACCTCCCATGCAGAGTATCGACTCCGTAGATGTTGGGGGTGGTCAGACTTCCAGTATTCTAACATTAGTATATGGGCTTGAAATAGGGCTCTAGATACCACCCCTTTAGTGTGTTCAGATGGAACAACCCCTTCTAGAATTCCTAAAATGCACTGCTTAGGGTCCAATTGGGCAGTGGTGTGAAAGGCTCCATTAATCATGTGCACTACCTGGGCCTAGTATCTATGTTCCAATTAGTTTGGAACAACACCACAACATGTGTATTACATTTCCATGGTCTCTATAACACTAACAACAAATTGGGTCTTGCACTAAACTGCATTATTAAAAATCTTCCTCCGGTCTTCTTCCTTCTGCTCTCTTCTAGTTCTTGAATAGCCATACGTGTGGCCATCCAGTTAAATTACTATGAGACTCCCACCATGCATCACAATGGGTGGTGGTCTTATGGTGACGTCACTGGGCGGCCACGCCCTATGACTATATAAGAAACGGCAGAGAGCAGAGCTGGAACAACGACGGGAGACAGCATAGAAGGAGGACTGGGTCGGTGGCAAAGAAGACAGCAGCGGTGGAGAAGATAGCAGCGGCAGAGAACACAGGCATGGTGGAGAAGACTGGATGAAGAAGACCATTGGGAGAAGACCAGAGGAAGATTTTTAATAAAGGACTTGTCTTGTTTTTATTTACACTACACTGCCTTTTTTGGGGATGAATGGGTAGGGGTAAAATGTACCCCATATGCATTCACATAGGGAGGGGGCAGGATCTGGGGGCCCCCTTGTTAAAGCCCCCTGCCCACAGACCCCCACAACCACTGCCCAGGGCTGTCGCGAAGAGGCCCTTGTTTTCATCAACATGGGCACAAGGTGCTTTGGGGTGGGGGCGCAGAGCTACTCATGTCTATAATGAATTGTCGGGTCTCGGCAACACAGATAATAGTCATTGAAAAAAAACCTGAACCAAAATGTAAAACCCCTGTTGCGTCAGAATGTGGCGGGGTCATCCGCGCATGTGACGGGTGATGCCGCCCTCAGCTATTCAAGATCTGTCACGGCGGGTGTAGCGTCATTCGGTTGGTGCCTCCAATGGAGGCGGAATCGGATTGTGGCGGATTTTTTTTTACGTATGCCGGTTCGAGAATGGATTACAACGCTGGATATTTTTTTTTCTTTTTTAATAAAGGACTTGTCTCAAGCTGTGTCTTGTGTTTTTTACCATTTTTAACTCCTTTTTTTGTGAAATGGTAGGATATCCCTTTAACAATTCACATAGAGGGGACTGGAATCTGGGGGTCCCCTTTGTTAAAGGGGGATTCCAGATTCTGACAAGCCCCCCCGCCCGCAGACCCCCAAAGCATCCTCCCCATGTTGCTTGCTCAGGTAAGGGTCTGGTATGGATTTTTGGGGGGAACCCTTCAGGTATACCTCCCATGCCATTTTTTTAGCTAGGTTCCCCTTAAAATCCATACCAGACCTGAAGGGTCTGATGTGGATTTTGAGGGGGACCCCTACGCCATTTTTTTGTTAAATTTATGCAGGGTTCCCCTTAATATCTATACCAGACCTGAAGGGCCCCCACACAATTTTTTTTTTTAATTTTGGTTCGGGGGTTCCCCTTAATATTCATACCAGACTCAAAAGGCCTAGTAATGGACTGGGGGAGGGACCCATATTGTTTTTTTTTTTTCAATGACTTTTATCTGTATTGCCAGGAACCAACAATTCATTATAGCTGCAAAGATTTTTGAATTAAATGTTTTTTTTAGAAATGTCATTTTGTGCAGGGACTGTTCTAAACACGGGAAAATTGCACCGCTTTACAGGCATACTATAGACACCCCCCAGGTACGAAATTTAAAGGAAAAATTTTCACTTTTATTGTTTCACTTTAGGCATTAATAAAATCACTGCTCCTGAAAAAACTGAAGTTTTTAAAACTTTTTGTTGCATTGATACATGTCCCCTGGGGCAGGACCCGGGTCCCCAAACACTTTTTATGACAATAACTTGCACATTAACCTTTAAAATTAGCACTTTTGATCTCTCCCATACACTTTTAAAGGGTATTCCGCGGCTTTCAAATTTACAGTGAACACCCCAAATTGTTCACTATTCGCTGAACAGGCGAACACCCGATGTTCGAGACGAACTTGACTCGAACATCGGGCTCATCCCTAGTGGTGAGAGTGGGCATCCCTGTCTCATCCCTCTTCTCAGTGTACAGGTGGAGGAGAGTCTCCCATCCTTATGTATAGCCACCTGGAAAGCATGGTATAGTAATGTAACTTAATTTTTGAATTGTTATTCAATACTATCAAAAGTTTTAGTGGCATTGAGAGATGGCATATTTGGCCTATATGAGTTAGGATGCGTGTGTGTTTGGCTACCTGGCTTTATTAGTAAGATATTATGAGCTGTGGACATAGGTGCCTGTCAAAAGCAGAATTAAAGTGATTGTAAACCTAGGATTTTCATTTTTTTTTTAAATAGCAAACATATTACACTTACCTCCTATGTGCAATGCTTTTGGACAGAGCAGCTCCAATCTTCCTCTTTTTCTCTTTTCGGGTCTCCCGCTGACACTCCTGGTCCCCCCACCACCCCCACCTACTGCCCCCAGTTTTGCGAACCTACCGATTGAAATTTACTAGCACGACACTCTAAATGTACTGGCGCAGCCACATTTTTTACTGGCATTTTACAGGTCTTTCTCAAGCTCTCCACAAGTGGTATTTTATCTCTTGGATAACTCTTCTGATAATTATTTTCACTTCTCTGTCAGAATTCTTGCGAGAAGCACTGTGTCGTGGCCAGTTTATTGTGAAATTATGTTCTTTCCACTTCTGGATTATGGCCCCAACAGTGCTCACTGAACCATCCAGAAGTTTAGAAATCCTTCCAATGTCATCAGTATGTTTTGCAACAATAAGGTTGCAGAGGTCTTTGCTTTTACCCATAACGATATGTTTCTTGTGTGGCACCTTGGTAATGAGACACCTTTTTATAGGCCATCAGTTGAGACTGAACCAGCTGATATTAGTTTGCACTGACAAGGGGCAGGATTGCTTTCTGACAGTTACTGATAGATTTCAGCTGGTGTCTTGGCTTTCCATGCCTTTTTGCACTTCCCTTTCTTCATGTGTTCAATACTTTTTCCCTGTGTCATTCCAGTTAATTACACATAACTTAATTTCTGAACGTATTTGTTTTTGGTTTCTTTGCATGTTTGGATTGCGTGGGTTGTTACCAGCATATGGTAATGTTATGTCAATAGCACCTTTAAAAATATATTAACTTAAAAAAATGGTGACTTGTTCAGTACTTATTTTACCCGCTGTATACTGGAGTAGAACCTCACTAATTCCACCGGCACCAGTACTGGTGAGTTAATTAACCACTTGCCGACCAGCCGCTGCAGTTATACGGCGGCAGGTCAGCTCTGCTGGGCGAGATCACGTAGATCTACGTCATCTCGCCGAGCAGCCAATAGGGACGGACGCGCGCCCCTGCTCGTCCCCTGACACCGACACGCGTGGCCGGCGGGCGTGATCACCACTGGGCACCCGTGATCGCTTGTTACAGAGCGAGAACTGGGAGCTGTGTGTGTGGGGGAGAAATGATTATTGTCTGTTCATACAATGTATGAACAGCGATCAGTCATTTCCCCCAAGTTAGTCCACCCCCCCTTCAGTTAGAACACACCCAGGATACATACTTAACCCCTTCCTCGCCCCCTAGTGTTAACCCCTTCCCTGCCAGTGGCATCTTCATAGTAATCAATGCATTTTTATAGCACCAATCGGTAATAAAAACGCCAATGGTCCCAAAAATTTGTCAAAATTGTCCGAAGTGTCCGCCATAATGTCACAGTACTGATAAAAATTGCTGATTGCCGCCATTACTAGTAAAAAAAAATATTAATAAAAATGCCATAAAACTATCCCCTATTTTGTAAACGCTATAACTTTTGCGCAAACCAATCAATAAACGCTTATTGCGATTTTTTTTACGAAAAATATGTAGAAGAATACGTATTGGTCTAAACTGAGGAAAAAAATATGTTTTTTTTAATATATATTAGGGGGATATTTATTAAAGTAAAAAGTTAAAAATATAATTTTTTTTCAAAATTGTAGCTCTATTTTTGTTTATAGCGCAAAAACTAAAAACCGCAGAGGTGATCAAATACCACTAAAAGAAATCACTATTTGTGGAAAAAAAGGACGCCAATTTTGTTTGGGAGCCACGTCGCAGGACTGCGCAATTGTCAGTTAAAGCGACACAGTGCCGAATCGCAAAAAGTGGCCTGGTCTTTGACCAGCAATATGGTCCGGGGCTTAAGTGGTTACACTTGCCTCCTGTTGTTATGAGTACATCAATGGCTTAGGAGGTTTGTTGAGCCTTAACAATTCATGCTAAGAGGCATCCAGTTTGCTCCCTTTTCTCATAAAATGTTATTTTTTTTTGTAAAAAATGCTTTTTTTTTGCAGAAGAATTAGCCAACCAGACTAAAATATCTTGCGTATAGTAAAGCCTCCTTTGCAGAGGTGGTGCGATTTGATATATATATTCCTGCTCAAATCTTTGCACAAGTTCAGAAATTTGAGATTTGTGTTCCCTAGAGGCACTCTGAACAACTCTGATATCAGAGACAAACATTCCCCGAAGAAATGCTTTAAAAGTATCACACAAAAGCACAGAACTCTGCATGATCAGAAAATAAATCACTAATCCTTTTACTATCACTACATGTAATGGGAAGAGATTTAATTCAAAGGCATTTAGATTCACTTTCAATAGATTTTTATTGAAAAAAATGTAAGGTACAAAACATAGCATAAGAGGAATTTTTGTAATTGCCAAGAAGATGTTAGACAGCAGGAACATAGCTGCTGAGAATGTAAAAACACCCAACAGTACAAAAAGCATATTATTAAACACAACTTGAGGCTTGCAAGTTAGAGTAGGTATCGGTGAGCCAGGTAAATTTGTTGCAGGCCACAAAACAATGAGCAGATCAAAACATTAAGTCTGAATAAAAAGCACAATCTGCAACAAGGAAATAATAAAGAAGGAAAAAGGAAGGAAGGAAGGATGTTTACAGTAGGTTGGTTGGAAAGAGAGATGGTGTGAGGGGGGAGTGAGCGTCGGGAATGCCCAAAACCAGCATCCCAAAGCTGGACTATTATATTGAGGTATAGTTCTCCATGGAGGCTTTTTGTTTCAATGGGGCTCTAGGTAGATCAATAGGAGGCTTGACAAAGAAGCATACTATCAGCAGAGAGTGGTCAGAAATTCCTCTTGGGGCATATTGTATGCTGATGAACAATGGGACAGAAGAGGGAGTCCCTTTACATTGGTCTATCCTAAATAGAGGAGCAACCAACTAATCCCTGGAAAACAGGAGCCTTGTTGAAAATAGAAATAACATATACTGGAGATATTTATCATGTTGACTTTAGTAGGTAAGGTGTAACAGGACCATCTCTTATTTGTAGCAATAAGGAAGTGTCCCTGTGTAGAAATATTATTGGGGATGGAACACTGCATATTTAGATTTTTTTATTGTAGTGTTACCCCCTCAGGAGCCGCTGGTTGTTTTGGGATCTACTCTCTTTTTGATTTAACACACCCCTTTTAATTTGCTCAAACCCTCCCTTGACACATCAGAAGTTGGGAGCATTTGCTTTGTGAATTCCATGCTTCCCTCTCCGTGCTGCATTGGCGTAGCATAAAAGACATACGCTACGGCGGCATATATATGCGCCGATGTATGTGAATCCGGGCCATAATGTCTGAGTCCAGTTTTGGCAGATTTCTGATATAACAGCCAATCTAAAGTAAGACCAATAGTGGATATTGCATTGATAGGAAGCTCACATCAGAGGAGCAATGGTGTATATAGATCAGATAGATCAAATACAGTTCAGGAAAAGTCCCTGTACATACCGCTCCCAGAAATCCAGATTTGGATGATTCCAGTACAGAAGATGGGTCAGTTTGAACACACATCCCTGTAGAGCATGAGCTCTAGTGAATTATTCACCTGTAGCCATGGCTGGCCTTTGGGGTGTGCGAGCTGTGCGAACGCACAGGGCGCCATGGGCAACAGGGGTGCCGTACGGCCATCACACCTCGCAGAATCGCAGTCAGTTACAACTTACATGATCATAACAGGTCATGCAGGGCCGATCCTGGGTGGGCCCACGGGGGGCGCCGTTGCGATGAAGTGTCAGACTGTTCCCCTCCCTCTTCCTCTCCTTGTCTCACACACAGAACAGCAGGTGGTAGCGTAATGCGGCTTCTAACGGCACCTGGAGGTCACTGAAGCAGGGACTGACAGACCGAAGAAAGGTTACACTAAGGCCGCCCATCCCCTTATCCAGCTCAGGCTTTGCAGAAAAGGTACGTACAGGCACAAGGCGCACCATGACAGGCAGCACAGCACAGCCCACGCAAGATGAACTTGTTGTTTCTAGTGGCGGAATTACCAGGGACTTGCGCCCTGGCAATCTGCCAGTGTGGGGGGGCCTTCAAGACCCCGTATCTCTCCCTGTACCTCTTGGCCGGCTTAGGCTGGCATCTCTTACTACACAGGGGAGGTGGGCAGCGGTCGGCAGCTCTCTGTTCCTTCAACCAGCATAGCACAGTTCACTTCCCGAGTGTCAGTGTATACAATGGAGAGGGGGGGGACTTCTGACCTGAGCAGACATCAGATATAGTCCACAAGTTTGTCCCTCTGCTCGTACACTCTACAAACGTGCCGATACATGCTGGAGTCAGAGGCTCCTCCCCTCTCCATTGGGCACTGACACTCGGGAGATGAACTGTGCAGGCTGGAGGAACATCCTGCAGATATTACAAGGAAGCATGTACAACGGGTGCTGCTTCTTGCATTTTGACTTCTCATGTTTAGCAAGTTGACCCTTAGGATGAGACAAAGCAAAGGGGGTCTTTTATTTTCTAGATCACTGATGCTGCTCTCTGCCACCATAGTACATTCTCAGATTTTTTTAAATTTTACCTGAATAAAGCTACTTCTTTCTTCAGCCCCCATAGCTGCTCTTTAAAGGGGTTGTAAAGACAAAAATATTTTCCTCTTAAATTAAAGTCTGACAGTAGCTGATGAAGTAAAAATAAATGTTTTGCATTATAACTAGTTTGATACCTGTTGAAATGGAGCTGTTTTATTCACCTCCGTCACTCCTGAATCCTTATTCTCACTGACTTCCTGGTTTTCGGTGCGCATTCATTCCTACTACATCACAGCCTTATGGGAACACCAGTTCCTATTAGGCTTAGCCTCCATGCCTGTGAGGGATAAGAGAGCATCTTCACGCAGGGCTGTAGTCATAGGGAGGGGGCGAGCACATTCTGCTTTCCACCATGCAAAACGGCTCAGATGCTGGTGGAAAGCAAGAAGAGGAGAGACAGGAAATGGCATTTTCAAACCAGGATTACTGTATTTTGGAGGTCAAAAGCGAAAACGAGGGAAGTAATATTTAAATGCTCTAGCTTACAGCAATCAATTGATCTAATAAAAAACAAACCTTTAGTGTTCCTTTAACTGAGTGTTCACTTATGGAGTGCATATAGAATGCCTCCCAGCACAGGATCGAAACTAGGGGACAGGGGGGCTGCCCTGTGTGATGCATCTAGAGAGCCACACCAGGAGTGCTGCCCCCTGAACTGGAAACTGCTGCTTTAAGGGTGTCACTGCCTCTCGATTAAGTGTAATAGACAGGCAGCACCCACTGCATAGATTGCCAAATACCAGAGAATCAAATAAGAGGGAGACTGCACAGGTACACTAGCGCTGAAGTCTCCCCCCTAGCCTTGCCCAGTGCCCCAAACAGCCTATTTTTTTTCTGCATGAGGCATCCCACTGGACTGGGGGGTGCAGAAGAGGCCCTGGACTGGGGGGTGCAAGGGAGGTCCTGGACTGGGGGATGCAGAGAAGGCCCTGGAGTAGGAGGGGAGTACACCGGAGGCTCTAAACTGGGGGATGTAGAGGAGGCCCTGGACTGTGGGATGCAGAGGAGGCCCTGTATTATAAGGGGAGTACACCAGAGGTGGCCCTGGACTGGGGGGTGCAGAGGAGGCCCTGGACTTAAAAAGTGGAGTTGATGTGGTAAAGGACCTGGATTCGGAGAGCAGGATGCACAGGAGGCTCTGAACTTGGGGTGGGCTGTAAATGAGGCCCTAGACTAGGAGAGGAGAGGAGTGAAGAGGAGGTCCTGGACTAGGGAGATGGTTGCAGAGGAGGCCATTGACTAGGAAATGGTGGTTGGTGTGGCAAAGGCCCCTGGATAAGGGGGTTACAAGAGAGATACTGGACTAGGTTAGGGATGCCTGGAAGTCGCAGATTAGTTGAGGGGGTGTCTGGAGGCCCTGAACTAGAGCAGTAAGTGTCTGGAGGTCTTGGACTAATAGAGGGGTATAGTGGAGGCCCCATGGACTAGGTAGGAGGGTGCCTGAACGACATTCCAGCTTCAGGAAGAAAGAGCTTGGATTTAAATCCTCGGGTGAGGAAGTGCCTGCCTGGGCCCTGGAGGGTGGAGGCTACGACCGACAATAATAGAACGGTGTGTAATCTGCACACCGCTCTCTTTATGGTGAGAGTCAGGTGCCCTGCAATCAGCGGTGATCTGCGGCGCACTTCCGCATTCCAAGCACGCGGCACCGGGCGATTGCTTCATCGCGCGCCTGCCATATGCGCTTCAGTGTGGAACGCAATACGACGGCGCAAGGAGCGCCTGTTACAGTACCCACCTCTTAAGGGATGCCCTCCTGGGGATCTCAATAGGTGAAGGTATATCCAGGTAAGGGGTTCCACAGTAAGAACATTTTTATATACTTTCTGTGAAAATTAGCGAACCTCAAAAAAGAAAAGTTTCTATCGCCCTTTGGAAAAATAACAAGGGGCAAGAAAAAGAATAATGGCCTGTTCAAAGACAAAGTTTCTGGAGCTTGGCATAGAGGAAATGAGCTCTGAGTCTTGCAAGTACATGTTTCCGATGTTGCAAAAGTTTAACTGTGCAAATAATTATGTCATCTAGGCACACCACTACGCACATGTCCAGAAATCTCCTAGGACATTACTCAGAAGGCTTTGAACGACTGCTGGAGCATTGCACGGTCCCAATGTCCATTCTTTCCTCAAAAGGGGACAGGCTCAATTCTTGAGGTGTAGGGACAGGTGCTGTGGAACTTGAAGAAGATTCAGCTCGTCTCTCTCTTAACCTACGATCTATTGTGATAGCACTTTGTATGGTATCATCAAGAGACTGGGGGAGCTCAGCTCTAGCCATCTCATCTTTGAGTGGTTCGGAAAGGCCGAGATGAAAATGGTTACACATTGTAACATCATTCCACTCAGTCTCAATGGCCCACCTCTGAAATTCCGCTATGAAGTCCTCAACAGGTCCTGTACCTTGTATGAGATTCCTAATAGCATTTTCTGCAGTGAGTTGCTTGTTGTAGTCATCATAAAGCAAGGCCATAGTTGCGAAAAATTGTGGACATGAATTTAGGATTGGATCCTCTTTTTCTAGGTAGGTATTCACCCAAGCACGTGGTTCTCCACGTAAATAGGATATGAGGGTAAGCACCTTAATCCTGTCATTGGGGAAGGTGCGAGGGCATAATCCAAACATTAATTTACATGCATTAATTAATTCTCTGTAGGTCTTTCGATCACAAGTAAAAAGTGCACGTGGATTGACCATAGGTTCAGGGGGAAAACAAGGCACGTTTGCATTTTGCGTAACTAAATCTTGCAGTGTTTGAATCTCCAACTGCAGGGTTTGTACAGTCTGTACAAATGCATCTACCTTTTGAGAAAGGGCGACCACATGGTTGGCAAGTTCCGCTGGGTTCATTTTATGGTTCTATTATTCTATTATTCTGTAACGGCTCTGGTGAACGTGTGTGAACCACAACTGCGGTTAGCGAGGATTTCAATGCACTTCTCTATGTAAGAATTCAGTATTGGATCCCAGGCATCACTCCACACAAACAGGAGTTTGGGGGTTCTCTACATCATGACTCTCTCACATAACGGAAGGTGTTGAGCTGCTGGGGGAGTATGTATTACGACATGCAACCAACCCCTGGCGTTAAAAGTATACAACAGATGTAAAGATTCCAATGCACTTCTATATGCAAGTAATTATCAGTACGGGACCCCAGGCGTCACTCCACGCAACAGGAGTTTGGCGGTTCTCTACTACATATACCATAAACATACAGCAGTGCATTAGGCCACTAAGGGAGTTGGTATTAAAAAAACCTGCAACCCTTAGCATAAAAAAGTTAAAGCGAACATGTTCAGTAACTTAGGGCATGGGCCCATAAACAAGTAAGAACTTATGTCAAGCACATAGTAATTAGGAATTATGATGGCAACTAATAGTTGCATTGGATAAATATAGCTCAGGTAATTTGAGTATGTATGTCCCTTTAAGACACTGCACAGCAGTCAGCTGAAGACACAGTAAGTAATCCCAAGCAGTGCGGTAGTATAACGTAAAGGTAGATTCAAATACAGTACTTAGAAAAGGTGTATATGATCTGGGTATTTCTAGAGTAACAATGTAACAAAATAATGGTACTTATCCGTTTGTAGAGGATCAGTGTTCTCCAGTAAGCAGGTATTGCAGCAGCCTAAGGTTTCTGCAGTGCAGGGTCTGCTGGTGGGGGGTAGTTTCAGGTGTCCGCAGCAAATCAAGGCGAGGTTAGCAGTGCAGTTCCAGGAGTGGGATGCCTCCAGGTCCAGGGAAGGATGGTAGCTGTAGTCTTAATAGTAGCCTAGCCGGCTACGGTCGACAATAATAGAACGGTGTGCAGATTGCTCTCTTTATAGGTGAGTGGCAGGTCACCTGCAATCATCTGTGATCCGCGGCGCACTTCCGCCAGGCGATGACGTCTTCGCGCGCGACATATGGACATATGCGTTCTAGCGTGAAACGCAATACAACGGCACGAGGAGCGCCTGTTACAAAGGCATGCATGTTTCCAAACACATAGGGGGTTATTTAGGAAAGGCAAATCCACTTTGCACTACAAGTACACTTTCAAGTGCAATCGCTGTAGATCCGAGGGGGGCATGCAAGGAAAATAAACAATTGCATTTTTGCTTGTACATGATTGGATGATAAAATCAGCAGAGCTTCCCCTCATTTCAGAGCTTCCCCTCAGATCTACAGCGATCTACAGGGACTGCACTTTCAAGTGCACTTGTAGTGCAAAGTGGATTTGCCTTTTGTAAATAACCCCCCATAGTGTCTGCATTCGGATCTGTGCACCCACTTCAAAAGGTGAAGCTCTCTGGTGGATGCAGATGCAGCAAAAAGTGGCACAGCATACAGGACCTGTCTCAGCGCCTGTTTGAATAAACCCTTAGGGGAATTTGTCAAAACTAGAGCAGACAGAATTTGGAGCAGCTGTGCATGACAATTTTCTTTGCATTGCATACCCTTTGCATGTATAGCACCCTCTAGGTAGGTAGGTGCTACAGGTAGGATTTTTGTAGGACAGGTAAATTTGATCTGATCTGGGCTGGGAGTTACTCAGGGTAGCAGTTGGTGACTCACAGGCAGCATCACTGAGACCTCCCTCTTCTTTCTAGAGTTTGCTAGAAAGTTCTGGAAAGAGAAGAGGAGAGGAGAGGTGGAGCTGTCTGGGGTGTTTCAGGGAGCCTTGACCTATCCCCAATATGGATTGGTAGGGGGCAGGTCTCATAAAATACTCAGGGTCAACCCAGCTAAGGAAGAATTGTTGTGAAGGATGAGCTGGAGATAAAGTGATAGGCTGTTGGGGCCTTTGAGGGAGCTCCCCAGTCTGGGGGGTGACCCTGGGCATGGGGCTCGGGTGCGGACAAGGCCCTCCAAAAAATTGTGGAGGTGTTCTGGACAAAAGGCACAGGAGGAGCAAGAGAGGACGCCAGGAGAGAGCACTACTTGGCAAGTCTCCAGGGAGAGAAACAACTGGTCGCCGCCAGGAGGGCTGGTTAGTGACATGCACAGGCCTGAGAGGACTGGGGAGGCATGCCTGAGAGGACTGGGAGAATTCAGCACGGGATGGGTGCAGACCCAGCAGAGTGGGCTGTGGTGTTGTGGGCAGTGGAGAAGGGCATCTGGAGCCAGGAGGGCTGGCAGGGCCTGAAGATGGGTTGCAGGGCTCAATAGCTGCATGTAGGACAGCAGGAACTTTATATTGCTTGCTACACTATAGGGGCCTGCAGTCCCTGCCTGCAAAGGGCAATTGTTGAGGCCTGGCTGAGCCAGTGTCAGGCCTAACCACTTTGTGCTAGCTGTGCCTGAAGATTAGAGAGGAAGTGATGTGCAGGAAGAAAAATGGAATGTGTGACGGATCTCGGATACCCAAGGTGGGCACATCCGCCAGACCTGTGTCTTCTGTCCTCCAAACGCACCCGCAGCCTGCAGATTCGCCATAATCAGCCCTTAACCCCTCAATCATGAGACAATCCACACAGGTGTTGAGGGTTAAACATGCAGAGCACAAACTGTTTATTAATTCCAAGAATACAGTTTTACACACAGTTAGGGATACTCCCCTAAGCCTTGTCAAAGAGGGGAGGGGGACAAGGAACAACCAATGGGAACTGAACATTTGTACATCGAAACAGGCTACAGATAAACATAATGGCCCGGATTCACAAAGCACTTACGCCGACGTATCCCCAGATACGCAGCGTAAGTACAAATATGCGCCGCCGTATCTGTGCGCCGTACCCACAAACATAGATACGCCTAAAAACTGACTTTATCCAACCGACGTAACTTGCCTACGCCGGCATAGAGTGGGCACATATTTACGCTGGACGCATGTGTCTTTCCCATTGATTTTCTATTCATATATGCAAATGAGGGAGATACGCCAATTCACGAACGTACTTGCGCCGGCGCATGATTTAAGCGGTTTGCGTAAGTTTTGCGTTCGGCGTAAAGTTATTCCACATAGATGAGGGGCAACCCATGCAAAGGTATGAAGCAGGGAACACAAGCCATCAAATTTTACGTAGTTTACATTGTACGTGAATATGGCTGGGCGTAGGTTACATTCACACCATAGGCAGTGATTAGACGTATCTTAGGCAGTTGTTTTGACGTGATTGTGAGCATGCGCACTGGGATGCGGCCAAGACACGACGCATGCACAGTTCGTTCTAAGTTCTTGTCTAGCACTCGGCACATCATTACCATGTATCATGCCCACTTCCAGCCCACTTCCACCTACTTCCACTTACGCTGGCTTACGCCTACGAATATACGCTATGCTGGCGCGGAATGTATATACTGGAGTGTATATAGCTGTCCCAAGTAGGTTCTACTAATTCTAATGGACATCCCATACTTCCTTTACCCCATCCAAGTTCAATCCCCTCAATGAAAACACAAGAAAATAAAGTACATGGACTGTTCTATGTTTCGGAGTGCCTGAGAGGTGAATGCCACGCTGGGCAGGGTGACAGGTGGACCACAATACTCATCGGCTGCTACGGGGGCACCGTTACATTTGGGGGTTCACCTGGGAATACCTGTTCATGGATAACCTGCAGGCTGTTGCCCCTAAAAGCCAAAGTTGATCGAGCTGGGAAACTGTGCTTTGTTCCACTAATTGAGGAATTGAACCCGGGGGATGAACTTATGTGCTCCCCATGGATTACAAATACGTCCAGCATTCTGCTATTGCTGGACGTCCTAACTTGGATTACAAATTTGTCCAGTATTCTGCTAATGCTTGATATTCTGAACTTTTGCTTCAAACTCCTGCTTTAAACAGTAAAATGTGCCTGGAAATGTCTACTGTTGCCTTGGCTTATCGGGGTCAGCCTGCAGGGTGCCTGTGGACGGGACTGTGCTACAAAACAAAAAGTCAGCAGGTCATTTGCTCCTGTTGCTTGGGCACAGTTGGTGCAGAGCAAGTCTTAGCATGCCTGTTTAGTTTCAGTTTGTCTAACAAGGGGTTACAGCAGAACGCCAGGGGAAGGGCTTGCCTATCAGTTTCACATACGCCAGTCTGTCTGGAAGCAAGGGGGTGGTGCCACGCCCTAGAGGAGACCCAGCGTTTCCTGCTAGCACACAACACAAGGCAGAGGAGCAAGATGGCAGAGGGTGGTCATGTATATGTCCAGTTGGAGCATCAAGGGAGATTCACCCTCGGGATGATTAATGGGAGGGAGTACATGTGCCTGCTATGTCCAGAATGCCGGATACGACTGTGGTGGTCAGTGCCTGGATCATTGTGGCAAACCGCTCACCTAGCTTGCGTTCAGCCCGCAGGAGCCAAAATACTACAGTGTGGACCTGCACTTAGGACTGTGTCGTCTACAGACATGGACATCGACGAAAGGCTGGGTTGAGTCTGAGTCTGGTGACTCCGCTGAAAAAACAAGTGACATATAGGAGAAGAGGAGTTTACTTGTTTACTTTGCTACAGTCTGGTGTCTATGTAATTGTATTATCACTTGCATTATCACTGTGAAACATGTCCCTGCCCAGGGTGTCAGAGGTGTTGGGAGGCTTGCAAGATCAGGGCAATCTTTGGGGTCAGCCGTCTTCCAGCAGCATTTACATCCACTTTAAAGCCTGTGAGTCTTAATTGTGTCAAAGTTTACTAGAGTTCAGGGCTGGATGACTCATTCTGGTGCCCCTCCCCCCTGGTAAGGGGGCATTGGAAAGTGTTCTTGAACTAGTGAGCGGAGGCTACGAGGGGCTGCTATGAATATTTATGGGACTTCAGCCAATCTTCAGAAGTAGGCTGGCAGGGGCTGAGAAAATCCCATAAATAGACATGGGCCATGCCAGCAGGGGAGTCGGGTGCAAGATGGAGTGCTGAGGAGAGGATGTCAGTGGCCCTTAAGGGAACCCTGCCAGGGAGGAGTTTCTATTTTGGCTGGAGCTCAGGATAGCTGGCCTGGAAGGATCCCACCATAGGAGGCAATTGGAGGGATTCATGACAGTAGAGGCAGCGAGAAAGAGCGAGCAACAACAGTGAGTAATATCAGCACAGTGAAGGGACAACACAAGGAGAGAGACTGTCAGCTGCAGCAGTGCTCTCTGAAGACAGTGTTGCACTCAAGTCTTCATCCTTGCCCTGGGCAATCATCATAAGGTGTGCCAGTTAGGAAGGACTGGGGAAGTGTGCTAGTCAGGGAGGACTGGGGAAGTGTGCCAGTCAGGAAGGAATGGGGAATTGTGCCAGTGAGGAAGGACTTGGAAAGCAAGCAGCTGGCTGGGTTGATATCTTCACCTGTTGTATAATTGGGTTCAGGGTCTACAGGATGACAGAAGTAGATGCTGTTTTGTCTGAAAGACTTCTACAGGGGTGTACAAGGAAGTCTGTAGAAGTCACTGTAACAGAATGGCCCGTGACACCCAGAGACGTTGGAAGGATGAGAGATACTCTTGTGCCAGCAGCACCAAAAAATCTTGGGTCGAAATCCACCCTGTGCCCTTTTGGGTGTAGGGTGGCTAATAGTGAATCATAATTCATATGTTACAGAAGACATTAATAAATGGGACATTAATAATACTTCATATTGCAGAACTGAGATATCACAAGGAGTCATGATGACATGACAAGGTCAGCCAGTGAGTCATACCTTTGTATAATAGGCTATTGAAATATCTGAAGGTGTGGATTGCACCCACTCTCACTGCCATTGTGTGATAAAGATGTCTGTGTTACTATTCAGGGTTAATTGAACCCTATTGATAATACGGTGCCGTCATGTCTAGCTACCAATTAAAGAATTATCCTCAGTGAGTGAATAGGGGGGTGAAGATTACATTGTCCTGTGATTAACTGCATTATGTTGTACTGGATATAAGCAAGCTAAGAACCAATAAAGTTGTTCATACATTTTTGGAAACTAGAAGAACGGAGCGCTGTCTCGTTTATTCTGGGAAAGGATATGGATCGTGTATGCAATATTGTCGGAGTGTGTCAGATAAGCTTGTCGTGGTTGGATGGAAGGTTGTAAGCGGTGGTCATCCGTTACATTGGTGGCAGCGGTGGGATGATTCCATCATCAGAAGAAGGACGGCTACAAGGACACAGGACAATGGAGACGGTGTATGAACGGATGAAGCTCTCTTCCCTCATGGACTTACTGGAGAGCCAGGGCAGACCGGCCAGCAACCGTAAGAAAAGGGACATTATCGCAGAACTTGTCGAAATGGATAGAGCTAAAAGGCCCGCCGTAACGGACAGGACACCCGAAGAAGAAAGTTTTGATCGGGCTGTTAACTTAAGACTGGCATATTATGGTCCTAACCCTCCACCGGAGATCAGGGACCGAGTTATAGCGGCTCTGAATGCCACCTTGCTACAGAGGAGAAGTGCTGCAGCAGCTGAAGTCACAGTAGCACCAACTAAAGAGAGAGGAGAGGTGCAGATACCAGTCTCCATGGAAGAGGAATTCCAAAGAAGGGTACAAGAGATGCGGATACAGCATAGAGGACCAGTATCAGAGGGGGACACTGTGGTAGTGGATGGGACTGTGGTCTCCACTCACAGCAACCCAGCGGAAGAGCTGGCAACAAAACAGAGGGTCAAGGACCTCTGCTCTTCACTAACGGAAGAGGGGGACCATGTGGTAGTGGATGGGACTGTGGTCTTCACTCACAGCAACCCAGCGGAAGAGCTGGCAACAGAGCAGAGTGTCATAGGCCTCTGCTCCTCACTAACAGAAGAGGGGGTTCCTGGGGTAGTGGATGGGACTTCAGTCTCCACTGGCACAACCCCAGACAATGGTACAGGACTGGGACAGGAGGATGTCTGCTTTGCTTTGCAAGCACCGGGGGGTTTTCACCAAGCACCAGTGGATGGGACTTCCGTCTCCACTGGTATACCCCAGGAAGGGGGGGCAGTTGGCCCAAACCCCCAACAGCATGATGGACTGAGCCAAGCCACCCTGCCTTCTCCCCAGCGGCAGGCGTGTTCTCTGAGAGAGGCAGAGGTTGGCGGGGTGAGTAATGCTCAGTTTGGAGACATTTATTTGGGGTACAGTATGGATAACAGCATTGGAGGACTGGAACTACTGACGGACTTCGGAGTCAACCCGTTTGGGGTTCCCTCCTGTGTCCGTCTCCCACTGAAAGGGGAGAGATGTAACAAAATGGCCCGTGACACCCAGAGACGTTGGAAGGATGAGAGATACTCTTGTGCCAGCAGCACCAAAAACTCTTGGGTCGAAATCCACCCTGTGCCCTTTTGGGTGTAGGGTGGCTAATAGTGAATCATAATTCATATATTACAGAAGACATTAATAAATGGGACATTAATAATACTTCATATTGCAGAACTGAGATATCACAAGGAGTCATGATGACATGACCAGGTCAGTCAGTGAGTCATACCTTTGTATAATAGGCTATTGAAATATCTGAAGGTGTGGATTGCACCCACTCTCACTGCCATTGTGTAATAAAGATGTCTGTGTTACTATTCAGGGTTAATTGAACCCTATTGATAATATGGTGCCGTCATGTCTAGCTACCAATTAAAGAATTATCCTCAGTGAGTGAATAGGGGGGGTGGAGATTACATTGTCCTTTGATTAACTGCATTATGTTGTACTGGATATAAGCAAGCTAAGAACCAATAAAGGTGTTCATACATTTTTGGAAACTAGAAGAACTGAGCGCTGTCTCGTTTATTCTGGGAAATGGAATGGATCATGTCTGCCTGGTTGTTGGTGTGTCGGATAAGCTTGTCGTGGATGGATGGAAGGTTGTAAGCGGTGGTCATCCGTTACAGTCACCCTTGTAGAAGTCTTTCAGACAAAACATTATATCCTTTTGTTGTGTTGGCTGCCTACCCTTCCCTTTTGGGATATTTAGGATAAGCGCAATATAGTTATTATATTGAATTAATTACTGCACACTGTATAAGGTACATCCCTAAGTCAGGGAACCACCAAAATGTTTGATCCTCGCACGAATGCAGTCTGTGCCTGGTGTGTTACATACAGGGGCGGACTGACAACTCATGGGGCCCCTGGGCAATAGAAGATTATGGGGCCCCCAGGCTTACAGATGGCCACCAAGCCAGGAGGCATTACAGAGGCGGGGCAGCTAAAATCTCAGGATTTTCACATCAAAAGCATGTCAGTTTTGGACATATCAGGGACAGATGTAAAAAAAAAACACAGATTTGTACATACTGTCCTTGGTTTTAATAAGCCTGGGAACCCTGATGGGGCACCCTAGTGGCATGGGGCCCTCAAGCAGTGCCCGAGTGCCTCAATGGTCAGTCCGCCCTGGGTTACATATAAAAGGTACTCACACATGCAGAGCGAGTGGCCACACCCACAGACTCAGATATACATTTTGCAAAACCTCTTTCCATCTAAAAGTGGTCATATGGGGTATAATTATAACATGCAAATTATTTTTTATCATATCAATTCAACTTTCTTTTGATGACTTGAATAAATGTTTATAACAAAGGTAAAAAGTTATATTATTTTCAGTTAGCCAGATATTTTTAGAATTGGTTAAAAGCATATAATTTATCTTTTTTTTTTGCCTCCTTTATTATTTATTCCTCCCACCTTTAGAATCAGTGCATTGACAATTTCAAATCTATCTACCTTTGCTTCAAATTCTTCCTTTGATATTGTATGTTTGGCATTTAATAAATATAAGGTTCTACAGTTCAAATAATACTCTGATGCAACAATCCTTGGGAATTGAAAGCATATATGAGGAATGACCTTGTGGTGTATAGTATTACTTGACTGGCATGAGAAACACATTTTTTAAATGAATAAAGGGAAAGAATTATCTGCATTGTTTTTAGAACTGTTGATAGTCTCAGCTGAAATAATAAAGTAGAGGCTGTACTGTAGATTAGAGATGAGCTGAACAACCCCCCCCCCCCCCCCGCCGTTCGCACTAGAACCTTCGAACGGACGGAACATTCGCGCGAACATTTAGAACCCCATTGACGTCTATGGGATTCGGACTTTCAAATTCAAAAGTGCTAATTTTAAAGACCAATATTCAAGTTATTGTCGTAAAACGTCTTTGAGAACCCGGGTCTTGCCACAGGGAACATGTATCAATGGAATACAGTTTAAAAAACGGTTGTTGTTTTCAGGAGCAGGACTCTTTTAAAACCATTTTTTAAAGAGTACTGTTTTTAAAACTTTTTTTCCGTTGATACATGTTCCCTCGGGCAAGACCCGGGTTCTCAAAGACGTTTTCACAGGCAAACTATAGACACCCAGCAGGTACAATATTTAAAGGAATTTTTCATTTTTATTTTTATTATTTAAGTATCATTAAAATCACTGCTCCTGCATCAGGAGCAGTGATTTTAATGATGCTTAAAAAAAAAATGAAAAATTCCGCTATCCCCCCTGCGATCAGCCCTGAACCCCTTTACAGCTCCTGTGCTTCCTCCGTGTCCCGTGTGCTATGTGACATGGGGGTGTGGCCGCTCCGCTCTCCTCCGGCTCTGCTCGTAGTTAGTGCTGTGCACCTGGTGCGGGTGATGGGAAGGAGCAACCCCAGTGATTGGTGTGGTCCGGAGGTAGGTGCAGGGCGGAGGAGTCTCTGGGGAGGGAGGGGGAGAGGAGAAGTCGCTGTTTTTGCAGCTGCCGCTGATTGATAAATACTCTGTGTAGTCAGACCATATGGATGGATGGAGGAGGGGGTTGGGGACTGGACTTCAAACATATAACAATTTACTCTCCTTGAGTATTTAGAATGCAATATTGCAATTTTATACAAGTCAGAAGGCAAATGGCAGCAACAGAGACTGATCTGTATCAGACATTTGTAATTAGGGGTGTGTGAAGGGGTGTGTGTGAGTAGTGCCTTTGTTATCTTCAGAAAGGGGGGGGTCCGTGTATGTGTCAGGTAAGGGGGCTCAGTGTATGTGTCAGGTAAGAGGGGTCAGTGTATGTGTCAGGTAAGGGGGGGTTAGTGTATGTGTCAGGTAAGGGGGGTCAGTGTATGTGTCAGGTAAGGGGGGTCAGTGTATGTGTCAGGTAAGGGGGGTCAGTGTATGTGTCAGGTAAGGGGGTTCCCTGTATGTGTCAGGTAAGGGGGGTCAGTGTATGTGTCAGGTAAGGGGGGGTCAGTGTATGTGTCAGGTAAGGGGATCAGTGTAAGGGTCAGATAGGTTACATGTGTTGCAAGGGCAGAGTAAAGTGAAGTCAGGGGCGCAGCGCGTGGGGGGGACTTGGCAAAATTAGGTTTCGCCTAGGGTGTCAAGGATTCTTGCACCAGCCCTGTGCCTGTGATAACGTCTTTAAATTGCACAATCACCTGCCTGCCAGCAAATTAGGAATAATTGATCTAGCTAAGCTATACAGTGTATAAATATATGTACAACACCTGGGATGTATATATATCCTCTACACACTAACATTAACTGACTAGCCTGCCTGCCTGCTCTACCTACCTGCAAAAAATTACACTCTCTCTGTCTCTCTCTGTTCTCTGTTAACTGCCGCAACACAAATAACCAGACTGAAATTTAATGCTGCAAAATATTTTAATGGCCGACAGTCATCACAATAACAGTAGATCCGAAAGCTTCCTCTGACGGAAAAGCCACATTCATCCTGTAGTGTCAGATAAAAGTATTCAGGGCACTGAAGCTTGCTTCTCTGCAAACTACCTCTACCAAAACCTTAGCATATGCCACCCAGGAAGCTGCCATGCCTCTAGTAGAATGTGCTAGTAGAATGGTGGAAAACCTTGGACTTTGTATACCGTCTGGATAGTCTTGACAATCCAAGATGAAACAACTCTTGGAGGAACTGCCATGCCCTTTTTTGGACCACTGGGAAAGACAAAAAGTTGATCTAGCTTTCAGAACTTTAGTTCGATCCAGGTAGACTGATAAAGAATGAACCAGATCCAATCTGGACCAATTATCTTCTGATCTTCCTTCCGGAAATGCTAGAAGAATTGACTCCCAATTCATATGAAAAAAAGTTTCCACCTTCGGAAGAAAACTCGGCACAGTCCTGAGTACCAATCTGTCTTGAAAAATTAGGCAGTGCGGCTCTTTGGTTGAGAAAGCACACAACTCTGACACCCTCCTTGCCAAAGCAATTGCAGTCAAGAAAATATTCCTTAACGTCAGATGAAACAGAGAACATGATGAAACTGGATCAAATGGAGGAGCTAACAAGGCTTTAAGTACAAAAGGTAAGTCCCATTTGGGAAAACAAGATTTCACTGGACGTTGAATCTTGATAGCTGCCTTCAAAAAACACATCACCAGATGATCCATAGCCCACGTTCTGTTAGACATAGCTGAGGGTGCAAAAAACTTTCAAAGAATTGTAGAGAAAAGGAGGATTGGGACTTTGAATGAGGTATGCATGAGCTCATGCATGCCTCATTCAAAGTCCCAATCTTCCTTTTTTCTACATATAACAGGGATGGAGATACATGTTTACATATTTCTCATTCTTACACTTAGTTACTTAAACAAACTGGCAGACAAATATATACGTATTTTTAACATTGAATGGTAACATTTAATAATCCCATATGGTGCTTGTGCTCAATAGATATCTCCTATGGACTGGTGCTCAGACTGGGTGCCCCACATAGATGTGCACTCACACTGCAAAATATGGACCAACTATCGCTAGTGTGGTCTAGTAAGCATGTGGAGATACCCCAAACTTAGGTCTTTAGGATGACATTTCATTGGTAGAGATGTACCTCATAAGGGATGAATAGGATCAAAAGAGAAAGAGCCTCATTGCGCAATGCGGTATAAAAACATTTATTAGTTTCACACAATTAAAAAGGTAGGTTACACTGATAGGCAGCACTGCTTGGTAGCACTGATGAGGCACTGATTGGCACCAATATCCTGAACTCAGGTCTTTAGGATGACATCTTATTGGTACAGATGTACCTCATAAGGGATAAATAGGATCAAAAGAGAAAGTGCCTCATTGCGCAATGCCATATAAAAAACATGTATTGGTTCCACAAAATTAAAAAGTTTACATTTACATTCCTGAGTGCCTAATAGTCCTGGCACCCGGCGTGTACAGCAGGCGATTGATTAAAAGGGTAATCGGCCCTGAACGAGATAGCCCCTGTAGCGGCGTCCTTGTGCACTATCCCTGGTAGTTTCAGTTAGAACAAAATTAACGCGATGACGCGATATTACGGCGTTACTTCCGCTATCTCGTTCAGGGCCAATTACCCTTTTAATCGATCACCTGCTACAAACGCCGGGTGCCAGGATTATTAGGCACTCAGCAATGTAAGTGTAAACTTTTTAATTTTGTGGAACCAATACATGTTTTTTATACGGCATTGCGCAATGAGGCTCTTTCTCTTTTTATCCTATTTATCCCTTATGAGGTACATCTGTACCAATAAGATGTCATCCTAAAGACCTGAGTTTAGGATATTGGTGCCAATCAGTGCCTCATCATTGCTACCAAGCAGTGCTGCCTATCAGTGTAACCTACCAGTGCAGATTAGTGCCCAGTATTGCCACCCATCAGTGTCCATCAGTGCCACCTATCAGTGCCCATAACTGCCACCTATCAGTGTCCATCACTTCCAGCTATCAGTGCCACCTATCAATGCCACCTATTAGTGACACTTCTCAGTGCCCACCAGTGCCACCTATCAATGCCCTTCAGTGCCACCTCTCAGTGCCCACCAGTGCCGCCTATCAGTGCCCACCAGTGCTGCCTATCAATGCCCACCAGTACCGCACTATCTGTGCCCATCAGTGCAGCCCATTGGTGCCCATCAGTGCAGCCCATTGGTGCTTATCAGTGCCCATCAGTGCAGGCTCAGCAGCATACATCAATGAAGGAGAGATATTACCTGTTTGTAAAATGTTATAACAAAATCTAAAAAAAAACGCAGAGGTGATCAAATACCACTAAAAGAAAGCTCTGTTTGTGGGAAAAGAATGATAAAATGTCATTTGGGTACAGTGTTGTATGACCGTGCAATTGTCATTCAAAGTGCATCAGCGCTGAACGCTGAAAATTGGTCTGGGCAGGAGGGGAGTTTAAGTGCCCAGTAAGCAAGTGGTTAAGAGGTGGTGGAAGCTGGTGGTTCTTCTCCTTTACAGTCTCCTTTACAGTCCATTAGAACTGTTGTGGATTTTCTGGCAGAGACAAGTAGACCAAGTCAGGATGATAGCCAAACTAATGGCTCTTTTGGTGGCAGCTCATCAAGCATTACCTTTACAACCCCTTTAAGATATTTTTATTTCTAAGAGCCAATTCACACCACATGCAGTTTTTCTTGCATTAAAAAAGCATGGAAAGTAGGTTATTTGGGTTCCAATGCTATAGTTCACACCAGCACAGTGCGTTCCACTTGACGAGCATCCGCCGCATTGTCTCGGAGCTTCCCCCTTTAAGCAATGAGCGCATACCAATTTTGCTGGTAACGCATCTGCCTCACATGCCCAACAGGCTTTCTGTCCATCTCTTGCTGGCAAGGAGGCTCTAGAAGAGGATGAGGATCTTTACCTATGCTTACATCCTGATTTGCTCTTCCTGGACACTTTTCTGTGCAGCGACTGGCTCGCAATCAAGCGACTACACACAGGTGAAGGATACCTGGAGTGGCGCTCTGCCAGAAGTTTTTCCTGCTGCAGGCCACTCATCTGATCTGAAAAAAAAAACCTTTCCATGCATTTTTTCAGTGCTAGAGGAAGGGAGAGACTTAGAAAGATCTGCAACAAAACAGTCTCACATAAGACCACAACAGCCAACAAGCCAATAAGCTTGAATAGAGCTGTCCACCAGGACTTACCTAGAGCAGAGCAGGAGCAGGGGAGGATGGAGCAGCTGATTCCTTGGAAGCAGACCAAATCCATGGAGGGGAGCATTCAACAGAGCTGCCCTTATGACCTGTGGCGACTGCCAATCACAGTGCAACATCTTCTACCAATTACTGCAGCCCGTGGTTGCTCCGCCCCCTCAATGACTGTGATTTGCATCACACACGAAAGCGTCTGCCCCTCTGCTGCATCCTGTACACTGCAATGGCCGGGCGTGGAACAAAAGGTCACAGCATGCCTTTCAGAACTTTTGTTGAGAACGGAACCATAGCCTCAGGTACCCTCCAAACAGTCCGTTATACTGCCACCTAGGGGTAGCAAGGAATATAGCACTACCACTACCTATCCCAGCAGCACAGGTAACCCACTACTAAGGGATATTTACAGTCCAGCACAGTCCAGCACGGGGGTCTTCTCCTCCGAAGAGGCTAAATCTGAGTAGGCTATGCACAGATTTATTTATTTTTTTAAAGTAAGTTCTATACCTTTTTTTCTCCTTTTTTAAGAGGTGTCCGGACAGAGGACAAAAAAAAAACACTGATTGAGGCAGAAAGCCGCCCTTAGGGGTGAGCTAAACACCCCCCGGTTTGGTTTGCAGCAGAACATGCAAACAGGCAAAAAAATTGATCGAACACCCGAACACCGTTAAAGTCTATGGGACACGAACATGAAAAATCAAAAGTGCTCATTTACTATGCAAATTATTGTCAGAAAAAGTGTTTAGGGACCCGGGTCCTGCCCAAATTTTTTTTAAAAGCTGCAGTTTTTTGAGGAGCAGTGATTTTAATAATGCTTAAAGTTAAACAATACAAGTGATATATTTCTTTAAATGTTGTACCTGGGGGGGGGGTCTATAGTATGCCTGTAAAGTAGCACATGTTTCCTGTGTTTATAACAGTCTCTGCACAAAATTACATTTCTAAGGGAAATAAAGTAATTTAAAACTGCTCACGACTGTAATGAATTGTCGGGGCCCAGCAATACTGATCAAAGTCATTGAAAGTCATTTAAAAAATGCGTAGGGGTCCCCCTAAATTCAATTAACAGGCCCTTCAGGTCTGGTATGGGTATTAAGGGGAACCCTACGCCAAAGTTAAAAAAAACTACCCGCAGACCCCCACAACCACCGGGAAAGGGTTGTGGGGATGAGGCCCTTGTCCCCATCAACATGGGGACATCTTCCCCATGTTGAGGGTATGTGGCCTGGTACGGTTTCATTCCTCTGCTGTTTGGTCACTCTTGCTACAGCCATTGGACACACATACAGGATTGCCCAGGTTCCATTGTGGTTTTACCACACAAAGCTCTGTTTGACCCATCTGAACATAGGTTCTCCAGGGTTCAAACTCTCCGGTAAGCCCCTTACCTATCGGTGGTGGTTTCTCTTCACGTTAATTAATTTCAACGCTCCTTCAACTCTAGCACCTCTTTGAAATTATCACCAGGCTTTGGAATTCACCAATCTTATTGCTGGACTATTCTATAGTCAGATTTGTATTTTTACACTATTCGTGTTTTTCACATTAGGACATTTATTTATATATTTATATATTTATGTATTTATGTGGACAGTTTCACTTCACTTTTATTGTCATATTTGTATTTTGTTTTCAATTTTTTGGCTATTTGTCTATTTGCAGTGTTAGCGGCTTACCTATAGGGCAGAGCGGTATTTTTCGCTATATTATTTTGTATATTATACTATAGACACCCCCCAGGTACGAATCTTAAAGGAATATTTCACTTTTATTGTTTCACTTTAAGCATTATTAAAATCACTGCTCCCCAAAAAAACGTTTTTTTGCATTGATACATGTCCCCTGGGGCAGGACCCATGTCCCCAAACACTTTTATAACAATAATGTGCATATTAACCTTTAAAATTAGAACTTTAGATTTCTGCCATAGAGTTTTAAAGGGTGTTTGGCGGCTTTTCACATTTTCCACGAACACCCCAAATTGTTCGCTGTTCGGCGAACAGCCAATGTTCGAGTCAAACTCATGTTCAACTCAAACATAAAGCTCATCCCTGCTGCCCTTTATGGACTAGGAAAAAGGTTGTCCTGTAGGGATCAGAGGGGGTGGAACTGACCCATGGTATGCTGACATGAGGAGGTCCAAGAAAGCTGTTATTTTCCAAAAATAATTATCTAAATTGTTTTCCCTGGATTCTGTATGGCTCTTGTCTCAACTTCTGCAAATGTTTGTGAGGTTCAGGAAATGACTGTCTGCTTTTGCATAAGCAGATAATCTGTATCTTTACCCCACCAGGATTCACATTGAAGCTAAGAAAGCAAAACATGACAGAAACTTAAACATGAAGAAATTACACAAAATGTCAGCAACAATGTAAACAAATCAAGTGCTGAATATTTTTTAACAATCAAAAAGATCAAGTGGGGGATAAGTAGAATTACCTTTCCAAGTAAATCTGATTGGTTATAATATCGTATTTAAAGGTTGGCATGCATTTATGTATAAGTGTTATTAATGGTATTATAATATGATAACATTTAACGGGAACTACATTAAAACATTTTGTAGGGGTTTTACAAAATAATTTTACAAAGTCAAGATTTAAACAGCTTGAAAAGCATTAACATTTTTTTGTACAGCATTAGAGAAATAAAATGGAGCATGCTTAAAAGCATTTTGAATAAGTAATGTTGCGGCTATAACAGGCAAATGCAGAAAGAGAAGCTAAATGGCTTAGGAACCATATTCTAAAATACTTTTTAAATGGTTTTCTATCATGTAAATTCCAAAATATTAAAAACATAGAATACTGAGCCTCATATTCCAGGCTAAAGACTGCAGATCTCAACATAAGATTTTTTCCCTGTTGTTATAGCAAACAGAGTAAAATTCTGTCAACCGTATCTAAGTATAAGATTCTCATCAGGGCACTTTCTTCAAGGAGTTTTCTGTTATTTTGCTTGCAGAGCTTAAAGCAGACCTTTTACCCGCAGATATAAAATGGAACATTTTAATAAAGCTCCATAAACATGTTTTTCTTTTCTATCAAAGGTACTTACATTCTCCCAAAACAGCACATACAATTCTTCCCTTTTCACATACCTTCAAGCACTGGTGGCATAGCCAGTGCCTTCCATATGCCTCCCTGGAAGGTCATGTCACCAGTGCCTTTCAGGGAGTACTTGTAGATAAACTGCAAATTTGCACAAAAGATTTCTTAAGAGGTAATTTCTCCTGGATTTGATGATACACCTTAGATTATCTTGTACAGTTTGTGATACACTTTATGCCTTTAGCAACAAATATGTCGGTTAGTGTTATGTTGATAAAGCCATGGCAGTGTTCAAATGTTGCATTTCAGATCTCATAAATTTGCATGCACAAGATCTGGTGTGGACATCATTGGTGCGGCAGTGCAGAGAGGGAGGTAGAAGAAGCCAGCCCCTGATAAGGTAAAACATGTATATGGTAACAGGGGTCCTTCAGTGTGAGGTGAACAAAGCCATGGGACTTTAGAAAATACATGGGTGAAGCAAGTAATCATTTATGTCTTTGTGTATTTTAACCACTTCAATACAGGGCATTTTCACCCCCTTCCTGCCCAGACCAATTTTAAGTTTTCAGCACTGTCGCACTTTGAATGACAATTCCGTGGTCGTGTGACGTGGCTCCCAAACAAAATTGACACCCTTTTTTTACCACAAATAGATCTTTTGTCTGGTGGTACTTGATCACCTTTGCGTTTTTTTCTTTTTTGCGCTATAAACGAAAGGAGAGCGTAAATTTTGAAAAAAACACGAACATTTCGGACACTTTTGACACATTTTTGGTACCATTCATATTTGTACAGCGATTAGTGCTATAAAACTGCACTGATTACTGTGTAAATGTGACTGACAGGGAAGGGGTTAATGCTAGGGGGCGCTGAAGGAGTTAATATGTTCCCTAAAGTGTTTTAACTGTAGGGGGGAGGGGACTCACAAGGGGAGGAGACCGATGTGTGTTCCTCTTTACACACACAGATCCATGGTCCTGCCGTGATTGCGGGCAATAGCGGGTGCCTGGTGGACATCGCATGCCCCCAGCCACCTGGGAAGGCAAGGACGTCATATTATGTCCACCAGGAGGGGGAGGGTTCCCGCCGACGTCATTTTACAATGACTCTGAATGTTGGTGTCAGTGGACAGCAGGCCTGGACTGGGACAAAAAAATAGGCCTGGGCATTTTAGACTGAGCAGCCCATGGCATATTTATCGGGAGGCACAGAGAGCATGGGGGGATGTGGGGGGGGGTAAGGTGGAGATCACGGGGGAGTGTGTAGAGCAGTAGGGGGCCAGGAGCAGTGATTATGCTTAAATAAAAAAAATAAAAAAAAATTCCTTTAAATATTGTACCTGCTGGGTGTCTATACCTGTGATAACATCTTTAAATAGCACAATCACCTGCCTGCCAGTAAATTAGGAATAGCTGATCTAGCTAAGCTATACAGTGTATAAATATATGTACAATATATTAAAAGACTATCTCTCTGTCTCTTTGACTGATCTCTGTTCAGCGCTGTAACACACTACAGGGGGGTATGCAGAGTATTGACGGTCTGATGTGCCTACACACCATCGGTTAAAAAACCGATCGTGTAAGAACGCGGTGACGTAAAACACACGACGTGCTGAAAAAAATGAAGTTCAATGCCTCCAAGCATGCGTCGACTTGATTCTGAGCATGCGCAGCCTTTTGACCGATGCCTTTCCATACTAACGATCGGTTTTGACCCATCGGTCAGGCGTCCATAGTTTCAAACTTAAAGCAAGTTCTCTGTTTTTGGACCAAAGGACAACTGACCGATGGGGCCTACACACGATCGGTTTGGACCGATGAAACTGAACTTCAGTCCGTTTTCATCAGTTTTGACCGATCGTGTGTACGCGGCCTAACAGTATGCGTTAAAAACAGGGGTTTTGTCCGCATGCATTTGCAAATGCATACGTGAGCCACAGAGCCGCGCCAAGGCACCAAATTCATACATAATTCATACAGTACACAGTAATCTTAGAGATTACATTGCTGTATGAAATGATTTTACATCCTTTTTGTCCCTAGTGTTTTTTTCAGTGCCCTGCATGCACTTTTATTTTATATATACTGTTCTTTCTGCCTGGAAACTTGAGATTGTCCATGGCAACCAAAAAGTGTCTCTTAACGTCAAAAGTGGTTTTAGACCAGCTAGAAAACAGCGATAGTTAATTAGAACACTTGCAGAATTGAGCGATAATGAATCGTGGGGAAATTTATTTTATTATAATTATTATATTATTATTTTTTATAATTATTTATAGTTATTTATTATATTATAATTTATGATATTGTGTTTCAAATTTTATCATACCCGAGATGTCTACTAGACTCTTGTTTGGACAGATCTAAGTGTGTCATTCCTACCAATTACAGGCCTACAATATAAAATGCTTTGAGACGCAAAATTCTGACATAATCATACCACCAGGATGGTGGATACCTCCTCACTGTATCCAAAACTTTAAAGTATAACTAAAACTTTTTCAGGGGGTTTTGGATAGAGTGGAACTGTATTTAAAGACCTTTTAGGTTTTTATTGCTACCTCTGCCCCCCGTTAGGGAGATTTAACCTCTCTATTTGTCCTGTTTAGCATTATCATTGAAATTGAAAGTAAAAGAAAATCCCAAATGTTGGGTTGTCCCCAGCAAAGTAATACAGGGGAACTCTTCCAATGGGAACACTAGTTCTGGTGACCTAGGTGTCCCCAAGAAATTCCCTTAATTTGCAGATATTTTATCTTACTTCCTGTTTAGCTATGGGACAGGAAGTAAAGGTAAATCCTTGCAATGGGATGTAGATGGGGAAGAATAAACTGACAGGGGTTATAACCCTCCATTGCTCTATCCAAAAAGAAAAAAAAAAGTTTTGCCTATAGTTCTACTTTCAGTAAATACAAAATATATATTTAGATGACAAATATTGAATGAAAATAGTATAAAAAAAAATCACACACATACCCTTGTTCCACCAATAAAAAAGTATGTTGTAGAACAGTATTTATATATGTGTGTGCGTGTGTGTTTTTTTTAAACAATTTTCATTCAATATTTGACATTTATAAAGATGTTTTGTATTTACTTAATTGAGCTTTGTTGTTTTTGATACATTGCATGTGTTCTGTAAAAGCTGCTTTTCTTTTGACTGGTATTTTAGTCACCTTTTTTTTTTCATTTGTATTAGTACATATGCTCCAGGGAGTGCACAGACTTATGCCCTGTACACACGATCGGTTCATCTTATGAAAATGGACCGATGGACCATTTTCATCGGACGAACCGATCGTGTGTGGGCCCCATCATTTTTTTTCCCATTGGTAAAAAAAAAAATAGAACCTGTTTTAAAAATTTTCGTATGGTTAAAAAACCGATAGAAAAAAAACATCGTCTGTGGTGAAATCCATCGTTAAAAAATCCACACATGCTCAGAATCAAGTCGACGCATGCCCCCGAAGCATTGAACGTAATTTTTCTGTGCACGTCGTTGTGTTTTACGTCACCGCGTTGGACACGATCAGATTTTTAACCGATGATGTGTAGACAAAACTGATGAAAGTCGGCTTCATCGGATATCTGATGAAAAAATCCATTGGTTCGTTTTCATCAGATGAACCGATCGTGTGTACAGGGCATTAGAGTTGGCATATTTCTATGGTTTAAACCATTTTACCTCTTTATTAGCAATAAAAACTGACCCGGGGTTGTAACTCTTCTCCACGGTATCCATTCCACTTAAATACTGCACATTTCGGGAAAATACTGCATGCAGTAGTTTAGAAGTTTTTGTGAATGACAAAAAACTTTTTTGAAAAACGTTACCACATTTCTTAAAGCAGTAGATATCGCTTTGTGAATGGAGCTCACTGACACCAATGGTGGTGGGGTTATTATTGTGTTTACTGACACTGGATGTTATTATTGCTTTCACTGACACCTATACTGGGGGTTAATATTACTGACATTGTCACCAATGTTGGGGGTTTTGTACTCAAATTTCTTCAGTGTGCATTGCGATATTATGCAAAAAAAAAACAACAGGATCAAATTTTTTGGGCATTGAGGTGCATTATAGCCAATTCATTTTGAATGGCCTGCCTATCTTAATGCAATTCACCTCAAAGCATGAAAGTGCGCTGTTATTGTTCAGCCCTCTGGAAATGTTGTGGGGGCATTTGAGATTCTCCATAATTTTCAAGCTGACCACCACTGCCTTGGAGGCCACTCTCTTTCCTAGAGGCTGCAGAAACACAACAGGAATTCACATGGGCAGTACGGCTTATTGCTTTAGGATAAGAACCTGTCTGAGAACAATCAAGCACATATTATAGGGGTAACTTTTATTTGGGACAGAGCTACACTGGTTCTCACTATAATTAAACTGATAGGGTTGTTTTTGGTGCCATAGTTTAAGCAACTTCTCACACCCACAGAAACAAAATTATGACACATAAAACACTAAGGGTCCTTTCACACTAGCGGACCGTTTGTCCGCTCATTACAAGTCCGTTTACGGACTTGTAATGAACCCCTATGGGAGCGGATCCGTTAGCGGATGATGCATCCGCTAACGTCCGCCAGATCCGCATCCGTTTTTGCGGACGGAAGAATGTCCTATTTTTCTTCCGTCCGGCCAAACGGATCGGATGCAAACGGACAGACGGTCCGTTTCCATCCGACTCCCCATAGGGGAGAGCCGAGGAGAGAACGGGGCGGTCCTGCACAGTGTGCGGGGACCGCCCTGTCCGCCGGCAGCTGAGCGGAGACCCCCCGCTGAGCTGACGGACACACACCAAAAAACGGACCGCTCCGTGTGTAAGGAGCCTAAGGCCTCATGCACACTGGACGTTATGATAACGTTCTAAAAACGCCAGTAGCTTTGCAGTGAGTTTTTCAACGTTTTTCTGCATTTTTTTTTTCATTTTTTTGCGTTAGCATTTGTTATTTTTATTTTTTCAAATAGGGGAAGAATTAAAAAAAACACTGGTTAATGTGTTTTTGAGCATTTGTCTGCATTTTTTTTTTGTTAGAGCTTTTTTACAGCTGAAAAATTCCTCTCAGAACCCACTAGTTTTGTTTTGTTTTTTTACAGCCAAAAATTGCCCCTGCCAAAAACAGTTGATAACAGCCTATGGGGTCAATTCACAAAGAGAAACGTTATTGGTTTTCTTCAGGTGTTAAATTAGCACTCCTTATTTAACGCTAGCAAACATGGTATTCACGAAAGCTATAATCGTTATTCAACATAGTCGTTATGGTTTTCAACTGACTCTTTATCCAAACGTTATTCTAACTACTCAGACGTTATTATTAACATTTGGGACGTTAAAATAACTCTTAAGATCGTTAAATAATGCTGGAGAGATGCATTCTGGGAGCAGAAGGGGAGGAGAACAGCTGCATGTGGAAAAGAGCAGATACAGAGAGAGAGAGAGAGAGACACAAGCAATACACATGGAGATTGAGCATGTGATGTGCAAAACTTCTAGTGTGTGCTTTTCTAAAGCCATGTGTATTTCCTCATACAGAGAATAAATCATGGGAGATGATAATCGGAATTTAGCTATCACCTGGGTTTCAGAAAAGTCATCCAAAATAGTATGTGAACAGAATACACGTTTATAAATCTGAACAACATTCTAACGTGTTCTTATTCGCCTCTGGATAATTTTAAGTTCAAATAGAGCGCGGTTCTATCTTGCCCAACACTACACTACACTACAAAAATCGCCAAAAGCTTCCTCTAACAACAAAATATCGCCTGGGAAATGTCATAACGCCACCCTGAGGGAGGTGTTAATTTAACGATTGCTTAACGATTGATAACTGTCAAAAAAATGTTTGTGAATTGCACTTCTGTACATATTTAACGATTTGACACTTTAAAATAACGTTTTGAATCTTTAAAATAACGTTTTGACTCTTTAATAAGGATCCACACCTTAAAATATTGGTTCTGTGTAGGGAAACGTTATTTGATGATTTTTCAAAGCGTTAAATCGTTTAGTGAATTGAACTAGCTTCAATAACGTGCAAAATCGTTAAAATAACACTCGCAATCTGAAAATAAAGCTTTGTGAATTGACCCCTATGTGTGCATGGATACATAGGATAACATGTTGGGGAGTTTATTGCATGTAGAAGAAAAAGCGTCTGAAGCCAAAAACGGCAGATGAAAAAACATCCACAAACGTCCAGCGTGAGGCCTAACTGATAATGCCACTGAAACTAAATTATTACATCTATGCACTCTGCAAATCGGAGTGGCACCTTTCTTCTTTTGGAACAGTACTGCATTTTTTGGCTTCTGTGACCAAAAATCAGCATCCAGAAGTTGTATTTGGGTTGAAATAAAAGTAAAAGGCTGTTCACTTTGTAAGTGAATTTTCAATTAGCTAAATGAATGTGGTGAAACTATACTTTGCAAAGAATAACCAATCACATGCAAGGATATTTAAAAAAAAAAGGTATATTTGCTTGCACGCAATTGGATGATGGAAGTCAGCAGTGCTTCACCTTATTTACTAAGCCAAGTGATCATTATCTTGCAACATGAATCGCCTATTTTCCTATAGTAAATCAATCAAATAATAGGGATGAGGTTGATTTACTAAAACTGGAAAGTGCAAAATCTGGTGCAGCTTTGCATAGAAACAAATCAGCTGCCAGTTTTTTTTTTTTTGTTTTGTTTTTGTTTGTTTGTCAAAGCTTAATTGGACAAACTGAAATTAGAAACTGATTGGCTACCATGCACAGCTGCACCAGATTTTCTCTCTTTAGTTTAAGTAAATCAACCCCAATGTCTTTTACAGAAGTTATGTTGGTTTTTATTTTTATTTATAATCTGCCAGCACTTTATCACTTCAAGATAAGTTGAACTACATGCATGTACTTATGTGAGCAGTTTATCTTACATATATAGGGGTTGTTTAAGAAAGGCAAATAGACTGTGAACTTTGCAAATGCTATTGCACAAACTTTCCCCAAGGCTTAGTATATGTGGTAACGCTCTGCTGATTTCCATTATCCATTCATGTGAAAGCAAAATTCTGTTTTATTCTGTTTTATTTTTTATTTTCCTTGCACCTGATTGGGTTTTCTTTACAAAGTGAAGCTTTACCAAATTACATCTACTAAGCAAAATGAGTGCAATGGCACTTGCAAAGTGCACAGTCTATTTGCCTTTAGTAAATCAACCTCATTATCTTTCCTTCAGGCTGGCATGTGATTTTTGTATATCATATGTTTTACTGATAAACATATATTGTGTTACATTTATATATATTATTGTAATGGAATGGCCCGTGACACCCAGAGACTTTGGGGGGTACTCCTGTGCCAGCGTCACGAATGACTCTTGGGTCTAGGGTCACGCTGTGCCTCTTTTGGGCATAGTATATAAGGTTTGTTATAGGGCTGACATCGAAATGTAGGACAAATTGAATAAATCCGAGTACACCTGAATCCTTCAAAGGTATTGAAATAGAAAGATTACCCATAAAACAATGGGATAGGGGTTAAGGATTCTCAATGGTGTATCGGAAATAGATAAATCTATGAGTCTGATCAAGTCTCAGTAAATATTGGTTCTTAGACACGTTCAGTGTTTTTGAAAAAATGACAAAGATTTATTTATACAAAAAATACAAAAGCATTGTACAAAATTGTTAAAAAACATTAATATTAGGAGAGAAAGTATATTAAAACTGCAGAATAACTGCAGACCATCTTCTGAGGTCCAAGCGTGTTTCAGGTTCAACTAGTTTCGCCCATAAGAGAGCTTCGTCAGGAACCCACGATTGAATGTACTTTCTATGTGAATACAAAAAAGTACAATGAGCTAACATATCAGAATAATAGAGAGAATGTTACATAATATAGAATATACATAATTACTGGTCTCTTGGCAAAACATATAACAGGTGGTATATTTGATCTTTAAAGAATTTATTATACTAAAGTGAGGTCTAGGCGCAATTATGTGGAGCGGGAGAGGGCACATACCTGAGACGGCTGAGAGGGTGATCTCAAGGAAGGGATGTCCACGAGGGCATAATCTCTGCGATTAGAGAAGAGGCCACCACGCGGGCGAGATGGATTATAGTCGCCCGGGTGGGGGTGACAAAGACAGCTGTGTTGCTAAGTGCTGATGATCTAATGGAGAGAGAGTATGATATGTCAGAAAACTAATTATCTGGGTATATGGTTCCCAAACACTTCTGATAAGTCAGATAAGAAATCTCACTTACTGGTGCCTGATGGTAAAGGGACTGACTTGGACTAGATCTATGCTAAGTCCAAGAAAAGAGAGGAGGTAGGCTAATGCTGGCCAATTGTAGTGGCTGCTAAATTGCTATCATCGAGTCCTATGTGTAAAAAACAGGATAGATGAGAACCAGTTAGTGGCCAAAAAAGATGAAAAAAAGATAAAAATAAATATAAAAATGAAATATGAAAAGTAATAATAATAATATAATGAGATGAAAAGGTAGATATGTAGATGGAAATGAAAATAAAAAATAGAAAATAAATATACATATAAATATAAATATAAGTATAAATATAAATATAATTATAATTATAACAATATATAAATATGTGTAAATAATTAGAGCTGGGAACTGTTTGTTAGTAAATAGATATATATATAAGTAAATAAATAAATAAAGCAACACTGTCCATGCATGGCTATACTGAGCCTTCTAATGCAAGAGCAAGGGCATAGAGCCTCATAGTTGCTGATTACCAACATTGTTAATAAGTAGCAGGAGACGCCTATAAGGGCAAGTCCATGTGCAGCTATTGCTACAACTGATTAAATCAGGTTGGCCTGATGTAAAGAAATAAATGAAAAATGACAATCAATATTGAAAAAAGGAAAAATAAAAATAAATATAAAAAATAAAAAATAAATAATAAGGTTCTTATTAAATTTCTATGTGCCATAGATTAGAATAACTACATGGCAGAGTGAGAAAATAAACAAAAACCAAAAAACAAAAAGTGTATCTTAGAGTATACCTGTAGGGAATGATGTTGTCAGCAAAAGGAGTGAGCAGCTTGTCTCTACCTGAGCGCTGCACTAAATGATGGCAGCTAACAGGGCTGTTAATATACCTCTCTCCATTAGGTCAAATACGCCTCAGCTGATAGCATGAGGCGGAGATCTGATTCATGGTGGGCGGAGAGATGACGCGTCACTAGGATTCCCCCTGTGAGAGGCATGAAGCCGCTCGTGCGTGATGACACGCAGAGCGGGTTGCTCAGCTCACGGAGACGGAGGAAGCCGTGGACATCCCATGGGCGGAGCGGACTGCCGCTCGGCCAATGGGATTTGTCAGATTACGGACCTGGCCAGCACCCGAGCCTCCGCTTGGATTCGATGCTACAACTATGTGCATCGGGACAGGCCCCTACCCGCCCACATAAGCTCTATAGCAACTACAGCTGATCGAGCACTGTTGTTATCCAGCGTGTCCTTGGATGGGATGATGTTAGTACATTCAAGCCGCAGGTTGTGCAGTGCACTGTCATGCTCCACAAAGAGCGCATGGGGTTAACCTCACCCTGTGAACATATTAGTAATACATATAGATAATTCACTTATACTTTTGTTGAGGTATAGGTACTTATGTGGAATGCCTGAATGAACAAACAAAACAACAGGTGATAGTAATAGCACCAAGTGCTACTAAACAGAAGTTATTGCATGTTTATATCTATAAATAGGTGGACAATGCCTCTATTAGCAAAAAGCCCCGCAGGATGGCATAACAGTGATCTAGCACTAATGCATGTCTCTGGGGGGCACTGAAGAGCCAGTAAGTCCAACGTATTGCCCTAAAATTGGTCTAAAATGCTTGTGTAATCATACAATCCAATTGACGAAAACATCGATAACTGAGAGAGTCCTCAAAAGTATGTATATAGAGGATCTGTAGAGGTCAGGGACATCTGAATTTAATGACTGATAAATTGACGGTATTGACAGCAAAGGATAGGTACATATTGTACAGATGGATGACATTCAAAGAGATCTGACGCGGGATGAAACCAACTTAGATAGAATAGAATATGCAATCAAAAGGAACCATTGACTATGTATGATAGATAGTCTAATAGTCTAATTGTAAACACAGAGGGATTAGATTAACCCATAGAAGGCTGGATTAAAGCACACCCAGGAGCTCATAGAAAGGGCTTATAGCTAATATTTTCATTCAGCCCTGGATGTTGAGTGGCACATAATAGGAAGATCCACTTCGCTTCAATTTGCAAGAGACGTTTGTCGGCGTCTCCACCTCTTTCATTGAGGGGTACATGTGCCAAGGCATAAAAACCCATCGATAAATTGTTATGGTTGTGATACAATCCTATATGTCGGCTGATGGGTGTCTCCATCAGCTTCTTCTTGACTGAGCGTACATGGTCTCTTATTCGACATAAGAAATTACGCTTTGTCTTGCCAACGTAGAATGCACCGCAATTGCATTTCATTATGTATATCACTCCCATAGTTTGACAGGTGACCCGAAATTTGGGAGTTAGTGTTTCACCGTTTGGGAGATTGATACTACTGCCTTTCAGGATGTATCGACAAAAGTTACATTTACCGCAAGGGAATGTCCCCATGTGTGTAGGTTTGGGAGTTAGTGAAGTTGAGTAGTGACTGGATACAGTCTTATCCCTGATGGACGGGGATCTTTTAAATGTGATCTCAGGAGAAGCATTGATGAATTTACTAATTTTCTCATCCGAAGTGAGCAAATACCAGAATTTTGTATATATTCTCCGTATTGATTCATGTTGTCTATTGAACCGGGTAATAATTCTGGTAGTGCTGACCTCGGATTCATTTTTTGATTTGTAAATAAGCGAATTTCGTTCCTGTTGATTCACCTTATTGAAAGCTCTGCGGAGGCATGTTTTAGTATAGCCTCTGTCCTTGAGTCGCATATACAATTGTGCCGCTTCTCGTTTGAAGTCAACATCCTGTGAGCAATTGCGTCGCAGTCTCAAGTACTGGCTGTACGGGATACTGTTTATAAGGGGTTTGGGGTGGGAGCTGGTGGCATGGAGTAGGCTGTTTCCAGCTGGAAACAGCCTACTCCATGCCACCAGCTCCCACCCCAAACCCCTTATAAACAGTATCCCGTACAGCCAGTACTTGAGACTGCGACGCAATTGCTCACAGGATGTTGACTTCAAACGAGAAGCGGCACAATTGTATATGCGACTCAAGGACAGAGGCTATACTAAAACATGCCTCCGCAGAGCTTTCAATAAGGTGAATCAACAGGAACGAAATTCGCTTATTTACAAATCAAAAAATGAATCCGAGGTCAGCACTACCAGAATTATTACCCGGTTCAATAGACAACATGAATCAATACGGAGAATATATACAAAATTCTGGTATTTGCTCACTTCGGATGAGAAAATTAGTAAATTCATCAATGCTTCTCCTGAGATCACATTTAAAAGATCCCCGTCCATCAGGGATAAGACTGTATCCAGTCACTACTCAACTTCACTAACTCCCAAACCTACACACATGGGGACATTCCCTTGCGGTAAATGTAACTTTTGTCGATACATCCTGAAAGGCAGTAGTATCAATCTCCCAAACGGTGAAACACTAACTCCCAAATTTCGGGTCACCTGTCAAACTATGGGAGTGATATACATAATGAAATGCAATTGCGGTGCATTCTACGTTGGCAAGACAAAGCGTAATTTCTTATGTCGAATAAGAGACCATGTACGCTCAGTCAAGAAGAAGCTGATGGAGACACCCATCAGCCGACATATAGGATTGTATCACAACCATAACAATTTATCGATGGGTTTTTATGCCTTGGCACATGTACCCCTCAATGAAAGAGGTGGAGACGCCGACAAACGTCTCTTGCAAATTGAAGCGAAGTGGATCTTCCTATTATGTGCCACTCAACATCCAGGGCTGAATGAAAATATTAGCTATAAGCCCTTTCTATGAGCTCCTGGGTGTGCTTTAATCCAGCCTTCTATGGGTTAATCTAATCCCTCTGTGTTTACAATTAGACTATTAGACTATCTATCATACATAGTCAATGGTTCCTTTTGATTGCATATTCTATTCTATCTAAGTTGGTTTCATCCCGCGTCAGATCTCTTTGAATGTCATCCATCTGTACAATATGTACCTATCCTTTGCTGTCAATACCGTCAATTTATCAGTCATTAAATTCAGATGTCCCTGACCTCTACAGATCCTCTATATACATACTTTTGAGGACTCTCTCAGTTATCGATGTTTTCGTCAATTGGATTGTATGATTACACAAGCATTTTAGACCAATTTTAGGGCAATACGTTGGACTTACTGGCTCTTCAGTGCCCCCCAGAGACATGCATTAGTGCTAGATCACTGTTATGCCATCCTGCGGGGCTTTTTGCTAATAGAGGCATTGTCCACCTATTTATAGATATAAACATGCAATAACTTCTGTTTAGTAGCACTTGGTGCTATTACTATCACCTGTTGTTTTGTTTGTTCATTCAGGCATTCCACATAAGTACCTATACCTCAACAAAAGTATAAGTGAATTATCTATATGTATTACTAATATGTTCACAGGGTGAGGTTAACCCCATGCGCTCTTTGTGGAGCATGACAGTGCACTGCACAACCTGCGGCTTGAATGTACTAACATCATCCCATCCAAGGACACGCTGGATAACAACAGTGCTCGATCAGCTGTAGTTGCTATAGAGCTTATGTGGGCGGGTAGGGGCCTGTCCCGATGCACATAGTTGTAGCATCGAATCCAAGCGGAGGCTCGGGTGCTGGCCAGGTCCGTAATCTGACAAATCCCATTGGCCGAGCGGCAGTCCGCTCCGCCCATGGGATGTCCACGGCTTCCTCCGTCTCCGTGAGCTGAGCAACCCGCTCTGCGTGTCATCACGCACGAGCGGCTTCATGCCTCTCACAGGGGGAATCCTAGTGACGCGTCATCTCTCCGCCCACCATGAATCAGATCTCCGCCTCATGCTATCAGCTGAGGCGTATTTGACCTAATGGAGAGAGGTATATTAACAGCCCTGTTAGCTGCCATCATTTAGTGCAGCGCTCAGGTAGAGACAAGCTGCTCACTCCTTTTGCTGACAACATCATTCCCTACAGGTATACTCTAAGATACACTTTTTGTTTTTTGGTTTTTGTTTATTTTCTCACTCTGCCATGTAGTTATTCTAATCTATGGCACATAGAAATTTAATAAGAACCTTATTATTTATTTTTTATTTTTTATATTTATTTTTATTTTTCCTTTTTTCAATATTGATTGTCATTTTTCATTTATTTCTTTACATCAGGCCAACCTGATTTAATCAGTTGTAGCAATAGCTGCACATGGACTTGCCCTTATAGGCGTCTCCTGCTACTTATTAACAATGTTGGTAATCAGCAACTATGAGGCTCTATGCCCTTGCTCTTGCATTAGAAGGCTCAGTATAGCCATGCATGGACAGTGTTGCTTTATTTATTTATTTACTTATATATATATCTATTTACTAACAAACAGTTCCCAGCTCTAATTATTTACACATATTTATATATTGTTATAATTATAATTATATTTATATTTATACTTATATTTATATTTATATGTATATTTATTTTCTATTTTTTATTTTCATTTCCATCTACATATCTACCTTTTCATCTCATTATATTATTATTATTACTTTTCATATTTCATTTTTATATTTATTTTTATCTTTTTTTCATCTTTTTTGGCCACTAACTGGTTCTCATCTATCCTGTTTTTTACACATAGGACTCGATGATAGCAATTTAGCAGCCACTACAATTGGCCAGCATTAGCCTACCTCCTCTCTTTTCTTGGACTTAGCATAGATCTAGTCCAAGTCAGTCCCTTTACCATCAGGCACCAGTAAGTGAGATTTCTTATCTGACTTATCAGAAGTGTTTGGGAACCATATACCCAGATAATTCGTTTTCTGACTTATCATACTCTCTCTCCATTAGATCATCAGCACTTAGCAACACAGCTGTCTTTGTCACCCCCACCCGGGCGACTATAATCCATCTCGCCCGCGTGGTGGCCTCTTCTCTAATCGCAGAGATTATGCCCTCGTGGACATCCCTTCCTTGAGATCACCCTCTCAGCCGTCTCAGGTATGTGCCCTCTCCCGCTCCACATAATTGCGCCTAGACCTCACTTTAGTATAATAAATTCTTTAAAGATCAAATATACCACCTGTTATATGTTTTGCCAAGAGACCAGTAATTATGTATATTCTATATTATGTAACATTCTCTCTATTATTCTGATATGTTAGCTCATTGTACTTTTTTGTATTCACATAGAAAGTACATTCAATCGTGGGTTCCTGACGAAGCTCTCTTATGGGCGAAACTAGTTGAACCTGAAACACGCTTGGACCTCAGAAGATGGTCTGCAGTTATTCTGCAGTTTTAATATACTTTCTCTCCTAATATTAATGTTTTTTAACAATTTTGTACAATGCTTTTGTATTTTTTGTATAAATAAATCTTTGTCATTTTTTCAAAAACACTGAACGTGTCTAAGAACCAATATTTACTGAGACTTGATCAGACTCATAGATTTATCTATTTCCGATACACCATTGAGAATCCTTAACCCCTATCCCATTGTTTTATGGGTAATCTTTCTTTTGGGCATAGGGTGACTGAGAAATGATAATTCATGTTTTCAGGATATCTTGAGATATTACAAGTTGTTGGCTTACTCTAACCCTACCGGTCAATAGTGACTCATTTGTTCAATGCTTAACCTGGACTGTTGAGATGCTAATTAAGTCTGTAAAGATCAGATGCCTAGCTTTTAGGTGTTAATTCAGCCTGGCTCATAAGACCTTTCTTTGTGTACGCTAATAACACTGTTTAAAAGTCTATTTGATGATAATATGTGATGGGAATAGCAGGCGAAAATCATAACGTCTGACTTCTCAGGTGTAGTAATTAGGACATGTTAATTATGTCAGACCGGTGCCAGAACGTCTGACATAGGAATGTGTATTATGCAGGTGTTGTCGGAGTCGGGACATCTGGGGGATAATTAACTCACCTAAATGTCATTATCTAAAAGAATGTGTATGAAGTTCATTGTGTGGTGGGAGGAGTTGATTCATTGTTCACTTGGTTTTCTAAAACTGTATATAACCAGCTGAGTGTACCATTAAAAGTGTTCATACATTTAAAACCAGAAAGAACAGAGCTTGTGTCTCGTCTTAATTCTGGGGAATGGAATGGATCGTGTCTACATGGATTGTCGGACTGTCGGATAAGCTATCTTGGGTTAATAGAAGATCATAAACGGTGTTGACCGTTACAATTAGGTTCTTGTAGAACTAACCTTTTCTATCCTATTGTACCATTTTGGGGGATCACAAAAAACTGTCAGTTCACTCAGTATCTAGGTATCATGTTCATTTCCAGTGGTTGCCTATTATTCTTCCATTCAAACCTTGGCCTTTTACTCAGGTTGTCCCACATTCTTCCTGTCAGGGTAGACAAATTACAATATACAAAATTCCTCTGAGTGTTCTGTGGCCACCAGAAAGCAAACCAGTGCTGAACGCGGGCAGAAATGACGTCACTGGACTATTGTGTGCTGTGACTTGTAGTGCAGTTTTCCTTTTTTTTTAAAATAAAGACAACCATCAAGGTTTTTTGGAGTGCGGCTGTCCATATTTTCTTTTTCCATTTGTTGCCTTGTGCATTGCCAGCACCTTTGATCTCCTGAGACCATACTGATAAACCTAAAACAATCCACCTGGAGCGGTAACTTTCTTTCACTGGACAAGAGACGGCCGGGCTTGGCTGTTGGGAAATCAGGCTGGGAGACCAGGCTACGGGCATATTGTTGAATGTCTAATACTGTTTTGCTATGGTGGGGCTGGTCATTGTAGTCCCACAGCCATCAGATATCTATAAATAGCTCTGGAGAACCATTTCCTTCTTAGGCCTGTAGAAGGAGCTGGAGCTCCGAGCGGTTACTCTGATCTCCCAGCCTGATTTTCCAGCAGCCAAGCCCAGCCATCTTTTGTCCGGTAACTTAATTTACACCGGATTTCCATGCTGGTTTGCTTCCTGGGGACCATAGGACACTCAGAGGACTTGGCAACAACTCACACAAACCCAATGGATGGTGCAGAATCCGAAGGATGCTGTGGCATGGCCACCTCCCTTCTCCTCTTTTGGTGAGCCCTTTAAAGAGCCTTTTTATACTACATGATCTTGTGATTCTTAATCCTTGTGCTATTAAATTAACTTTTAAACTATACACTTAGGTGGTGCTTCGCTGTTCTTCCCCTTTTCCTGTCAAGGTAATCTGAGCAACCAGACTTGATTTAGGTTTGGGGTTTGACCATAACTATGGGACCTGAGCCATCTATATTATGTTTTCTATTGAAGCTTTATTCAAGTTTTACTTAAAGGTTGTATTCCTGATTCTGGCTTGTTTTTGTCTTTTGTATGATTATGTCATGTTATTTCTCTATTGATTGAATTCTACTTCAGTGCTTATTAAGCAGTATCCATTTGTCACAGTTGTAAGTAAATGGGACAAAATTCATCTAAAGCGTGTATACATCATAAAATGCATGAATTTAGCATACAATTTTAAATAAAGTTTCTTATATGTGTACTTTATAACTACCTGTTCATGTAGGGATAGCTGCACAATAAGTCACTGTTCAGGTATTTAGATAACCACAGGTGCTGCAGTTGTCTGAATACAACAGCAGGCAGGGCAGATTCACCCATCAATATTGTTTAGCATGGATTGAGGAATCTATTGATTTATCTTTCAGCTCTGTGGGCTGAATGAGAGAAATCATGAAAAGTGAACGTCTCATCAAAAATTACTTTCTGGAAACATTACAACAACTCAGCTTACTGAAAATATGGTATTATTTACTTTAGAAAAAATCTGTTCTAGTTAGACCTTCCAGTAGCTTTAGAAAATGTAAAGCTCTGTCAAAGCACACATAGAGGTTGATTTACTAAAAGCAAATAGGCTGTTCATGTTGCAGTGTGCAAGGGAATTAGCCCCAGATCTTAATAAATATGGTAAAACTTCACTTTGTAAAGAATACCAAAAGATGTGCAAGGGAAAAAAAACAGCATTTTTGATTGCATCTGATTGGATGAGGGAAATTATTAGAGCTTCACCTCATTCACTAAGCTCTGGGAAACATTTCCTTGCAGAGTGCACTTGCAAAGTGAACAGCACATTTGTATTTTAGTACAAATTTGATTTAGTAAATCAACTCTATAGAGTAAACTAGCTCTCTAAGTATGCGGTGCTAAAAGTGCTGTATAATGTTGACCATCAACAGAAACTGAAAAATTCGTTGAGTGGTACTTTTTTATTTGCAGAGTAAGCAAATTCAAATTGCAGGTTTTCGAGGGTCTCTTCTTCAGGTATGGTGTAGTAAAGCTGTGACATGGTGGGGTTCATTTACCAAAGGCAAATAGGCTGTTCACTTGTCACGTGAAGTTGAACTTTGCAAGGGAATTTGCCACAGAGTTTAGTGAATGTGATGAAGTTTTGCTTTTCAAAGAACACCTGATCATTTGTAAGAAAACGTTTTTTGCATGTTGTTGGATATTGGAAGTCAACAGAGCTTAATCTCATTCACGAATCCATGAAGAAATTTTTGTAAAGTGCAACATTAATGCAAAGTAAATAGCCTGTTCGCCTTTAGTAACTCAACCCTGATGTCTTTACAATAACAGCTGGTGAAATTCTTCAGAAAAGCTTCATTCTAGTGATCAAAATAAAATAATTTTACCATGTTTAACCACTTGCTTACTGGGCACATAAACCCCCTTCGTGCCCAGGCGAAATTTCAGCTTCCGGCACTGCGTCACTTTAACTGACATTTGCGCAGTCGTGCGACGTGAATCCCAAACAAAATTGACGTCCTTTTTTCCCCACAATAGAGCTTTAATTTGGTGGTATTTGATCACCTCTGTGTTTTTTATTTTTTGCGCTATAAAAAAAAAAAAAAAACATTTTTTTACTTGTTGCTATAATAAATATCCCAATTTTTTTTTTTTAAACTATTTTTTTTCTCAGTTAAGGCCGATACGTATTCTTTTACGTATTTTTGTAAAAAATATAATCGCAATAAGCGAAAAGTTATAGCGCCTTCAAAATAGGGGACAGAATTATGTTTTTTTTTTTTTTACTAGTAATGGCGGCGATCTGCGATTTTTTTTGGGACCGCGACATTACGGCGGACACATCGGAGACACTTTTGACACATTTTTTGGGACCATTCACATTTATACAGCGACCAGTGCTATAAAAATGCACTAATTACTGTATAAATGTGACTGGCATTGAAGGGGTTAACACTAGGCGTGAGGAAGGGGTTAAATGTATTCCATGGGTGTGTTCTAACTGTGTGGGGGTAGGGGACTGACTGGGGGAGGTGACTGATGCTGTGTCCCTATGTACAAGGGACACAGATCGGTTTCCTCTCTCCCTGATAGGACGTGGAGCTCTGTGTTTACACACAGAGCTCCACGTCCCTGCTGTCACCGCCGATCGCGTGTACCCGGCGGACATTGCGGCCGCCAGGCACACGCATCGACTCCTTAGCGATGCGCCGTGCACTGTTTTTCCCCGCTGCACTGCCCAGGGGCCCCAGCTGCATGGGGGGCCCCTGCACTTTCCCCAAAGCAACTGGTCCTTTAACCCACACTGCCCTAAAGTTGGGGGCCCCATGATGCCACTGAGAGTGACAGATGCAAGGGGAGGCAGTCTGCCTCCTACCTACTTAATGTCTGTTTACCTGCACTGTCATCATTATAGGGGCCCCAGAGCATTACTTTGCCCAGGGGCCCTGCCTGTGCTAGAGAATTGTTAGTACTAAATGCAGTCAATACTGTATTGATTAATTTAGGATTTCGAGACATGGTTACCAGCTAATTTAATTGGGGACATATTCATGTTAAACAGGTACTGTAATTATCATATCTTGATATTTACAGCCAAACGACATATTTACTTCAAACTGTTCGTAAATGTTGTAGAGGGTGTAGAGATGATGGGGAGCTGCATTTGCAGAAGGGATGCAAGGGCCACATGAAATGGTCTGGTGGGTCTGATTCAGCCCTGTTGTTGTACACGCGTGCCCTGGAACATCTCTTAATGCACCCAAAAGACATACAGTATAATGTTTTGTGAACTTTAACATTGACCTAATTTGTCTGGATAATCATTTATGCAGGGTCAGACTTGCATACCACCCCCCCCCCCCAACAAAAAAAAGAATAAAATAAGAGGGGGTCGGGGACCAGTGCAATCCCCAATATATCAGCAATAACAGCAGGCTAGTAATATAATATATATATAAAATAAAATAAATATACAAAAGCAGCAGCAGTCTTTCAATATAATATAAAAGCAGCAGTATTTTAATATAATACAGTATATAAAAGTAGCAGTCTTTTAATATAATATTAATTATAATATATATATATATATATATATATATATATATTAAAAGATTGCTGCTTTTGTTATGATTTTAAAAGGTTTTAAAATACTGCTTTATATATATATATATATATATATATATATATATATATATAAATATTGGGGATCAAACTGGTTCCCAAAACCCATCTCTTCTCTCATCCTTAGTCACCTTCATCTAAGCTCTTTGAGGAACAGGGACTGACTGCGGCCCACTCTGTTGTGTGGTTTGGAGGAGAAAATAACATAAGATGCGCCGCACGCAGCACCTCATTGGCTGGAAGTTCTACTCCTGGCACTACTGGCAGCCTCTGGCTATTCGCAATCCAGATTGGCTGAGCGATCCTGGCCCAGCGAACATCAACCAATCTGGGCTGTGCTCCAATTCGCACACAGGTGAGGCTTGCACAGTAAAATTCAGCAGCACTGTCTGTATTAGTATGCCGGGCTGGTGGAGCCGCGGAGTCTCATGTAGCGCCGAACGTGGCCACCAGTGAACAACAACCCATATCCATCCAGCAGAGCCTCGGTAAGCTGGGCCGGCTGCACCCTCCCTAGGCAGCAGTGTGCCCTAGGCAGCCTCCTAGTTTGCTTATCGGGAGAGCCGTCCCTGCATTTATGAAATTACTGCTTACATTTTCCCTTGATCACCCCCTAATGTTTAACCCCTTTCCATGCCAGTGTCATTTACACAGTAATCAGTGCATTTTTATAGCACTGATTGCTGTAAAATTGACAATGGTCCCAAAATAGTGTCTAAAGTGTCCCATATGTCTGCCATAATGTTGCAGTCACGATAAAAATCGCTGATCGCTGCCATTACTAATAAAATTAATTTTGAATAAAAATGCCATAAATCGTTCCCCTATTTTGTATACACTATAGCTTTTGTGCAAACCAACAAATATACGCGTATTGCAATTTGTTTTGCCAAAAAATATGAAGAAGAATACATATCGGCCTAAACTGAGAAAGAAATTTGTTTGTTTTATATGTTTTTGGGGGATATTTATTATAGTAAAGAAAAAATGTTTTTTTTTTCAAAATTGTTGCTGTTTTTTTGTTTATAGAACAAAAAATAAAAACCGCAGAGGAGATCAAATACCACCAAAAGTAAACTCTATTTGTGGGAAAAGAAGGACGTCAATTTTGTTTGTGTGCAACGTCGCATTACCGCACAAATGTCAGTTAAGCGACACAGTGCGGTATCACAAAAAGTACTCTGATCAGCAAGGGGGTAATTTCTTCCGGGGTTAAAGTGGTTAAAAAAAAGTTGACAGCATTAAAAAAGTTTTAAATATGAGCTTATTACCCTAGGTTTCCCCCTCCCATATATCAGCAACACTTTAAGATTTTTTTTTTAGGTTCGATTTTAGAACTTTAGGCCCCTTTCAAACGTCCGCCTCCGTTCGTCCGTTTTTACAAGTCCTTAAACGGACTTGTAATGGGCCCCTATGGGATCGTGTCCGTTAGCGGATGATGCATCCGGTTTTTCGGACGGAAGAAAACCCTATTTTTCTTCCGTCCGGCGGATCGGATGAATACGGACACACGGTCCTTATTCATCCGATTCCCCATAGGGGAGAGCGGAGGAGAGACAGGGCGGTCCCTGCGCAGTGTGCGGGGAGCGCCCTGTCCGCCGACAGCTCAGCGGGGATCCGCTCCGTGTGAAAGGACCCTTAGGTGGACAACAGCATGTTGCATGAAGGATATCAGGTAACATGTCTAAGGCCTCATACACACTAACCAGCGGACATATCTTCCCGCACATACGTCGAATGGATTCGACGCATGCGTGGACGTTTTTTACTTCCTGGTGCAGTGACGTGGCGGTGTCAACGTCACCGCCACGTCACCGCGCTGTCTGCTGGCGGGGATTTTGGTTTGATATTGTGTACACGATCAAACCAAAATAGCCCAGCAGACAAATCCGATCAAATCGGTCTGTCAGACCGATTTGATTGGATTTATTTAGTCGTGTGTACGCGGCCTAACAGACTGAAAAGTGCAAATCGTCTCTCACCAAACTTTTACCTAACACGCAGTAACATGAGATTAGCAAAAGCAGCCCCAAGGGTTGTGCCAGTGGAATCAAACTTCCCCTGCCGTCTATGTGTTCTATGTGTTGTACGTCACTGCGTTTGAGAATGAGGAGATTTGGTCTTGACTGTGTGTATGCAAAGACAGCTTGTCAAGTTTCTCAACAAGCCTGACAAGAAACTCGTCGAGGAAAACGATGTGTCTTTTACGACGAGATTCTCGGTCGTGTGTACGAGGCCTGAGAAGTTTTTCTGGTAATAAACGATCTGCCAATGTTTTTTCAGTTTCTTCATGAGCTTAAAAAGTGAATTTTAGGAAATTTTGTTATTGTAACATAAAGTGACATAAAATGTCAAGAAAAAGCAAAAGCAAGAACATGCATGATTAGATTTAAACTACATTATAGAGACAAGTGATGGTTGATATATTTTTGATATATTTTTATGTATGGGTTGTAGAAGAAAAACTTTAGAATTTTTTTCTTATGGCTAGGCAAATGCCATTTCCTGACACAGCATGACAGCATATACGTATTGGAAGGCTCCGCCCCCCTGCCCAATCAGGACCGGTTATACTATAAAAGTAGGTCTCCTCCCCTACCCCAGCATTCTCTGTTTTTTCCTTCACTGCTACAGGCGGTTATACTACTGCTAAAGAAAGCAGGAATTTTACTTTTTCCCTCACCTGGCCGGACACTTCCCGCCAAGCCGCACAGGTTCAAAGCCTCTCCCCGCTGTACAGGCAGACCTGGACGCCTAATGGGGGAGGCCTCACCCCAGCAGGATCCAGGAAGATGGGGGTGAAGGCATCTGGTCTCTAGGGATTGCTAATTTATCATGACGCCATGTATGGACATTCATTGGACTTTGGACATGAAGCATGCAGGTGGTAAGGCACCACATGGTGCACACAATTCTATTCAGTTACTGCTGCAAGTATAGGCAAGTATGTGGTTAAACTTGCATTACTGAAGGGCTGTGGTTGTGTCTGCAATACTGCTAATGATGATAGCAGGTGCTGTGCTGGGCTGAAGCCTTCCATTTAACTGAATATGCCTGGCTCTACAGTCTTGATTTATTTCCTGCAGGTTTGTGGTTAATTTGCATTTCTGAAAAGCATATATCACACATGTGAATGTAACTGGATGTCTGTAGTGTCACTCTGTTTACTAATATTAAACAGACTAAAGGATGTGTTTGCAGCATTGCTGAAGTTTGAACTGATATCAGGTGATATTAAGAGCCCTTTCAGGTTAGTGCAGGGATTGGGCCTGCAGTAGGGGCTCACTGTGTATGGAAGATTGGTCTCCTCTGATAGGTTTAACTTGCTAGTGCTAATGTCATAGGATCATTAATTTGTGCTGCATTCCTGTGATTACATTAACTCCACACTAGGTAAGGCTGTGATGTGTTTACTTCTATGCATTTACATGTTGACCTTGGTGCTAAAATGTCAGGATCTGTTTAGTCACACTCCTTAGTACTTGTTAGCAATAGGTAATTGCTTGTGTTATTTGGGGTACCCCACTGAAATATATGGGGTTTGTAGTGGTTACTATTTATGGGAAAATAATCCCAGGCATATGTGAACCAGTAGCAATCAGCCTTCCTAGAGACCAGCAACTTTGAATAAAGGTGAGGGCAGGTAAGTATATGCTATATCCTAAAAAAGAGTGCACATTATGGGCATAATGAGTGTACATCTCAAGCCCTCAACACCAAACACCAGTCTTCAACCCTGAAAAAATCCCACTATGTAGCTAACTGCCAGAAATCGCTACAGGAATCATAGTGGTCTAGAGTTGCCACCTCATCCCTTTAAAACCGAACACATATTAATTTCACAGGTTCTCTGGCTAATTAAGGTGGTAATTAAACTTACTTGGTGCTTTACCTGTATTAAATTAGCCTCAGAACCTGTGTAATTCATATGTGTTTGGGTTTAAAGGGATGAGGTGGCAACCCTATAGTGGTCGGGTGTAACTGGTGTGACGGCCAGAATGCAAAACAAGGTTGCAGGCCAAAGACAGTGACAAAGGGGCAGAGACTGAGAAGGCCTACAGTCACTAATGGTTCCATACCAAGCCTAATCAAATAACCGTGCTTATTTAAAGGCAACCTCTACCTGAGAGCTTGCTTATGGAAAATCGCTCTGACTAGTTGGCATATCAGAAGCAAGAGACGGCGACTTTAACTCGTCCAAACTGACTGTGTGGAACTCAGGTACTAAGCTATTCAAGCAAAATCAGCTAAAGGGTACCTCTGCCTCTAGAGCATGAATGAATGAAAACTTATATAGCGCGGCACATGCGAACTGAATCGCCTCTGGCGCTTGTTGTTCCTGTCTCCTTTGGTATCAAAGAGCAGCCAGCCAAACAGGCTTCAGCAGATTAACCAAGGGTACCATTCTTCCAAACAGAGGAAACAATATCCTTGCAGAGACCCTGTGACAGCAAGTAGATCTGGAGATCAACAAGATTCATACTACTGTTAAGTAGTGTTGTTGTGACCTGCGATGAGGCAGGATAGAAGCAGAGCTCTGGTCAGTGATAAGCTCTCTATGGCAGATCCTAGATTGAAAGGTAATAGCCAATGATGCAGTTCAGTGACTGCGGATACAAGACTGTATGCTGTTTCTCCAGAAATCATTGTGGCCAGTGAACCCTTATGGCCCCTCCCACAGGTGAACACATGCCGCTTTAGTCAGAGTGGTGACTGTTCAAGTCGGATCTGGCAATATCTAGAAGGAAGATTAATTCCTTATGTTAATCACCAAAGACCAGTGGATAGCCAAAAGATTGACAAGTTAAACATGGGAGAACTATGGCGGAGAATAAAGAATCGATAATCTTTATTAGCCTAAACCCAAGTCGCCCAATAGGGTCAGCTGACAGTTGGATGTAAATTTCAGTGAAGGTTCCATGAGTCCTGTGCATTAGGAAGCCAATGGAATTGTTTCATTCCTCTACCAATTCATTGCATTCCCTCCATGATGCATCAGAGCACAAGGGCTATGATTACATGGGCGTTGGTCATAGTAAAACTTGAATAACAAGAGGGTCCAAAAGGATGGCATAGGCCATCGTGGCAATTAATCTCTCCAGTCGTCAGTAAAACCTGACCTCCACAAATCCTATTCCAGGATTTTTAAGGAGTATTGGTTATAGCAGTGCTGCGACTTCAAGGTAGTCCCTAGACTGCGTTTGAACCCACTGTGGTCTAACTGGGGGCCGTGGACGTCAAGAATACACAGGCATTGATTCAAGACGCATAGGAATCGCAGTAAAATAGCACAATTTTATGCCGTAATACTGGAAACCTAGTCCATTAAGTCCAACCTGGTGGTGTGATAGGGATAGTTACCTTGGTATACCCTGTAGTTCAGGCCGACTTGCGGGCACAAGGACTACTGGTAAGTCTTGTTTGAACAGCAAAGTGAGTTACTTGTATAGCGCTGACAAATGCGAACCGAATCGCCTCAAGGTGCTTTCTATCCAGAGTCGTGCTGATCCTTCAGAAGAGTTGTGGCACAATGGCTTCCAAGTTCTGGGAAAGGTCCCAGTACAGACTCTAATCAAGTCGGGAGGAGCCATCATCGAGAGACAAACTAGACTCATCGCAGTAATCACCTACTGGAAGGTACTTCTGAATGGGGAAAAAGTTAATGAACAAAAATTAAGTTACACTCAGAGAAACAGTGTAAGTATCCCATTTGAACAGATGCTCTTTCCTATTGGTTGCATCCCACGATCGCAAAAGCGATAAAGTACCCTGTAAAAACCCATGTGCTCTGAGGGGGGCCCACGCAAGGTTGACAACTGTATTAACTTTAGTAAAGAGAGACTTACTTCCCACGTGAGAAACGATGACTCCACAGAGGAGAAAAGTCCCCGATTGGGGAGGTAGCTAAGCTAAACTTTCAGCATACCAATCATCACAAGTTGTCACTCGTGGGGTAGTCATGCCAATGAAGGACAAGGTGTCCAAAAGCCAGAGCTACAGCGGTCGCAGACTAAAGTCTTTCGGAAACACAACAGAGGGTGCCTCAACTATGCTGAAAGGACTCGGCAAAATGGGGAAGGCCTAGCCTCGCTGGCAAGAAGGAATGCAAAACTAGTCAACTTCTGTCAGAGGTATCTCCCAGCATGTTAGGGTTTTCTAGAACTTACAGCCAGAGGGCGTAAGATACAAAAGCCATTGGATGACAAGGGACAGTCTCAAACGAAAGACAGTCAAGGGATCGGCAACGAGCAAGGCTATCAAGTTATTGGTCTGACCGTAACCTGGGTGGCTTCCCAGAGATGGAAGCAGATGAACTAAGGACAGCCAGCTGGGTTGGCAGATTAGCCAATACGTATATATTTAACAAACCTAAGAGTCTCCAGGAGGCCTATCAGGATTTGCAGCCGTTCGGTGGTGATGACGATAATTACCCTGTAGCTTGCAGGCAATGATGCCCACGGGTACAGTCTCAGACCCGAAAACTCCCTATTCTCCTTCCTGAGATTCAACACCTCATACAGCGTACCAACGGTATCTTTCAAATTCATACAAATTATATCTAGATACAGGAGACCAAGATGTGTAGGTCTCACCGTTAGTGTTTGAAATCTAATGGAGGTCAGAGTGTCTACTCCAGACTTTAAATACCTTAGCTAAGAGAAGAACCTACAGAATTTAAAGGATGGAATTCTCTGTTCCTTACTGGAAGGAATGAATTGTATACAGGAGAGCCTAGAGACGGCATTAAAGGATACTGAAACGCAGTCGTATCTATTCTTCACTCTCTGGGTTGCATATCTCAGCAACCAAGTCCGAAAGACCTAGGCAGGTTATTCTTTCCCCCATGGGGTCTTCCTAATAGTGTGAGACACATTATCTCACTCTCCATTTAGAGGAACAAAACATCCTAAATATGGCCAGAAACATGGAATAAGTATTCCTTTTGGCAAATACAGTATGTAAAGTAGATCTAGAAGAATCTCAAACATCCAAGTGTCATACCATAAACTACCTTGTTGCTGAAATGATCAGGCAAAATGGCTCTAGTCTCTTCCTCAACACTATACAAAGGTTGGTATCTTGGCAACCTGAGTTAGAACATCATCATCCTTTTGGCAGATCCAAACGGAAGTGTTTGAAGTTCCACAAACTTGGAAAAGAGATTAAAGGTTGAAGAGACATAGAATTGGCCCTTCTTCTAGGAGAAAAACGATAAACTCATCAGGCCTAATGGCATCGGAAAAGGACAATCCCGCTGTCCAACGAAGACCATCGCAGTTGTACGGATACAATTAGTCAAAACCTAGATGGAGAGGACAAGTCCATCAGATGAGGGCAGAGACAGCTCCTCCAAGCTGGTGATACATCCATTGACGGAACTCCAAAATAGTTCCTCCAGAGTTAATATCTAAACTACAACCTGGTCTACATTCAACAGATTGGGGGTCCATTCTGGCGGACCCAGCAGTCGTAACTACAATACATCTCAGTCGTTAGAGGGGATAGATCTAATCCTCTTAAAGGGTCACTAAAGGAATTTTTTTTTTAGCTAAATAGCTTCCTTCACCTTACTGCAGTACTGGTTTCATGTCCTTATTGTTCATTTTTGCTTTGAAGTTGCTGTAATCCTGCTCTGTTCTCCACACTTCCTGCTTGTCTGTTTCCTTATAACCACCATAATGGGAGCTTCCTCACGATGGTTTAAGCTGTCATTACTGTGTGTCTAAAACTTCCCAGAACCAATCAGATTCATTTTAAAAACAAAAAACTGCCCTGGATTTGTTTGTTTTTGTTCTGTGTGTCTATTTCTACTTTTCAGAAACATGAAGTCAGTTCAAATGTGAAACTAAACTGCAGGCACATCATATGATTGATTTTTATCTATTTTTAATCATTTTGTAAAGGAATCTGTTAATCTTTATGTCTCTCTTAAAGAGACAGTCATTTCAGCAAAAAAAATTTTTTTCCTTTAGTGACCCTTTAAACACTTGAGCAGTACCCACCCTTATTGTCTGGTGATTTGGTACGTCCCATACGTATAAGCTGTCATGCTGTGTCAGGAAAAGGGAAAATGTTATACGTACCTAACGGTAATTTTCCTTTCCTGATGCAAGCATGACAGCATATAGGTTCCCTCCCCTGAAAAAAAAAAAAGAGAAAGAAATGGCAAATATGGGGCCTGAAACATTTAAAGTAAGGCCTTCCGCAGCGATACTAAACTATGAGAATGCTGGGGTAGGGGAGGAGACCTACTTTTATAGTATAACCGGTCCTGATTGGGCAGGGGGGCGGAGCCTTACCATACGTATATGCTGTCATGCTTGCATCAGGAAAGGAAAATTACCGTTAGGTAAGTATAACATTTTCCCTTTTTTGGATCTATGTGAGCCAGTGTTGATCTTTGTTTATTTAAAATGCATACTCACATGTTATTTAGTAGACATGTGCAGACTGGAATATTTTGTTTTGTTTTTTCGTTTTCGTTTGGAAAATACATTTATTTAGTTACTCCCGAAAATCGTTTTGATTTATTTCGTTTTTCGTTGGGGAATAGCTTTCGTCCGAAAATCCAATAATAATTGGTTTCTGGCGAATGGTCAAAAGAATATTTGACGGAACGTCGAATCTTTACGTCAAATCGTACATTTCCGTTCGAATATTCCGCCTACAAGAATTCTAATGTTGTATGACTAGTAATAATGTCAAATCTATTTTCTCATAAAATCTAATCCCTGTAATGTCAAATCTATTATTTCTATAGTGTTGAATCTTTTCTCTATAATGTCGGATCTTTTTCCTATAGTGTCGAATCTCTCTATATCAAATTTTTCCTGCAACGAAAATAAAGCATTTTTTATGTCAGATCTTTCGGTTTTAGTTTCTTGCGCTTTCGTTATCGTTTGTTAAAACGATAACGAAAAAAAACGGATTTTCGGACGAAAATGCATTCTAATGAAAACGAATGCGCATGTCTATTATTTAGCCAATTATTTCATGTTAGTTACCATTATAGAGTTTAGTATTAGACATTTGTTTCATGCTAGCTACCATACCGACTTTAGTGTTAGACAATTATTTTGTGTTAGCTACCATTATAGATCTTAATATTAACCAATTCTTTCATGTTAGCTAACATTATAGACTTAGTATTAGACAATCATTTCATTTTAGCTACCATTATAGATGTTATTATTATTCTACGGTACAACATGAAAGGAACTGAGCTGCACGTTGAAAATGACTGCTCCTTAATATGCCACCTTTATTTTAATATAGCCAGTTCTCATAATTTCCTGAACTATTAATATATTTATGTTCTTTCATACCTTTATGTGTGAATACCCATTAAGTGGACCTTGACAGAGTATCTAAGCATTGCTCACTCTATATAAACTCTAAACCAAGTTGTAGTTCTATTCTAAAATCAAAATTATATATGTTTTCTCTGTCTGAAAAAGTAAATTTGGTATTTATATACTTTTCACAGTTATCAGTGTTTTGAATGCTAATAAAAATGTATTGGATGGTAGATTTATATGGTATGGCGACATCTTAAATATTGTGGTTGAAATTTCCTTTTTTCAGGACATTATCACTCTGCATTTGAATTATTGTTAAATGACTGTGGGTTTAAATTATATATAACCATGACATCAGCATTAATGTGTTTCATTTCATCTTGCACTTATTTTGCTTGTGGTTTCTATAAGAAGCTTAAATCTTCCATTATGAGGAGCTATATTTATATTTATTAGACTATGCCTCAGGTGCAAGATCCTGTTTACAATGTACAGAGGAAATGAACGCATGCCTCACACTGCAGGCTTTGAAAGCAGCTCAATAATTGATGCATCCCTGGCTATTTAACTATTGCTATTCCGAGAATTACTTATATTTGTTGTACTGAGTAATGGCATGATTACATGTATTATGTGTAGAGCTATATTTGTCGTAAGACACTTGTGACCAGCTCTTATGAAACAGGAATGAAGAAGTATAATCAACAAAATTATTTTCTTTTTCCCTTCCTCATCTCTCTACCACTGAATACTTCTAAGTTAAAGCTGAAGGCCACAAAAAAAACAGTGGGCCAGATTCAGAGAGCAGTAACTCCTGTCTAACTGGTGTTAGACTGGAGTAATTTCAAATTACGCGCGTTTTTTAGCTAGTCGGAAACCTCAAACCATGAATAGACGGCTGCGGGCTTCAATTCGACTTGATTACGTGTTTGTACGCCTTCGGATCTATGCTGCAATAAAATTGCGGCCACTGGGTGGACTTCCCGTAGTTTTCCGTGTCGGGGTATGCTAATGAGCTTTTGCCGGCGATCCCCGAAATTACGATCTTCAATCGCAATCTCTTACGGCATCTTTAGTCATCTTTTTTTTGCGTAACACTATACCAGCTTTTTGCTGCTCTAATATTAGACAGCCCATGTTAAGTATGGCCGTCGTTCCCGCGTCAAATTTCTACGTTTTCCGACGTCTTTTATTATTTTTTACGTAAGTCGTCCGGGAATAGGAATGTTCGTAAACGACGCTACTCAAACAAAAAATTACGTAACGACGTGATTTCGCACAATGCACGGCGGGAAATTTCTGAACGGAGCATGCGCAGTTCGATCGCCGCGGGGACGCGCTTAATTTAAATGCTTCACACCCCCTAATCGCGTATTTCGATTACGCGGCGAGAAATAGACTACGCCGCCGTAGCGTACGGGCAAAAATCTACCAGAATTCGATGTAGAGCCTGGTAAATTACGGCAGCGCAAATTTAAGTGTATCTGAATCTGGCCCAGAGTTTGTAACTTTTTTTTGCAGATCTGACCACAGTTTAAAAAAAATAAAATAAAAAAATCATGCATACACTGCATACAGGTTAATAATCTTTCTTTGCATTCAGATCCTTAAAGTTAAAACAGAAAAATCTGCATCCATGGTCAGTAATTTACACATTTATGCATTTAAACATGTTCAAATACATGTACATGCATATATGTGTACATGTGTAAAGTTTATTGGAATGGAAGCAGAATTTAAAGGGTATGTAAAGGTATTTTTTTTTTAAATAACAAACATGTTATACTTACCTCCACTATGCAGCTTGTTTTGCACAGAGTTGCCTCAAACCTGGTCTTCTGGGGTCCCTCGGCAGCTGTATCGGCTCCTCCCCGCAAGAACTCATCACCTTCATGCGAGCGAGCCAATGGCTGCGCTGCTTTCATTCAACCACTGAATGACCCGAGAAGCCGACCGAGAAGCCTGCGCATTCACGGCGTGGGACTTTTGTATGGTCAGGTAAGTAAACGGGGACGCTATGCTATTCCTCTATTTTTTTAAATGCATTAAGGTGAAAAAACGTTTACCTTTACAACCCCTTTAATGCAGCTAAATGCTGTACTGACAATTACATGTGTACAGACATCTATACACAAGTAAACGCAAGTGCTTTACATACCATTTCATGCCTTTTAACGTAGGATAATTTAATTAATCACTGTCAGTAAGATCCTGCATAGATGATCAGGAATTTCATTATGACTATGGTTCCCAAAATCCATTATCAGAACTGGTAAAGTTGAAGCTTGTTGGGACTGTTGAGGGAGGAATAACAAGAATTTAGGTCCCTGGTGCCCAACCTATGGCCCACGATCCACATGCAGCCATTTTGCAGTGTGGTCTTTGGGCCCCTGTAGTGGGAACATTAATTTGTAAAGGGGCTGCAATAGCAGTGATCTCTAGAAGTCCTATATAACATGTCCCTGTCCCATGTCCCATGTGCTTTGGAAATGAAAGATTAATTCCTTGATTAATCGTAAATTTTTTGGATCATTTAAAATTCTTTTGATTGTACTAGTGGTGCAACGGATCGTAAATGATCCGTGATCCGAACGGGTCACCATATGCGGATCGGTACACCACGTTATTTGTAGAGCTCCGCTGCTGCCTTGGCCAAAGGAAAGGCTGCGGCTTCGGCCTAGCTCCCAGAGCGGCGGCCATCTTGGTCCACCCGGCGGCGGCCTAGGTGAGCCTAGAGCGGCACGCTGACGTTATCACCTGGCCTCAACTGCTTGTGTTCATACGGCTTCTCTGGTAAGACTAAGCAAGCACTAATCTTCCTATACAGTGGGGGAGATGTGGACCGTATTACAGTGGGGAGATGTCTGTGGATTACAGTGGGGAGATGTCTGTGGATATAACAGTGAGGGAGATGTCTTGGGATATTACAGTGGGGGAGATGTCTGTGGATATTACAGTGGGGAGATGTCTGTGGATATTACAGTGGGAAGATGTCTGTGGATATTACAGTGGGAACTATATATGGTGGTGATCTGAAAAACGTATGTGCATTATAATTAATCAAAATTAGTCGATTAACCACTTAACCCCCGGACCATATTGCTGGCCAATGACCAGAGCACTTTTTGTGATTCGGCACTGCGTCGGTTTAACTGACAATTGCGCAGTCGTGCGACGTGGCTCCCAAACAAAATTGGCGTCCTTTTTTTCCCACAAATAGAGCTTTCTTTTGGTGGTATTTGATCATCTCTGCGCTTTTTATTTTTTGCGCTAATAACAAAAATAGAGCGACAATTTTGAAAAAAAATCAATATTTTTTACATTTTGCTATAATAAATATCCCCCAAAAATATATAAAACAACTTTTTTTTTCCTCAGTTTAGGCCGATACGTATTCTTCTACATATTTTTCGTAAAAAAATCGCAATTAGCATTTATTGATTGGTTTGCTCAAAAGTTATAGCGTTTACAAAATAGGGGTAGTTTTATGGCATTTTTATTAATATTTTTTTTTTTACTAGTAATGGCAGCGACATTATGGCGGACACTTCGGAAACTTTTGACACATTTTTGGGACCATTGTCATTTTCACAGCAAAAAATGCATTTAAATTGCATTGTTTACTGTGAAAATTACAGTGCAGTTTGGGAGTTAACCACAAGGGGGCGCTGAAGGGTTTATGTGTGACCTAATGTGTGTTTACAACTGTAGGGGGGTGTGGCTGTAGGTGTGACGTCATCGATTGTGTATCCCTATAAAAGGGATCACACGATCGATGATGCCGCCACAGTGAAAAACGGGGAAACCGTGTTCTTCAGCTCCGGGGACCGATTGTCACGGGACTTCAGACCGGGTCACGGGAATTCGCCCGCGACACACGGCTGGGTAGTAGCACAGCACGTACCTGTACGTGCATGTGCCCAGCCATGCCATTATGCCGACGTAAATGTGCAGGAGGCGTTCCTTAAGTGGTTAAGGGAGGTAAAATGGGTCCTGATACCTTAACAGCAGGTATATTCATACTTCAGAAACCTAAACTGGACCATATTTTTGGGTCAAATTTAGACTTATCTTCTTACTGAACCTAGAAGCTAAACTCTTAGCCAAGGTGCTGGCAACCAGACTGAATGAGGGTATACTTGACCTGATTGGGAAGGATCAGGTCGGCTTTGTGCCATAATGTCAGGCCGCTGAAACATAAAAAAATTATGACAAAAAAAAAAGAAGTATACTGGAGCATATTGCAGGAGCTATAACGTTAAAAATAGCGCCTGCAATACGCCCTTAAAATTCTGTCCCCATTCACTCCAGTGTGAAAGCCCGAGGGACTTTCACACTGGAGCGGTGTGCTAGCAGTGCGGCAAAAAAAAGTCCTGCCGCATCTTTGGAGTGGAGAAGGAGAAGTATTTACCACTCCTCCTCTGCTGCTGCCCATTGAAATCAATGGGACAGCGTGGCTATACCACCCGCAATGCGCTGCTTCAGTTTTAACCCTTTAAGCCCAAAATGCGCTGCAAAACTGCCCATAGCATCGGCGGTGAAAATAGTGGCTTTTTTTCAGGGTTTTTTTTTGGCGCTTTGGCCTGTAGAACGACTGATAGAAGCCTCATCTGCAATCCCAATGTGAAAGCCTGAGTGCTTTCAGAGCCCTTTCACACTGCCAGTGCCAAAAAAACACTGGTAAAGCTCCGCTATAAGACCCCTTTCACACTGGGCGTTTTTCAGGCGCTTTGACATTAAAAAAAGAGCCTCAATGGGAAGGGGCTTTTGAGGAGCGGTGTATTCAACGCTCCTAAAGCACTGCAAAGAAGCTGATTGCTGGACTTTTTTTGACGCCCTGCCAGCTCACCGCCTCAGTGTGAAAGCACTTGGGCTTTCACATTGGGAATGCAGATGAGGCTTCTTTCAGGCTGAAAAAAACAGGCTGAACAGAAGACAAATTCGATTTTTTTTCTCTCTAAACATGAAAATATCTTTTAAAATAAACCTGTGTTTGCTTAGTGCAAAGCAGTGGGTTTATTTTAAAGTGGTTGTAAAGGCTCAAAGTTTTTTTCCTTGATGCATTCTATGCATGAAGGTAAAAAACATCTGTGCAGCACCCCCTCTAAAACTCACCTGAGTCCTATCTCGAATAAGAGATGTGCACAACAGCCTTTGCTCTCTTGGGTCTCTCCCTCCTTATTGGCCTTGGTAGCCATTGGTTCCTGCTATTAGCCAGTGAGCTATAGTAATGAGGAAAAAGCGAGGGTGGGGCCGAGTCGCGCTCTGCATGTGTATGGACACACAGAGCAGCGGCTCGACAGCAAGCCTGCTCAGGTGTCCCCATAGCAAGCTGCTTGCTATGGGGGCACTAGACAGGAACGAAGGGCCAGGAGTGCCATTGGTCAACTTGAGAAGAGACGGATTAGGGCAACTCTGTGCAAAACCATTCCAAAAAGCAGGTAAGTATGACATGTTTATTATTTTTTTTAAATCTGCCTTTAATAGTATTTTAATTCTTCCCATCCCCTACAATATATACTCAACTATCCTTTACTCCTTTACCACTCCATATAGAGCTGAAAGCCAGTACTATGTGCTTCTGGGTATAAAGAAGCATGTAACATACTCCACGTGACTCACGTTCCCAGTGCTTTACTTTCACTCCCAGGAGTAAACGGAGTGGCCAAAGAGCCAAAAGATGGTAAATATATGCATCTGTGGAGGTCTGCTTTAAAGTGAATGCTGTTGCTCTGATGTTCCTACATGGGCAAAACACAGATTCACTTTCACTATAAATTTTAGTTTTTAATAATGTTCTTTGTAAATGTTTATTTTCCAGCTTCTATTGAACCTCATATATTTTCGTCTATACCAGACTTGTTTTGACGCTTTATAATTAACAGAAGACCTTGGCCTCTGTGGAGTGCAGAGAAGTACTTAGCAATATCTTTGCTTGTGCTTACAAATTCATTCAATGCTTTATTGCACAATCACAGCTTTTATGCTATAATGTCAAAGCCACTGAATAATTTGAATTTGCATACAAGAAAATAGGTATTGTTATACTGCAATAAGCAGTTTTACTAAAGGAAAACAGACTGCATTGGAAAAGTTTGTATTTGGACAAATACAATAGATCTACTATTGTTTAAAGTGATTTTATCACTACTCAGAAAAAGAAGCAGCCTGAAAAAGGAAGTGAATAATACTTATGAGTAGGGATAAGCTGAACCCTCACCCCCCGGTTCGGTTCACAGCAGAACATGCGAAAAGGCAAAAAAGTTGTTTGAACACGCGAACACCGTTAAAGTCTATGGGACACAAACATTAAAAATCAAAAGTGCTAATTTTAAAGGCTAATATACAAGTTATTGTCATAAACCGTGTTTGGGGACCTGGGTCCTGCCCCAGGGAACATGAATCCCCTTAATATCCATAACTGACCTGAAGGGCGTGGTAATGGAATTTGGGGGGACCCCACACATTTTTTTTTTTGGTTCGGGGGTTCCCCTTAATATTCATACCAGGTAATGGACTGTGGGGTAACCCCAATGTCATTTTTTTTTTGTATTACTTTTATCTGTATTGCTGGGACCCAACAATTCATTATAGACTTGAGTAGTTTTAAATTACTTTTTTTCCTTTAGAAATGTAATTATGTGCAGGGACTGTTATAAATACGGGAAATATGTGTTACTTTACAGCCATACAGTACTATAGACACCCCCCAGGTACAAAATTTAAAGGAATATTTCACTTTTATTGTTTCACTTTCACTTTCACAGGCATTATTAAAATCACTGCTCCCGAAAAAAACGTCTGTTTTTAAAACTTTTTTTTTTGCACTGATACATGTCCCCTGGGGCAGGACCCAGGTCCTCAAACACTTTGTATGACAATGGCTTGCATTTTAACCTTTAAAATTACGAATTTGACGCTAACACCACAAATTGTTCGCTATTTGGTGAACAGGCGAACAGCCAATGTTTGGGTCGAACTCATGTCTATTGTGATTTTTTTAGTATGGGATAAAATATAAACATACACTCTCACCTAGGTAGATGAAGCATCGGTCTAATGGTGCATCTGTCCCCTGTCACCTTTAAGGCCAGGAGCTGAGCAATCAAATACTGTTTTCACTCGGTTCTTGGTCTTCAGTGAATAGAAAGTGGTGACTGAGTCACCGGCTGTCTGTTCTTGCCCCTCTAGCGCTCACTGGAGCACCAGACTGTGGAAGGGGGTGGAAATCGCTGACTCTCAGCAGCATAGTAAGAGTCTGGAGTGGCTGAGTAATAGACATGTGCAGACTGGAATATTTCGTTTTGTTTTTTTGTTTTCGTCCAGAAAATACATTTATTTAGTTACTCCCGAAAATCGTTTTGATTTATTTTGTTTTCGTCGGGAAAGTTTTCATCCGAAAACGACGATTTTCGATGACTTTGTCGAATTGAATGACGGAAATTTGACAAAGCATTGAAAATCGTCGTTTTGAATACAGTGAATATACCTATTCACTGTATTCAGAACGACGATTTTCGATGACTTTGTGAAATTGAACGACGGAATTCGACAAAGCATCGAAAATCGACGGATCTGAACGAAAACGAAAATAAAGCATTTTTTATGTCGGATCTTTTGGTTTTCGTTTCTTGCGCTTTCGTTTTCGTTCATTAAAACGATAACGAAAATACCCGATTTTCGGACGGAAATGCATTCTGACGAAAACGAATGCACATGTCTACTGAGTAATATCAGCTGACAGTGGACTTTAGCCCACTGTTGGCTAAATATAAGTCACAGGAGTGCAGAAGTGACCCACGGGAGAAGTAGCACCAAAAAAGCTAATTTAATTGACACTGGGTTTGGGTGCTTGATCAACTTGGCCAATCAACTGTTCTGAAATCATATATGATGACAATAAACATGCTCTAAGGAGGAGAGAAATGTCAGATACATTTCTTTGTCAGTCTTTGACTACCCCTTCATTGTTCAGTCACCGTCACCAATCGGGCTGTGCTGTGTAAATTTAAAGACTAGTTTGAAATTAAAATCCATTGGCATGTAAGACAATTACCATTTACCATTTTATATGTTTACCTAGTTGTCTGCCTGGAATTCAGCACTAAAAGTAAGAAACATTCAGCTAGTAGATAAAACAGAAAATCAAAAGCACTTGGTGTATCGTGAATTTGCAGCACTACGTATATCCAGATACAGGACTATAAAACCAAAACAGTGAACAAAACCATGTGAAAACCAATCTGTGACTAAATATACCTGTGCACAACAAAATATATTTCTTCTGTGTCCACATCAAAATAATAAAACATTCACTGATTACACAAATATAACATACAATAAAAGTTAACTCATATAGTTGCTCATAAAACTTATGTGAAATATAAAGTCCACACGCAGTGTCCACAAATAGCCCAAAGGGCTGCGAACGTATGATATGAAACTTGTGTGTTGAAATCAAGCATTCAGTGCTTTCCAGACCACCCAAAGTGCCACCCTCTTACAATATCAGGAATATATGATCTCTGCATTATAGACATCAAATGTGCTTGTGGAAAGGGTAAACCCGCCGGACACACTGTATGTTTCCTTGTATTTCTCCTTCTGGAATACAGCCAATATCCTAGAACGTAAGGCTCCCCCCAGGTGTAATAGGGGATAAAGAAGACCAACATAGGGTAATAATGCTAAAACATAATATAGCACTTGTGCATTGAAGTCAAATGTTCGATGCTTCCAATTTTCCAAACCACCAAAATGAACGTTCATCTTCTTATCATAAATATATGATCTTTATATTATAAAAAGATCAAATGCACATGTTAAAAGGGTAAAACCCTACTGGATCCTCTGCATCTTTCCGAACTTCTCCTTCTGGAATACAGTAACTTCAGAAAAAACAGAAAGAAAAGCAACACAACATAGGGTAATAACACTAAATAACTTCTTTATCAAGCAAGAAAAGGTATTCACAAATATAACATGTTAAAAACATCAAATACCACACTGTTGTGCGCTGCTGGGAAAACATATAAAGTCACTGGCCGTAAGTCCCGCAGCCAGTAACATTGTATAAAAGAAATATATGGGAACCTACAGTTTTTTTTTGTTCCGTTTCGTATGGTCCCGTCTGTTCGTTTCCGTTATTTTTTTTGTAAGACGCCCGTTTTCCCGTTCGTTCCCGTTCGTTTGTCGTACGACACAATTTTTTCGTATTCCGATCGTTTCGTATTTCCGTTACCGTTTTATTTTCGTACATGCGGGATGATTCGTTATTCTGTTTAATTCATGTTCGTTTCTTGTTAGACAATAATTATCGTGAATTTTCGTCAATTTGCATTCTGTGTATCTTGAATGCTTTTCTTTTGTTAGTGTCAGTTGTATGTTCATTGTTCAATGACATCTATAACAAAAGAATTTCATTATGTATATTGAATGAATTCCTTTTTCTGTTATAGGTGTCATATCAACATACGAAAATAACAAAAGAAACAGGTTCAAATGCAAATCTTTTGTTTATGTTTTTTTTGAATGGCCAGAGAGTTAGGCTGGCCATACATGATACAATTTTCTGTGCAATTTTCTTTAAGATTTACCTTCAACTATGTAGTGCAAGGGCCTGCCTGATTGCATACAATTGAAAGTGTTGTTTAGTTTGACCTCATATATGGTTTTTGGTAAATCTAAAAGAAAATTGTACAAAACTTTTCTGTGGATTTTCATCTGAAGGGAGATCAGTTGACCAGACTTTTGAACCCAAAAATGGTTTTCTGATGCAGTTTAAAAACGAACACATTTTCTGAGAACGATCGGAAAACAAAAGTTTTTATGTTTGTTGTTAAAATAGTCTGACCAAGTGTATGGGGCTTAACAATAGTATTGGGTTCAGAAGTCTGGCCAACTGATCTCCCTTCAGATGAAAATCCACAGAAAAGTTTATTAGGCTTTACTGTACAAGTGTACTCACTATTCTGCACAAAAGAGAAGCTGCTTTCAGTCACTGAGGCTGGCCATACATGTTCAATTTTCTTGTACAATTTTCTTTTAGATTTACCAAAAAACATATATGAGGTCAAACTAAACAACACTTTCAATTGTATGCAATCAGGCAGGCCCTTGCACTACATAGTTGAAGGTAAATCTAAAGAAAATTGCACAGAAAATTGTATCATGTATGGCCAGCCTAACTCTCTGGCCATTGAAAAACCCATAAACAAAAGATTTGCATTTGAACCCGTTTCTTTTGTTATTTTCGTATGTTGATATGACACCTATAACAAAAAATGTACCTTCAGTATTTTGAATACACAGAAAAAAGAAAAAGGAATTCATTCAATATACATAATGAAATTCTTTTGTTATAGATGTCATTGAACAATGAACATACAACTGAAAACGAACACAAAACGGATTCAAACAAAATACACAATGCAAACCTCTTGATACAGATTTAATTTTCGTTATTTTGCCATTTTCGTTTTGTCGTTTTTTCCCGTCGGATCGTTCGTTCGTATTTGCGGTCGTTCGTTATGCGGCTCATCCGTTATCCCGTCGTTTTCGTATTTTGGTGCTTTACCTTTTTCGTATGTACACATTATCCCGCGGGTACGAAAATGAACATTTTCGTACGAAAATAACATTCGTACGAACGGGAATGCACATATCTAGCAGATATCATATATTTCCAAAAAGAAGTTGGCACTTTTGGTGGTCTGGGAGTCAGGAGCAACAAATGCTTGATTTAAACACACAAGTTTTATACCATGTGTTAGCAGCCCTTTGGGCTATTTGTGGACATTGGGCAAGGACATCTTAATAGCATCATGGCCCCCTGGGCAAAGTAATGCATTGGGGCCCCTACCGGCCCCCTGCCTGCCCCAATTTATGCACCTACTCTTAAGAATTTAAGTCAAAATAGTTGATAGAATTATTATTTTTTTTACTGGAAAATCTGTTTTAAACAATAGGAAAACATACCATAAATCAAAAGATTAATCAACACAAATATCCAAACAATATAAAAAGTCAATGGAGCAGAGTATGGGGGTCAATAGGGCAAGGAGTGCCCAGTAAGAGGGGATGCAGAAAGGTGCTGTATGGGGGGGACAGGATAGTAAAGTATGGCGGGGCCGATTTTTACAGGTGCAGGAGTGTACAATACGGGGTGGAGGAGGGGGAACAGGAGGGCACAGTACATGTGGACAGAAGGGCACAGTATGAAGGGTACAGTACAGAGGAGTCAGGAGGTTACAGTACAGTGGTCAGGAGGGCACAGTACAGTACAGGAATGACATCTCCCCTTCTAATTTCCGCCATCAGTTTCCACCACTCTTCTGGCACTTGCAGGTCTTAAGGGAAAACTCTTGAAATGGAGCCTCTTACTACTGCCACTGCTTGTGTGGGCAGGATGTGTACTGCTCCAGTCACATGGGATAAATAGTAGAGGAGGGCCAGCAAGGATCAGAGCAATACACATCCTTCCCACACATGCAGCGGCAGTAGTATCATACTCCGTCTTGGGGGTGTAACGGCTACCCAAGTAGGGAGAGAGTATACGCCGTTGGTGACGTCCTTTTCCCTGGCAAGTTGCTATGCAAGTAAGTCCAGTATAAGCTCATCCACGAGATCCAGAGGGAGAGTCAGGTCCAGTTGTAAGAGGCACAGAATAAATCCCATCGCATTCCCTTCCATAAACGAGACAGGCTACGTTTGAAGGGTCAAGTAGACTCAACTTTAATGGTACATTTCTTGGTTTATATCTTAGTTACAAACTGGTGAGTGCTCAAGGAACAATGAAAGTCTCCGCCCCCTTCCTCCACAGGGGGGCCCTAAGTTAGACACACTGGCATCAGGCTAAAAGAAACCACATTTCTTTCTCAATAGACTTCAATCTCAGATAATCCCATCCGTAGATAAGTATTTCGGCACCGCAAAGCCTGACAAGTTCTTCTGAACACAAATGACATGCTAATTCAATACACAGACAGGAGACTGTTAATTTGTAATACAATACACAAAAGAAAGAAGAGACATTTAGAATTCAGCAGTGAAAGAGTCACTCTACAATTAAACAATTCTAAATTCAGAACTAACAAACCCAAAACAGCCCTCCAGATATCTCAGAATATATTGTGGATAATCCATATCTCAGGCAGTCCCAGATATCATTCATCCTATTGTAACACGTCCTTTGGTTCCTTGTATGTCCCACTGCATGATTATTATAGATGTACAGGCAGAATCCATAGTTCCGTTACAGGGGGGTTCTCCCTTAAAACTTGCAAACAATGGGGGGATGGGGCTGGAAATAATAAAGGTAAAGGATAAAGAGGAGGGGGTGTAGGTGGGAGTTGGGGAATGGGTACAGTAGAACTGGAGTTAAAGCAGGGGATCCTGGCCTGTATTGGGATGCAAAAATAAAGGGTGGGGGGAATTGTGCTGGCATGGGGGGGGGGGGGGGTGGGTTGGTAGAAGGCAAATAGTTGGAGGTCAAAGAGACTGGAAAGAGATGATCATTGGGAATGCTGTAAGCTGTTGAGGAATAGCCACAGTATAATACAAGCAAATGGTCTGGCTGGCTGGCAGGCAGGGAGAGGGAATGATCTCAGTTGGCTAAGAGACAGTGTTGGGGGCATGTGGGGTGGGGGATTCCAACTATCTGCACAAACCTGTGTGAGTGCCTCCAGAGAACAAGCAAATAGACGGGAGGGAAAAGGAGATGGAGTGAGGAAAACTTGAGGGACTATTGTTGGAGAAGTATCAAGTAGAGGATTCAGGCCAGTGGAGGAGGTTGTAAATTAGCAGAACTGCTCAATGTCAGCAAACTGGCTGGCTGGGAGAAGGGAGTGAATAATTTGAGAGAGAGGATAGTGGCTGGACTGGGAGGGGGATGCCTGAGAAGGAGAGAATGATGAAGACAGCTGGAGATGTGAGCAACAGGGATGATAGACTTGACCTGTAAGAAATGGAAAAGAACCAGACAAAGTGAAGAAAACTCAAAAGAACCCCCAATGCATCTGGGGCCCCTGGGCAATGCCCAGGGTGCCAGTGCGTAAAGACGGCCCTGACACCGGGTGTGAACTTTGTTTTTTATATAAGTTTTGTGAACAATTGTATTAGTTAACTTTTGATTGTACTTTTTATTTGTATTCAGTCATTTGTGTATTATTTTTATTGCTGTAAAAACAGCAGAAAAATATTATGCTGTGCAAAGGTACTGTATATTCAGCCACAGGCTGCTTTTTTCATGTTTTTGCGCACTGTTTTAGTTTCACATTTAGCAAGTATGTTATGTCTTCAAGTCAGGTAAGGAAACTTTAATGGCTGTTTGTCAATTGTATTTTATATTGTTTTGAACATTTATGAACTAAAACTTAAATGAACTGTAAATCATTTCATTATTTTTATATAATTTATATTTTACAAATATACATTTAAATTAATTCAGGGTGTTTAAGTTACCAAGCATGATTCCTTTAATAGGAAGTCCATCATTGTTGTGCCTTGTTCATTGCTCCTATTGTTTAACAACTTGCCACTCAAAGGCAGTTTTTAAACAGCATGGAGTTTACCCACTTGCCACCCGCAAACAGTAGATTTACTTCTATTGGGTGGCAGCTACAGGCTCAACCACGTACCTGTACAGCACTGAGCACATGCACACTGGTGCACCCCCTGGGGTATGTAGAGTCACAAACCTGTGTCCACTGGATCACTGTTATCCGTACCAGTCGGTATCATGTGATCACTATGGCCGCGTACACACGATCAGACCTTAAGGCCAGTTTCATCGGACCAAATTGATCGTGTGTACGGCCCATCGGACCGTTGTCCATCGGACCAAAGTTTTAAAACTTGCTTTAAAATCTGTCCGATGGACACCTGACCGTCGGACCAAAACGATGGTTAGTACACAAAAGCATTGGACCAAAAACCTGCGCATGCTCTGAATCAAGTCGATGCATGCTTGGAAGCATTGAACTTCGTTTTTTTCAGCACGTCACCGCGTTCTGACCCGATCAGATTTTGGACTGATGGTGTGTACGCACATCAGACCATCAGACCACTTCAGCGGTGGCCCGATGAAAACGGTCCGTCGGACTATCCTCATCGGACCGGTCTGATCGTGTGTACAGGGCCTAAGACTATTAATAGCGATCACATGATTACAATGTAAGCAAAACTGTCATGAATGGATTCCATTCATGACAACTTGCTTACTATTGTGATGCTGTGATTGGACCTCAGCTATCACAAGGTGCCTGGCACACTGTACCATGTGATTAGCTGTAGCCAATCACTGCACCACACTAGTAAGCGGTCATGTATAAAAGCCATTGATGACAGTTAAAACTGTTGCTTATAACAGTGATCATCACTGTTATAAGCAGTACTGGTGTAAAAAAAAAAATCCTTATACATCCCCCTCTCCCCCAGAGTAGTATAGTGTCATTGAAACACCTATAAAGTGCCTTCAGTGCAAAAGGGGTCTTAGGCCGCGTACACACGATCAAATTTATCTGCTGAAACTGGTCCGCCGGACTGTTTCAGCAGACATCTCCTATCGTGTGTACGGGCTAGCGGATATGTTTTCCCAGCAGACAAATTTCAAAGCATGCTTTGAAATTTGTCCGCTGGAAGACATGTCCGTCGGATATGTCCGCTGGTTAGTACACTAACCAGCGGACAGAAATTTCCATGCATACGTCGAATGGATTCGACGCAATGCGTGGAAGTATTTTACTTCCTGGAGTGGTGACGTGGCGGCGTCAACGTCACCGCCACGTCACCGCGTCCTCAGCCCGAGGGGATTTTCGTCCGATGGTGTGTACACGCCATCGGACCAAAATCCGATGAGACATGTCCGCTGGAAACGGTCCGTCGGACATGTTTGAGCGGATATGTCTCATCGTGTGTACGCGGCCTTAGAGTTTAAATGGGTCATGTTTATACCAACAGAGGGAAATGTCCCTCCTCTGAGTTAATCAGCTGTGTGTAATCTGATATATTGCTGCCCAGGTCCATTCACAGCACTGACTGTTCACAGTGTAGCAGTTAACCCTGGTTCACACTGGTGCGATTTGACATGTCAAATTGCATGTCAAATCAGCAGCATTTGTCGGCAATTGCCGACAATGGCACCGTCCTAATCGGTGCAACGCCGCATCTGCGACGCTGCACTGATTTCAAAAAATAGTTTCTGTACTACTTTTTGTGATTTCAGCCCGCCATTTACATTGACATCTGTGCAGAAACTGTACAGATATCTGTCTCTGAAATCGCGGCCGAACCCGGGACTGACATGCAGGAATGAAATTGTGCAAGTTCAGCTGAACTCGCACGGCTTCATTCCTGCAGCCCAGTGTGAACCTGGGCTAACTCGAAAAAGCCTGGGGCAGAACCTGGTGCTTGTTGTCTGCTGATAAATATGAAATATTACATATACATTACATATACAAAATGTAATATTTTATTTAACAAAAAAATAGTCCTGAAAATAATAAAAAGAAAATATACATGTAAAACCATGTACATACCTTTAAGTGCAACACTGTCTTGTATTTTTTTTTTTGTGCACATTAACAATATGTTTGATATAATATGACATTTCTGATCCCAGGGTGGGCTCTTCTTCCTCTAGTCTATTGCTGAATGCTGGTTAATATTTTAAACTGCACATTATGCCCCAGGTTCAGAAACAGTAATAAGAAAAGAAGGTGCCTCTAATTAAAAAGCCCTAAAAGCATTCTGTTTTTAACTGTCCTTTAAATTATTAAGGCCAAGACGTAATGGCTACATCACAAAAAGACATTAAAAAACCTTGAGGTTATTAGGAATGAACTGTAAGTCAGAATGTCAATTGTGCCAAAGCCAACATGTATCGCCTAAAACAAACGGTGGAAAAAAAAACACAATAATATGCTGGTTTATAATAAGAATACACTTTTATCTGGTCTCATTTGGAAGTCTGGCCAAGATTTAAACGAGAATTTCTTATACAGTAAGACCCCTTTTCACACTGAATCGCTTTTCAGGCATTTTAACGCCTGTAAAGTGCCTGAAAAGCGCCTCTCATGCCTCCCCAGTTTGAATGCCCGAGTTCTTTCACATTGGGGCGGTGCGCTTGCAGGACATTCTGAAAAGTCCTGCAAGCAGCATCTTTGTGGTGCTTTGGGAGCGGTGTAAGCAGTGCTCCCAAAATGCCCTGCCCATTGAAAGGAATGGGCAGCGCTCTCAAAGCGTCTGCAAATCGATTTGGTAACGCTGCAACACGGCACTTTAACCCCCTTCTTTGGCCACTAGCGGGGGTTAAAAGGTAGTGCAACTGCACTTAGACCCCTTTCACACGGGGGCCGTTGCGAGTTAGCGGTAAAGATGCTTTACCATCATTTTAGCTATCGCGGTGCCACCCCAGTGTGAAAGGGGTCTAAATGCAGTTGCACTACCTTTTTTGATCTGCATTAAACATATGACTCAGTTCAATAGAGATTTCAAGTGGCTCCGCAAAATAAATGACAAGAATTGTGAAATATTGATCCATCTGTGATTTGCAGGCTTGCTATATCTAGCCTAATACTGGTTGTTCAGCTCTAAAATCAACAGATGTTTTAAATATTTTTCTTTATATTTTTCTTTTTTTAAAGCGGAGTTCCATCCAAAAATGGAACTTCTGCTTTTTCGAAATCCCCCCCCCCCCCCTCCGGTGTCACGTTTGCACCTTTCAAGGGGGAAGGGGGGGAGCATATACCTGTCTAAGCCAAGTATTTGCTCCCACTTCTGGGCATAGATAGCCGCAGTAGCCATGGATATCTATGCCATATCCGGCCCCTCCTCCATCCTCCTGCTGTCTTCTGGGAGACACACAGGTCCCCAGAATACAGCAGGGACCAGTGAGAGCGCGCAGCATGACACGTGCATGCGCAGTAGGGAACCAGGATTCCCTTACTGAAGATGGCGGCACCTCCACCTGAGAGCCGAGGGACAGATCGGCTTCGGGTGCCGACATCGCGGGCGCCCTGGACAGGTACAGTAAGTCTCCATATTTTAAAAGTCAGCAGCTGCAATATTTGTTGCTGCAGACTTTAAAAAAAATGTTTTTATGGATTGTGATTCCACACTACAATATCACACACTCTATAGTATACTAATAATCTGCTTCTGAACATCCCTCTGCCTTTCTGTTTAACCCCATTTGCGTCAACAGTATGCATATATGCGGCTCCACTGGACACTGTTGCTAACCTACCAGATTGAAATTTACTGACACAACACCCAAAATTTACTGACACAGCCAATTTTTTACTGGTATTACTAAAAGTCACAAAATTAGTTTTAAGTGCAAATTTGGGTATTTAGGCTACAAACAAGTACAATATGCGATTCGATATTAAGGCAAAAAACATGTTTCCTATTTTATTTTCAATATAATAAGTAAGTGGCTCAGGGACAGGACACGGGAGGGCAAGAAATTAGAATGGGAGTCACACACACATGAAATTGATCTCAACAGCAGTGTGCAGCACACGTCCCCTCCTAAGTCACAGTGACAGTCTTTCTCCATGCCAGGTGGTCCCTTCAGTCCACTCCAGTCCAAACAGCATTGACAGTCCCACTTCTGTGTTGCCATGTTCCCGTCCTGCAAACCCGCTCACGAGACTTCAGCCGCTCCGCTCGGCTCCCTTGCACCATGACATAACACAACACACTCAGGCATCACCTCCGCTAGACCTGCCAGTGACACCCAAACACACTGTAGTAGCTGTGTGCTGCATTGAGGAGACGCCTGTGTATCTCCCCTGTCACCAATGATCCCTCACTTTATTTGAGGCAGTTTTACCTGATTGAAGTAATGGAAGATCTGGCTGGAGGATGTATAATTTTACCCTTCACACCAACACAATTTCCGTTAAGACCTCCCTGTACCCAGAGGGGCTATTCATGTACAATATACCAAGGTGACACTGTGGGGATAGCACAGACGTCTCTTTATAATCAGGTTGTACCAATTTATGTGGGTCATCCTGCATTTTTGTGTCCCCCGGGGTGGGTTGCTTCCCTGAACCGGGTTCTTGGCCACCTACCTGACACAGCATCCATGTTTTGTGACATATTCCATATACGTTGTTTAATAAATTATGTGCCTATGTATGGCTCCTGAGGAAGCGGACACCAAGTAACCGGGAAACATGCAACATGTAGAGTTTATATACACTGCACAATATTTGATGTTTTGTATACAACATACAATACAATGTCAATGATAAGCTGATTTATGGTTGTCACAATCAGTATTTTATTGTAAATGTTTAGAAACTTTTTCTTTTGTAATAAAAATATTTTACATTATAAATGTGACCGTCTATCAGTTGCTCATACGATGCCAGTATAGTCCAATACAGCCCCCTTTGTAACATAAATATACCCTAGCACTTTAATACACTGTAGTAGGCACTGAGATGGTCTTGGCTGGCTCCGGAACCAGAACTGCGCATGCGCATTTCTGAGCGGAGCGTCACAGCCATATTTTTTTAACTAATCACCTCTTCCTGTCACTGCCATTTACTGGCAGGAGAAAAGTGCCCATTTTTTACTGGCTGCCAGTAGAAATACTGTCTGACTGTGAATTTTTCCATGGGGCCACATACATGCATATCTGTCTTTGTGCTGGAAGCCTTCCGCACAATGCAATCCCAGCACAGAGACTGGGATCTCACCAGGAACCTGGGGTCTCATACTAATGATTGGGACCCAGAACTCCCAGTTCCTGGTCACTTGATCACTGTGATTTGGTTATCACAGTGATCAGTCACCGTGAAGCCCACTTCTGCGTTTCTCTCTCTCTGAATGGAGGGGAAAGATGCATTGGGGTTGATTTACTAAAATCGGAGCACTCAGAACCCAGTGCAGCTGTGCATGCTAGCCAATCATCTTCTAACATCAGTTTGTTCAAGCTTAAGCTTTGAGAAGGAAACCTGGGAGCTGGATTATTTGCAGAGCTGCACTAGATTTTGCACTCTCCAGTTTTAAAAAATCTCTCCCATTGAATCTCTCTCTCTCCTTTCAGGGGGAAAAAAAAACATCTGTAGGTAAAAATAATAATAATAATAATAAATACCTAGATCAAGGTTTGATCTAGGTCAGTGCCAAGTATAGTGTTTGGGTCAAGTAAAGGTTAAAGGTCCAGGTCATGGGTCAAAGGTAGTCAGTATAAATTAGGAAGATTTTTTTTTAAAAGGCATTTTTTTATTCAATATCAGTGTCAGTTAGTATCAGTGTGTTTTAAGTAGGATAGCCATCATAGCCCTTTTGGTCGATGGTTTTGTTTTATCTTACTTATTTTATCACTTCCACCATCACTCTATGTATCCACATACTTTTTGATGGTTTACATCACGTTTATAATGCAATTTGAATTACATACTCCCACCCACCATTATGCACTATTCATTAGATCAAATAATATTCACTCATTATTTTTTCTTTTTTAATCTTGTTTATCCATGGAGCACTTACATGTTAATTTATGTAGTACCCCAATATTTATCTATTTATATATTTTTTTAAGACACAAATCATTGATTACACTCATTGATCTGATACCCTACTGGGTTGTCAACGTCTAGATCCAATCCATTTTCTTAGACAATGTTAGAACTATACTACCAGTCCCTTTCTTATACATTTATATGCCTCACCCATATACATATTTCAGACTCCAGCATAACTTGCTATGATTTAATACTATTAATCTCCTTGGGAATATATGGCTAACCCATGGGGTGCTCATTTCAGGTATCGGCTCCCCAGATCTTCGGAGGACGTTCATTTGTGCGGCTCCTTGCAACCCACCCGTGGGCCGTGTTCTTCCTTCTTCTCCCCTCCGGATTTTTGGGCGGTGCTCGTATGGGGCTCTCTTCGGTTTTCCCAACAGTTCTGTACAATCTTGACTATGAGAACATCCATTTGATAACGGTAATTTTCTGTTCGGGTCTTTTTATGTGATATATACTTATACATGTCTTTTTGATCTCAAACTTATGCTATGTATATATTTTTGTAGAATCAATCATCCCCCTGAAGAGACCTTCTACAGGTCGAAATGCGTCGGGGCACGCACACTACGCAGTTTTCATGCAATGTTGTATGTAACTGTACTCATATTGTATGATCTGTACTGTATCACCAGATCCGGAAAGGGTTCTCTTTTATTGTTACTTTTTTCTATCTGTATTGTATAGACAATCAGCAAATAAACCATGCTTTACTCAACTATATTGTTATATTTATACTTTGGCTGTCCAAAGGCCCATGGGGTAAATTTGTATATTTTTTTTTTTACTATATTGGGCAAGTTTTTCTTTGGTAATGAATAAAATCAGGAAATATCCAATATCATTTACCACAAAATGAAAACCCATTTTGTCCTGAAAAAAATCAAGGTGTAATCCACCTGGATGCACAAAGTAGTTGTGATGATATGTACGGTTTTGCTTACATATGTCAAAGTTGCAAAATTGGGCTTAGGCATTGACATTTGTTTTACCCTTAGGCGCAAAGGGGTTAAAATCACATGAAATTGAACGTGAACCTGAAAGTGAAAAGTTTGCTATGTTAGAAAAATATATATTATTGTTACTTGTACTTAAGCAGTACTCTGGAAACGTAACCTTTAATATTGAATTCACCCTCGCTCCTGTGCTCGCTCTTGATCAGGGGCAGACTGACCATTGGGACTCCGAGAGCCCCATGCCAACAGGGGGCCCTATCAAAGCTTAATAAATCTAGGGACAGGCTGTAAAAATATGCCCCTGGTATGTTCGAAACCGACATGCTTTTGATGTGAAAATCCAGAGATTTTTGCTGCCCTGCCTCCTGGCGTGGTGGCCATCTGTATGCCCGGGGGCCCCATAATCTTCTATTGCAGGGGGGCCCCATAAGTTGTCAGTCCACCCCTGCTCCTGATACATGATGGTGCCTAATGAGCTCAAAACAGTAAGGGCCAATTGACACTAGTTATGGTGGCCGAGATTTTTCTGCACTGGAAAAAGTCATTGACCGCTAGGATACTCAGAAAACAATTGTTTTCTATGCGTACTCTTCGCACTAAAAAGCAGCCCAAAGCTGCACTGCAGAGATCTGAGATAAAATGCAGACATGCTGCATTTTATCGCTGCACAGTGGACAGAATCGCATGTCAATGTACAGCAGTGCAACACACCATGCTGCTCTACAGTGACATGAATGTGTTGAGCCTCGTACATACAAACGGATTTCCCGACAGGAATTGTGTGATGGCAGGCTTTTGTTGGAAAATCCGACAGCTTGTATGCTCAATCAGACAATTGTTGTTGGATTTTCCGACAACAAATGTTGGATAGCATGCTTAAAAAATTTCCGACAACAAATGTGTAATGTCGGATTATCTAATTGTGTGTACACAAGTCCATTGGAAAAAAATTCAAAGTACAAACACGCATGCTCAGAAACAATGCTAACCATAAGACAACATCAGCAGAAGTTGCCCAAAGGGTGGTGCTAAAGAGCTGAAAAAACACATAGTTTCATGTTTGTTGGATGACAATTCTCTGCAGTTTGTATTCAAGACAAGTTCACGGCCAATGCCCTTCCGACAAAAGTCCTACGCTTTGTCCGCAGAAAATCCAATCGTGTGTACCAGGCTTTACTTTTGTGCTCTTTAAAGAAAGTTCATTTGAAAAATCACTGATCCGTACACCACACTGCCCCCTACCTCTGGCTCACTGCTGTTTTACTGTTCAGCAGATGCTTGTTTATATGTGATAGGGACCTAAATCTGTAGTGTAAGATCTATAGTACTGCTGCCTCTAACTGCAGGTCTCAGAAGTGAAGTGAAATTTGGTGAAGTAACTACTATGATGCTGACTGTTTTGCTTGCTGAAGGATCTGACATGAGCCGTTAAGTTATGGTTCAGAATATGTTAGAATTTACAAATTCTTGCTGTAATCAAAAAGCAGATCAAAGCTTGCATGCATGAATGAACATTAGGGCACTAGAGTAAGATATTCACATATTTACTTTGTATATTGTTCATTGATGCAATTCAACCCTGTCTGCATAGTGTTCTAATAATGGCATTTGCAGCAGCCTTCTATTTATTAAAACATTCTAAATGTAATAATGTACAACATCATATATATATATATATATATATATATATATACGCTAGAGACCTATCTGTTGAAAAATATTTATTTAAAATAAATATATTTTATTTTACTTCAATATCCCTATTGTATTTCCCCCCATATACAAGTCAAGGGGCAGAGCAAATAAAAAAAAAATTTAAAAAAATGGCTAATTAAGATGGATTAGGCCAGGTGCTCCCTCCTGCCTAGAGCCTGGCAGCTCGAGTAATTAGTTAGAATTGTGGGCAGGTGTTTCTGACAGGGACACACACCTGTTCCCATGCCCTCTCTGCCCACCATATACCCTCAACTCATTACAGCTTTGTAGTTGAAACAGAGAAAGCTGTCTCTTTCAATTACTGCCCCCTTCTTGAAGCCACGGGCTGCATGTGTTCATTACTAAAATTTAACTCAAAGCCATAAAAAGAAGGCAAAATACTCCTAGGCTGATCATTGATAGATATTTAAAAACAATCTTGATTATTTTGGCTCAAGCATTTTATTTTTCATCTGCTGCAAATGTTATTAGATTTTTTTTTTTAAATATCAATTGTATTATCTGGTGACACTGGCAATATAAAATGTGTGTGTGTGTATACTGTGTTATATATAGTATGTATTAAGGTGACCATATTTTTTCAATGAAATCCGGGGACATTTTGTTTTTTTTTTATTGGCAAATGGTACAGGATTCCATAATACACATAGCGCTGGGCAGAGGACTCCATAATACACAAAGCTCTGGGCATAGGACTCCATAATACACAGAGTGCTAGGCACAGAACTCCATAAATATACAGAGTGCTAGGCACAGGACTATATAATATACAGAGTGCTAGGCACAGGACTATATAATACACAGAGTGCTAGGCACAGGACTCCATAATACACAGAGTGCTAGGCACAGGACTCCATAATACACAGAGTGCTAGGCACAGGACTCCATAATACACAGAGTGCTAGGCACAGGACTCCATAATACACAGAGTGCTGGGCACAGGACTCCATAATACACAGAGTGCTAGGCACAGGACTCCATAATACACAGAGTGCTGGGCACAGGGCCCCATAATACACAGAGCACTGGGCACAGGACTCCCTAATACACAGACTGCTGGGCACAGGACTCCCTAATACACAGACCGCTGGGCACAGGACTCCATAATACACTGAGCGCTGGGCACAGGACTCCATAATACACTGAGCGCTGGGCACAGGACTCCATAATACACTGAGCGCTGGGCACAGGACTTCATAATACATAGAGCGCTGGACACAGGACTCCATAATTCATAGGAGGGTGTCCGGCATAGAGTGCAGAGTTTCATAGGACACTTCTGCCCCCATATCCATAACTCACCTCTGCACCCTTCTCTCACAGATTGAACAGACCCCCCCCCCCCCCAATCTGCTCACCTCCCGTCTCAGCCCTCCACATAGTCAATTTTTGGCCCTGCCTCTACTCCACTGAACAGCAGCAGGATTGACACTGAGATCGTACAGCAGGGGGTGTCAGCATTCGAGCCGCCAGGCTGTTTCTCAGCTAGCATGTAATGCTCAGTCTACGTTAATCGGGCCCTGAATCCGGGGACAAAACTGGGGACAGACTTGGTCTGGAGACAGTGTCCTCAGTCCAGGGACTGTCCCCAGAACCCGGGGATGTCTGGTCACCCTAGTATATATATATATATCATACACTGGGCATTATAAATTATTTTATATATATATATATATATATATATATATATATATTGTAATATTGGGGGTTGTTAGCTCAAGTGGGATATGCGTTTTAAGCAATTCACGCCAGTCCAGAATTCTGTTTAAGGGCTTGTTGGCCCACGTTTATTCAAAAGGCAAAAATAAACAAAAAAAATCCAAACATAGGTTTCCCACGCAGGGGTTTTCACTGTCCACACAAAACGATACCTTCAGCCTCCTGGCTTACACGTGTAAAGAAAATACCGAGCCACCTGGCTCTCCTCAGCAGTAGCCCAACTGCTTAGGCTCCAGCATGGAACCTTCCTGACTCCTGTCAGCAACCTCACTCAGGTCTCTGGGGTTTCACACAGTGCACCCTGCACTCTCCAGCTTATTCAGTGCCCACCTGCACTCTCTGGGTTCTCCCTTACAAGCCTGGACTCCTCGGGATGGTGGAGTCCAGAATGCTGGTCCTGAGTTTCCTATCAGGCCCACACACACCTGCATAATCAGTGTGCTGACCCATCTGAAAATATGGACCCAGGACTGGGGATTTCATCCCACCCGGATCTCTACAAAATCCCCAGGCTCCAGGTCCCAAAGTGTACTTCATTACAAATTGAGGGAACTGAAATGCCAGTTTCCTCTGAAACCAGTAAATACGCTGGAGCCCCTCAACCCGACCGGTTGAGAACCCTGGGTCACCACACTCCTGGGGTACCACACTACTACAATCTATATATATATATATATATAATACAGTATGGGGCATAGTTTGGCACTTACACTTGGCAACACGAGGGTCTTCACTTTGAGTACCACCTACGTCACTACCTGCCTGGAGTTTCCATGATCTCATGATCTCCCTTTGACTGCATGTTTTTTTCCCCAAGAACTCCAGTTTCCTCTCACACTCCAATTAAATGCTGGTAAGTGATTGGTCTCCGGTCTAAATTGTCCCTAGTATGTGTATGTATGAATGTGAGTTAGGGATCTTAGATTATAAACTCCTTGGGCCAGATTCAGGTAGAGCAGAGCATCTTTGCTCTGGAGAAACACATCTCATTTGCGTTACGCTGCTGAAATTTTAGGAGCAAGTGCTGTTATTCAGGAAGCACTTGCTCCTAAAGTTGCGGCAGCGCATCACAAATGAGCCGGCGGAATTCAAATTGGGCGGGTACGGGGCGTGTAGTATTCTAACTAAGCGCGATCCCGCCGCCAACGTACTGCGCATGCGTCGAGTGTCCAAACATCCCCGTGCGCAAGCTCCAAATTCTGTGAATGAACGTCAATGACGTCACATTCCCATTCATGAACTTTTTACGCAAGCGACGTGATTTTTTTTTTTCCCGACGCGATGACGACGCCTATACCTAACATAGGATACTCCAACCCCATGTAGGTATATCTATGCGCCGCGTATCCCGTCCGGAAACGTCGTACCGTCATTGCGTCGCGCCGGAAGTCGATCGTGAATTGCCGATTTCCGCTCATTAACATATTTTTTGAGCGTAAATCGGCGGGAACGCCCCCGGCGCCATTTTTAAGTTGAAGTAACGATGCGATGGCGAAACTCAGTTACGCTGCTCGCATCGGAGCTTCAACCCGGCGTTTCTTGTTTTCTGGTTACAGAAAACAGAAACGCCGGCTCAAAGTCACAGTTAGGCTGGCGGATCACTGGATCCGCCAGCCTAACTGTTCCTGAATCTGGCCCCTTGAGGGCAAGGACTGATGTGAATGTACAGTATATACACTATATTAACAAAAGTATTGGGCCGTCTGCCTTCATTCGCACATAAATTTTAATGGCAATCCTGTAGGGTTCAATATTGAGTTGGCCCACCCTTTGCAGCTATAACTGCTTCAACTCTTTTGGGAATGCTATCCACAAGGTTTAGACCCCTTTTACACAGGGGCAATTTTCAGGTGCTTTAGCGCTGGAAATAACCTCTGCTACGTGCCTGAACCCTGCCTCCCATTTCCCGAAAAGTCCTGCAAGCAGCATCTTTGGGGTGGGTTGGGAGTGCTGTATTTAGCACTCCCAAAACGCCCTGCCCATTTAAATGAATGGGCAGCATTTCTAAAGAGCCTGAATTTTTTTTCGGAAGCGCTGCAACACATACGTTTTTAACTCCTTCTTTGAGGTTAAAACCGCCCCGATAGCGGCAGAAAAGCACCTTCTCCCACCATCTAGTGCTTCTCTGGGCTCTCCCGTGCCCTCGAGAAAGAATCGGCCACTGCCGGATGACAACCATAGAGATTTCCAGTCATCTCTATGACCGTCCGACGGTTTCCGAAATCAGCCGAGCTGTCGACGAGTCTCTCCAGTGCCCCCTACCTCTGACCACATGCAGTATTGCATGCCATAGAAGTCTATGCGGAACAAATTATTTTTGTTTCCATTGACTTCTATGGGGAAAACTCGCTTTGATATGCGAGTGCTTTGGATTACAAGCATTCTCCTGGAATGGATTGGATTATGCTTGTAATCTAAGGTTCTACTGTACTCACAAATCAAAGAAAAGGACAAGCTCGTCATAAATATCCAAAAAAAAGACAGTCCTCACAATCGCTAAGCATACTTCTTCTATCCTGGGAAGATGCAACAGAGGTCTGCAGATAATGACGTGTTTTAGGGGAGTTTCAGAGCTTAAGAGTTTAAGAGTTTGCTGCATACTGCATGATATACCATATGTGGTTACAGGTTGCAGTCACTAGCCCCTGCCACCTGAACGAGGGGACTGTGTTAACACAGCATCGCTCGGGACCCGGTGCGCATGCCCAGTGGCCGTAATGTCTGCCAGGCCCCGTGATTGCCCATGATCACGGCAGGAGTGTGGATCTGTGTGTGTAAACACACAGATCCACCTCCTGTCAGAGGTGAGGAGACCGATGGGTGTTCCCAGTACAGAGGAACACATATCGGTCTCCTCCCCTTGTGAGTCCCCTCCCCCTACAGTAAGAATCACTCCCAGGGAACATATTTAACCCCTTCAGCACTCCCTAGTGTCAACCCCTTCCCTGCCAGTCACATTTACACAGTAATCAGTGCAGTTTTATAGCACTAATCGCTGTATAAATGTGAATGGTCCCAAAAATGTGTCAAAAGTTTCCGATATGTCCGTCGCAATGTCATGGTCACAATAAAAATCGCATTACTAGTAAAAAAAATCAACAAATAAAAATGCAATAAAACTATCCTCTATTTTGTAGACGCTATGGGCCAGATTCACAGAGCCGTAACTCCTGTCTAACTGGTGTTAGACTGGAGTACTTTCAAATTACGCGCTCCGTATCACTAGTTTGAATCCTCAAACCATGATACGGCGGTGTTGGGCTTCGATCTGACAGGCTTACGTCTTCGTAAGCCTTCGGATCTACGCTGCAATCTTTTTGCGGCCGCTGGATGGAGTTTGCGTCGTTTTCAGCGTTGGGGTATGCAAATGATTTTTTTCCGGCGATCCACGAAGTTACGAGCGTCGTTCGTAATCGCTTACGTCATTTTTTTGCTGCGTAAAGTTAAACCAGCTATTAGCTAGTGTAACGTTACGCAGCCCATGTTAAGTATAGCCGTCGTTCCCGCGTCGACTTTCAATTTTTTTTTTTTTTTTGTGTAAGTCGTTCGGGAATAGAAATGTACGTAAACGACGCTACTCAAACAACGAATGACGTAACGACGTGATTTCGCGCAATGCACGGCGGGAAATTTCTGAACGGAGCATGCGCAGTTCAATTGCCGCGGGAACGCGCCTAATTTAAATGCCTCACGCCCCCTAATCGCGTAGTTTGATTCCGCCGAGAGAAATACACTACGCCGCCGTACCTTACAGGCCAAAATCTCTCTGAATTCCTCGTAGAGCCAGGTAAAATACGGCGGCGTAGAGTATCTCTGATACTCTGTGGCAATCTAATTCTACCTGAATCTGGCCCTATAACTTTTGCGCCAACCAATCAACCAACACTTATTGCAATTTGTTTACCAAAAATATGTAGAAAGACGTATTGGCGTAGAGGATTTTTTTTTTTTAAATGTGATATTTATTAAATCAAAAAGTAAAAAATATATATTTTTTCAAAATTGACGCAAAAAATGAAAATTGCAGAGGTGATCAAGTACCACCAAACAAAAGCTCTAATGGTGGAGAAAAAAAACAAAGATTTACTTTGGGTACAGTGTTGCATGACCACGCAATTGTCATTCAAAGTGCGACAGTGCTGAAAATGAAAAATTGGTCTGGGCAGAAAGGGGGTGAAAATGCCCTGCATTGAAGTGGTTAAGGATGCTCTCTATGACATAGACAATGGAGGTTATTTACAGTACTAAAGACTTGAAATTGCACTGATAGAGCACATGGAAGTGCAGTCGCTGTAGATCCAAAAGGGGGACATGCAAGGAAAATAAAAGGTGCAAAGTGGATTTGCCTTTCGTAAATAACCCACAATGCCTTTTGAGCGACCCTCGCTTTAGACTCAGGGCCCATGTTTCTAAATCTCGCCCCAGTGATTGTATCTACTAACACTTCCCTTTGGCCACATACTTCTTGCCCGATTATTTAGGTTAATTGCTCGCTATGATTGTTAGCCACTGTCACTATTGTCATTGTTCTAATCCCTGTGGTACCTTAATGCTTTATGTTTTATTTTGGCGGCTAGTTAAGTCATCCCAATGATCATTTCTCTACAACCTGCCTCCCCCCCCCAGCTCCACCCCTCCCCCATCCTTCTCTCTTCCCCTCAAACCATATTGATCCATCTAGTTCTTACCTAGTTTGTCTTTCCCAATTAGTATGATTTGTGACAAACATTTTTACTCCAACTCTTTTCTTGTTTCATAGATGATGTATCCTAGGTAAATGAGCCTTGCTTTGTTAAAATGTCAATAACATATGTAACGAGTCGTCTGTTGCCACTGATGTTCTCTGTATTTTGTTTGTCATATAATAAATACTACTATTAAAAAAAAAGAAGATGCTCTAAAAGGCCATCAAATGTAACCTATATTTGGGCACCTTAAATATAACCTTAGATGTGATCTTTATTCCTACTTTAATGTTGCCACTCAGAGTGCTAATAGGTAAAGCACAAGTGTTGTGTGCCTGTAAATATCCTATATCATGTCTATAATGTAATGCTGATGTACATAGTCCTCCAAGTCTAGCAGACAAAAAGAAACAGGCGTCAGTAGGCATAAGGCTTAATAGTTTGCACAGTCACTGAGTGCTTTATGATGTCTGTTAGTGAAGCTCCTTCACCACTCAGGGAGCCAGTGGACATTAACGATTCCATTGATTTTGAATAATTGCTAGTCTGTAATTTTCAGCATAGCAGCTTTATTGCACAGACGGCACATGTGTTGATAGAGACCATAAAACACTCCTTTGCTGCTCATTTTGTCATTCTTTACACATTTATATATGTAGTTATTTAATTGAAATAGTAAATTCCCTTTACATTTTTTTTTTCAAATAGTTTATTTCCCTTGCATGCTTTACCCGGCTTTCTTTAAAATGAATATTTACTGTTAAACTTGCCAGGCTTTTCCTTTCTCTGACTTTAAGGATGAATACATGCTTAGCAGATGTGAGCTACTACTCTGCACCATTTTCTTACAAATCCTTATTAATTTATTGTACAATTGCCCCCTCCTGACCCAAAATAGACCAGTTCACAGCATTGTGTGAACATTGTATGAATTATGTATGTCTACCACCACAGTAGAAGTTCTTTAGTCCCTTTTGTGTTGGTGCACTGAAAAATAAAACAGTAAAGGGTTGCTTTTTGGTTCCACTTTGCGCATGCTACACCTCTAAAGAGATAACAGAGTCTGGACATTTGCAAAGGATAAAAGAATAAACTATTTGGTTATGTTTGTTGTCTGCTTTCCTTTTAGGTCAATTTAAGCTACTGTTTCATACTGTCGTTTGAAAGCAGAAAGTAACCTTCAGAAAAAAAATAAAAACATTTATTTACTGTTTATTGTTTTTTCAAGTGCATTAAAGCTGTTGTGAAATCTTTTACAGGGTCAAGGGCTGCTGTAGGTGGTTGATTTTGTTTTTCTGTCTCTGACTGCATTAAGCTATCATTTAATGGCTGTTCCTTTTGTGACTCAGTTATTCGGGTATTTTACTGTGTTTGGTGAACTTTTGATAATATTTTCAGACACCTGAAAAAAGACAATAGCGTTTTAGCTGTAGTGCTAAATTAAGGTTTAAAATAAACTCGTCACAAAATTCAACAGAGAAAAAAACGAGATTTGTCAATATGCTCAGCTGCCTATATATCGCCTACTGCCTGCTTTGACATACGTTTTTTTTTACTGAACATAGTCTATACTTATGTATTTTTTATGATATGCTCAGTGTGAATTGCCAAGGTTTGTGGTAGATTTAGCTTAAAAAAATATATACCGTACAGTACATAACTAAAAATATAAGAAAAGGCAGTTAAAGTGATTGTAAACAATCACCTTTTAAAACAACCCATTCAGTTTAAAACAGAAATGAAAGGCAAAACATACAGATATAAAACGTACAGATATAAAATAAGAATAAAACATTATAAATATCTTGTTTCCCTTTTTTATAAGTGATCGCATTCCCTCTGTTCCCAGCTGTATAAGAGCTGGGGGAGGAGAAGCAGCAGCACATAGAGCTTCCCAGTGAATGGATGTGCAGCGGTGGCGTGTCAGGACAAGTTTGATCATTGGAGGAGAGTACAGCGTGCTCTCCAGCTTAGTGTGGTCAGTTTTTAATAAGAAAGCAAGGGGACTAACAGGATCACCAGGGAAATTTTACATAAAGAACACGATACAAAGAGAACAAGATAATTTCTCGTACAAGTACAGGGTCCAGCAGGCACATGTCAGGAATATGAAGTGTTGGGGTAACAAACTCTTTAATTATTATATATTAGTATGGTTTTTCAGCTCTTTAGCACCATCCCTTGGGCACCTTCTGCTAATGTTTTTTTTTTGTTCAATTCTTTATTTTAAAGTTTTCACGGAGATACAAATATGTCTTTACAAATAAATCATCACATGCATATATGCTGCTTATTTTACTCTTCATCATATTTAATTTCTTCTATCTCCTGTCTCAACTTTATCTTTAAACGTATGTTATTTTAACTCTGTCCTTAATTATATCCTTGAGATTTGGCTATCCTTCTAGCCCTTCCACTTCATACTTCCCTCCCCCAAGAAAGAAATAAACCGAGAATCCCGGTTTAATCTTTAGATTAGCAATTAATACAAAAATAAAAAAAAAGAAGAAGGAATATAGCAAATTGAAAATTCCCTCCCCCCTTCCCTTCTCTCTCCGTCTCCTCCCCTCCTCCCTTCCTATTGGTCTCTCTCTTCCCCCTCTCTCCTCATCCGCTCTCTGTATACAACATAAGGAGCCCATATCTGCCGGTGCTTGTCCTCCTGCTCCTTCATATTCATAGTAAGGTTTTCCATTATTTGTACTTCCGCTAATTTTGCCATCCATTGTGCTTTACTTGGAGAAACATTACTTTTCCAAAGAGCTGGAATGCATGATTTTGCCGTTGACAATAAATGTCTCAGCAAAGAATTTTTATATTTTTCCGCTGATAACGGGATATCAAAGAGCAGGCAAGCTGCTGGATTGTCTCCAAGTGACACATCTATCATTTCTTCTATTGTTTCTGAAACCATTTGCCAGAAATGTCTTACTTTTGAGCATTCCCAAAAGATATGTATCATAGTGCCCACAGTCTCTTGACACTGCCAGCATAGATTTAAAGTCTGTGGGTACATCCGCTTCAGTACTTCTGGAGTTCTATACCACCTTCTCAGAATTTTATAGCTTGCTTCTTGGTACCTAGTTGCTATTGACACCTTGTGTGTGAACCTAAATATCTTATTTTTTTGTGCCTCTGAAAAAGTGATCCCCATCTCTCTTTCCCATGCCTGTATAAAGCCAAGGTTCTGTGGGGCCTTCAGATCGATCATCATAGAATATAATGTCGATATTGCATGTCTCACTGACTCTCCTTTCAGACATAAGTTTTCAAACTTGGATGGTATGGATATTTCTCTAGTACGCATCGAGATTGATCTGAGAAATGTTTAACTGCATTCTCCTGAGAAAGTCTAGACTTTCTCCAAATTCACTGTCCAGCTCCTCTCTAGACATTACTTGATTGTCTACTGTGAAGTGTATAAGTCTGTTTTTCCCCTGTCGATTTAGGGTCATACAATTTTTATCTTTTAGGACCATTTCAAATTCTGGGTTACCCAGGATAGGGATCATCGGGTTCATCAGATTCGATGTCTCTACTTTTTTAAGTACCCCTCTAACTATGCTAAGTGTGGCTCCTACTGTCGGGTGTTGCTTTGCTGCTTGCGGTATTATCGTATTTTTTAACCAAATGAATCCCTCCAAAGGTATCTCCACTGTTGCTTGTTCCATGTGTACCCATGGTTTTTCTTTTTGGCGTGCACACCAGTCCAACACTCTTGCTAGATGTATTGCCTCATAGTATCCCTCTGGGTCCGGGAGCCCTACCCCTCCTTTTTCTTTTGGTAAGATCAAAATATCTCTGCGGATTCTAGCGGGTTTTCCGGCCCATATAAACTTTACCAGTCTTAGGCCCCATACACACGATCGGATATATCCGATGAAAACGGTCCGCGGACCATTTCCATCGGATATGTCCGATCGGGAGTTTGATCCGATGGCGTGTACACACCATCGGATCAAATTCCCCGCCGCCGGACGGCGCGGTGACGTAGTGGTGACGCGGCGGTGACGTTGACGCCGCCGCGTCACCACCACGTCACCGCACCAGGAAGTAAAACACTTCCGCGCATGCGCCGAATCCATTCGGCAGCGGCGCGGCGGTGGTGGGAGCCGACATGTCTGCTGGTAAGTGTACTAACCAGCAGACATGTCGGGCGGACAGATTCCCACCGGATGGATTTCAAAGCATGCTTTGAAATCTGTCGGGTGGAGAAATCTGTCCGCTAGCCCATACACACGAGCGGAGATGTCTGCTGAAACGGTCCATCGGACCGTTTTCAGCGGACATATCCCCTCGTGTGTACGCGGCCTTACTCTCTCAAGTATCCTACCGGAATTTTAATAAGCAGGGTCTGCAATAGGTATAGCAACCTTGGCATTACATTAATTTTGATTATGTTGATTCTGCCAAACCACGTATACACCTCCTTATCCCATTTCTGTAAATCTAGTTTAATCTGTCGGACCAGAGGCACAAAATTCAATTCAAATATCCTGTTTAATCTGAGGTAACTTATATGAGAGTGTGTCCATCTGAAAGCAAAGAAATTTGATAGCTGTTGTTGTAATACTGTACTCTTCTCGATGCCCATTGCCTCCGATTTGTTATAGTTGACCTTAAAATTTGTCATTCTTCCATATTTATCTATTTCAGCCATTAATGGTGGCAAGGATAGAGCTGGGCGGGTTATAAAAAACATCAGGTCATCCGCAAATGCAGCCACTTTGTGTTCCCTTCCCTTCATTTTGATACCTCCAATGTCTAAATTGGCCCTTATTGTTCTAAGAAATGGCTCCAATATCAAAATAAAAATAATCGGGGACAATGGGAATCCCTGACGTGTTCCATTATTAATCGAAAAGGGCTCTGAGAATATTTCATTTATCTTAATTCTGGCTTTGGGAGATGAGTATAGACTCATAACCCAATTCTGCATCCCCCTTTTCAGCCCTATATGTTGTATGGTCGCTCTCAGGAAGGCCCAGTTAACTCTGTCGTACGCTTTTCCTGCGTCTGTGGATACTAATACTAGTGGTTTTTGATGATATTGGGCGTAATGTATGGCACTTATAACTCTTTGCGTATTCTCCCTACCTTCCCTTTCTGGCGTAAATCCTACCTGATCGGAATGTATTAGAGTAGGTATATATGGTAATAATCTAGTTGATAGTATTTTTGCAAAGATCCTTATGTCCACATTTAACAGTGATATTGGGTGGTAACTTGAACATTGGGCCGGATCTTTCCCCTCTTTGTGTATCACTGTTATATGGGCCATCAGCGTTTCTACTGGTATTGTTTTCCCTTCTCGTATCGAGTTAAAAGCCTCCACAAACCTTGGTGCCAGTTTGTCCGCAAAGGTTTTATAGTATAGTGAATCCATCCGGGCCCGGGGCTTTACCAGGTTTTAATGTTTTCAAGGCCTCCAAGAATTCCTCAATGGTTATTGGACCGTCGATGTCTTCTGCTTCTTTATCTGTCAGTCTAGGCATCTCCGAGGCTGCTATATATGTCCCTAACTCCTCTTCTTTGCATACCCTGCTTCCCTGATCTCGCGCCTCCAGTTGATATAAACCAACATAGTAATTTCGGAACACCTTTGCAATTGCCTGGGATGAGTTTACCATTACATCTCTCTGCGTTTTAATACGTTCTATATAATTTAGTGTCCTTGTCGCTTTTAATGCATTGGCCAACATCCTGCTAGGCTTGTTTCTGAATTCATAAAAAGATCGTCTGCCCCGGGTCATAGCTACTTTTGCTTTATCTGTTAACCGCGCATTTAATTCCTCTCGCAGACTGGTTAGTTCCTTCTCTCTCTGCAGTGTCTGTGATTTCTTATGTAGGGTCTCTAACCTCTTAATATCTCTGAGTAGGGATTCTAATTGGGCTTCCTGTTGACGCTTTCTGCGTGCTCCTGCTGATATAAGTATACCTCTTATATAGCATTTATGCATTTCCCATATACAGAAAGGTGACACTTCCCCTGATTTGTTTGTTGAAAAGAACAATTCTAACTCCTGTACTAGCTGTGTCTCCCATTCTGGTTCTTTCAGGAGGGTTTCATTGATCTTCCACTGCCATTCTCGATTACCAGGTTCCCCCCATTCTAAAACGCAATTAGATGGTGCATGATCCGAGATGGTAAATGAGCCTATGGAGGTCTCCTTAATACATTGCAGCGCACTTTGAGATACAAAGACATAATCTATCCTTGAATAGGTTTTATGTTTTGCTGAAAAAAACGTATAGTCTCTTTCGTGCGCATGCAAAGTTCTCCAACTATCTCTTACTTGCAGCTCCTGAAACATTCTTTTTGCTTTTCGTAATTTTATATATGACAAATGGGAAGTTCCCCTTGAGGTGTCTACAGTTGGATCTAGTGCCATATTTAGGTCTGTTCCCATCAGCAAAATTCCCTCCTTATTTTCATGTATTACATTCATATACCTCTCAAGTGCTACTACTTGACCCTCATTGGGTAAATACATATTCACCAAGGTAACCTTTTGATCAAATATTAAACCCTTTACAATCAATAACCGCCCCTCCTCATCTCTAGTTGTCTTTATTTCTTTCCATGCTATCTGATATCATAATTGCTACCCCTTTTGCGTTTGAGGTCTGTGATGCACTGTGATACACAATGGGATAACTACGATTTCCCAACTTTGGGATTTTTCTCTTTTTAAAGTGTGTCTCTTGGAGAAATAAGACATGAGATCCAAGTCTCCTGAGTTCTGTATATAACTTACTATGTTTTTCTGATAGGTTCAGACCTTTCACATTATACGATGTCAAAGTTATTTTAGTCATCTTGATATACCAAGACAGGAGGAGGTATAAGCAGGGAGAGCGGAAGAAAGAGAAAAAAAAGGGAGGCAAAGGGTGGGCGCGGGGGCAAGGATCCGCCTTTCCCCCTCGCCCTCTCTTTCCCCTCCATTCCCTTCCGTGTTCCGGTTCCTGCCTGTGATCTCGGAAGGTATCAAAATTATATCCGTGCGTGTACGGGAGATCCCTCAGCGTTACGCACGCACACAAAAAAAGAAGAGAAAAAAAAAGAGCAAAAAGGATATATAAAAAAAAAAGATTAAAAAAATAAAAAAATAAAATAAAAAATACAATCAGAAAATACGCCTCCGACTTCCCTGCCTTTGGAGGAGAGGCGTATCAAATGGGGGAGTAGGTTGAGCGCACATGGAGGTTGCGGTCCCAAACTCCATACAATTATTTCTCGCTCATGTCTCTCTTCTCCCTTGAGACCCCTCTGTAAGCACCAATTTGCTAACTCAGACCCTAGGCTCTAATTTTACATTTAATGTACCTATTTATAACCAAATATCGTTTAGCATACTTAAATTGTTCAAATATTCTCGAAAAAATAAAAAAAGAAGAACAAAAAGAAAATACAAAGTGACCTTCATAGCACGTACATCCCTCCTATAACAACTTTTATATACATACTCTGTACTTTATTCCAAACAAAATAAAATTAATGTCTCATACTCCTTATATTCTTTATCCTATCATCCTTCTCCCCTCCTCCGTCCCTACTTCTATTGGATTCCAACGTCATCTTTGGATGGGGTCTTGTTAACTTCTCTTTCCATGGACTCAGGTGGGGCAACTTCACTACCCTCTAGAAACCATCCCTCCACCCCCTCTACTCTCCACCGCCTCCCTCCCCCCACCCCAGCTTCTGCCCCATGGCTACTAACTAGGTGTTCTATGCGTACTATGTGTTACCCATTAACCCTATGTGTTCCCAAGTGGTCTAAGCCCTCCTCACAGTGTCCTCTCAGTGTCTTCAGCCTTCCCTACTCTTAATTAACCCATACTCGATGTGTATATAAGTGTATACCACATTCTAAGGGGTAGTATCCTACTACCCTACTGTGCCAAACTTAAAAAAAAAAAGAAAAAAGAAAAAAAAGAAAAACAAATGCATCACCATATTGTCATAGTATGGTGCCTATTTAAAAATACCTTGCACCTCACCCTCCCACCTATGTTCGCTACTACAGGGATCTCTTCTATATTCTTGCTTCATCTTGGCCCCCACTCCCATCCCTAGCCCAATCTGTCTCCTATCTTAAACCCCCCCCCCCCATGATACCGATATCCAATAACCAATCGCCCATTTCCTCTTCCCATCCTCTTAAATAGATAATAGGGTTTAGAGACAGGATGACGAGAAGAAAAAAAAAAAAAATTCGAAAAAAAATCAAAAGAGAAACAAGTCCTTCCCCTCCCCCCTTCTCCTTTCTTTACAGTTTCTTGTTAAATACATGTTTCCTCCGGAGGTGAGTGAGAAGAAAAAAAAATGTTGTGTTTGGTGAGCACTGGTGTACACACGATCGGAAAATCTGACAACAGACCGTTGTCCACAGAAGATTTTAAAGCCTGCCATCTGTGTTTAAGGTTCTGAAGCTAGGGTCCTTCCTTAACTGTTACATATGATTGTAAGGGGTTAAGAGTTTCAGAGCCAGTGTTATTTCACTCATTTTAGTAGAATTCTAAAAGGTCTTACATACATCATTTCTTTTAGTAGTTATCGCTGAACAAAAGATTATACATGCAAAACATTCCTTACTAATTGTATCTTTCCTTTTTGTTATTGTTCTCACAGGTGTTGTTTTTATATAGTCTATTACATGCGAGACATTCCCTATTAATTGCTAGAACTGTATTATATATTTTTATCTATATTTTCCCCATCTTGTACTAGGAATGTTTCCTCATTTCCCAATCATATTATGCAGCTGTTGTTTTTCACTTACTAAGCCTTTTTAACCCCCCTGGTGGTATTCCCGTGCGTGACTCGGGGTGTTTTTTTTGTGCCATTATCGGTAACCCCGAGTCACGCTCGGGGTAGCTATGCAGAGCCTGCAGCGCACGCTGGCTTACCTTGGATCCAGCGATGCATCCACGCTGTGTGAGTGAGCACACAGTGTCCCCGTGTGCCGTCGATGTCCGTTCCCTGCGACATTACGACGCACGAGGGCGGAGAACGGTGCCAAATTCAAAAAAGTAAACAAACACTATACCTACAGTATACTGTAATCTTATAGATTACAGTACTGTATGTAAAAAATACACACCCCCCTTGTCCCTAGTGGTCTGTCCTGTGCCCTGCATGTCCTTTTATATAATAAAAACTGTTCTTTCTGCCTGCAAACTGTAGATTGTCCATAGCAACCAAAAGTGTCCCTTTATGTCAAAAATGGTTTTAGATCAGCTAGAAAATAGCGATAATAAATTATAATGACTTGCACAATTGAGCGATAGCGATTTGTGGGGAAATTCGTCATAAAAAAAAAAAATAATGGCAGCGACAATTCTGCAACTGAGCAAATTTCAGTGTTTTTGAGTTGATTACATTATTGAATAATTTTTATTATAATTATATTAGTATTTGTTATAATTATTTATAATTATTTATTATATTATAATTTATAATTTTGTTTTTAAAAAAAATTCATACCCGGGATGCCTATTAGACTCCTGTTTGGTCAGATTTAAGTGAGTTATTCCTAAGAATTACAAGCCTACAGTATAAAATGCCAAATTTCCTTGAAAATAATGGTACTGCTTTCAGCACCTAAAATCAGAAAGAATCATACCGCCAGGGAGTTTAATTAATAAGAAGTCGGGGCGTGGCCGGCATGGCGGACTGAACAGACGTGTGGCTGAACTCTGCTGGGGAGAATCCGCTTGACCATCCGTTTTAGGGGGGGCTCCAACCTCCTTTTCACAATCTACGGCACCTACATGCCTTCCAGAACCTATGGGGGCTCGAACCGGGGCAAGAAACTGAAGTTTCCGCCGGTAATCGAGGCTGTGCAGAGTCCGGTCCCAGAACTCCGTGCCACGCCAGCGCGCCTTCACAACATGGCGTCGCAGACTGATCAGGCTGGTGAGGCGGTGCTCTCTCCTCCCGGGATCCCGGAGGTAATGGCGGCTATTGCATCCTGTCAGGCGGCGGTTGCGACCTGTCAAACAACACTTACCTCTAAAATTGAAGAGGTGCAGATGGATGTGGGATTGCTGCGCCAAGACATGGACAAAATCCGTTCGAGGGTCACCACGGCGGAACAGCGTGTAGGCGATGTGGAGGACGCGGTGGCCGGTCATGAGGTCTCAATCCGGACCCTCACTGCCAAGGTGAAAGCGCTCGAATATAGGGCGGAAGATGCCGAAAATCGGAGCAGGCGCAATAACATTCGCATTGTCGGTCTTCCGGAGGGAGTGGAAGGTCGCAACTCTACAGCTTTTACAGAGGAATTGCTTCGATCCCTGCTCCCGGCGGCCCAACTCTCCCCCTATTTCACCGTGGAGAGGGCCCACCGTGTGCCGCCGAGGCCTGGGCCGGAAGGAGCTCCCCCACGCACTTTCATCCTTCGCCTGCTTAATTTCAGGGATCGGGATGAGCTTCTCCGGGCGGCACGACAGGCGGGCAGGCTTCCATATCGCAACACCAACCTAATGATGTTCCCGGACTACACGATGGAGACGCAGAGACAACGGAGATCCTTTGATGGCGTGAAGTCAGCGCTCCGGGCAAAAGGCATCCCCTACAGTATCCTGTTCCCGGCTAAGCTGCGGGTGGTTGACGGAGAGACTGTCCGGATCTTTACCAGCCCCAAGGATGCCAGCGCATGGCTGGACACCCTTCCTCCATAGGAGAGACCGGTGGGAGCCCTGTGGTTTACGGAAAGTTCGGTGCCTTGCTATTGAAACTGCCGTGGGAGGGTGAGTGATTTACTGACTGTGGCTTATTGCCCTGAGTCTGGAGACAGTTGTGCTGGAGTGTTCATCGGTCTCTTCCTCCTGTTTACACTGACTACCGATCTTGCCCTCCGCTGCCCTTATGGCATGCTGATGCACGAAGATTCCACAATGACTTGCCCTGTTTCTGTTTTCTTTTAACCCCCTGTTCTATACTAACATTTTTGTGCACCCAGCACGTGGGTTTTATTTTTGATCTACGGCTAGCCCCCTTGCTATGCTTGGTGGCACCTCATTCTAAGTACTTGTGTTGTCATATTTTGGCCGGGGTTGCTGCTCTGCTCAGCGGTGATCCACGTCCCCATTGACGAGTGACTTATCGTTGGATTTCTGTTTGGGGAATATGTGCTCTTCTCGGTTGGGAGGGCATGGGGTGGGGGGTGGGGGTTGGAGGGCCGTTGCCTTCTCTTTTCGGGGTGTTTTTTTCATTTTTTGTTTCATTAAGATACATAATGGTTTTGGGGGTTTGGTCTTTGCTCATGCAGTTCTGTTGGGGACGTATGGGGGGGCGGGGTCGCCCATCCCGGGGGGTGTTGTCCTTCACTCCTGTCCTTTTTGGGCCCGGGTGGGCGGATGCACCCTCTGGGCTGGTTCTGAGCTCTGCTCTCCTCTCTTATATCTCTGTAACATACCCAATGGCTAATTTTACAGTGCTGTCTTGGAATGTCAGGGGCCTTAACTCTGCCATCAAGAGATCCCTGGTGTTCAAGTTCATTCAACGGCACAGTCCTAAACTGTGCATATTGCAGGAAACCCACTTGGTGGGCTCCAGAGTATTGGGTATGAAGAGGGCCTGGGTGGCTGCACACTATCATGCATCCTACTCCACGTATGCCAGGGGGGTGAGTATCTTGGTGCACCGCTCCCTGCCCTTCCAGCTCCTAGCAGTCCGCACCGATCCTGGGGGTAGGTATGTGATGGTGCATGCACTGATTGCTGGTGTTCAATATGTCATTGTTGGGATTTATCTGCCCCCCCCTGCGGACCTGGACTTTCTCCACAGGGTGATGCAGATTGTTACTCAATATGGGGTGGAGCGTGTGCTACTGGTGGGTGATTTTAACCTGGTCATGTCAGATACCTGTGATAGGCTCCGCCCTCCCCAGTCCCCCACCCCTGGCCTGGCCGGGTGGGCATCTACCTTTGATATGTCTGACCTCTGGCGTCATTTTCACCCCTCTGATAAGCAATTCACATGCCTTTCCACCACCTTTAGAACATTGTCTCGCATTGACATGGCATTTGCCTCCTCCGGCCTTCTGGGCGAGGTTGTATCTACCGAGATTCTATCCCGGGGTATATCTGATCATGCCCCCCTGCTGGTTTCGGTGGGTGCGGCCTCTCCTAGGGGACGGGGGGTCTGGCGGCTCTCGAGGTACTGGATTGCGGACTCAGAGATCCAGGAGGCTATGCCGGGTGAGATATGTAATTTTTGGTTGGCGAATAGGGAGTCCTCGGGCCCCCTGGTAGTTTGGGACACCTTCAAGGCCTGGCTCAGAGGGGAATACATCAAATGTATAGCAGCAAGGAGGGGAGGGGCGGAACAAGCTCTTGAGCTACTAGAGGACCGGGCCCGGTCGCAGGAGGGGGCGTATGTTCGATCTCCCGGTGCAGGCACATATTATCCCTGGCAGCACACTCTAAGTGAACTCTCCCTCCTTAGAATTGATCTTACTAAGAAGTCCATGCTTGACAGTGCCCAGCGGGTGTTTGAATTTGGGGACAAGAATGGACGGCTTCTGGCATGGCTCGCTAGGGGGCAGAACCCTTCTACGCATATAGGTAGGGTGAGGGACGGAGATGGTAGTCTACTGACCACCCCGGAGGACATTAACTCTAGGTTCCTCCGTTTTTACCAGGATCTATACTCTTCTAGGGTGTCCTATACCCCGGGGGATCTCTCAGTTTTTTTAGATGATATCCCGTTCCCGACACTTGACTCGGCCAGGTGTAGAGACCTGGATAAAGATATCACTTTGGAAGAGGTGCAGACGGCACTGGGTTTAATGCAATCAGGTAAGACCCCTGGCCTGGACGGGTTGCCCACTGAGTTATACTCTGTGCACCAGGAATTGCTAGCTCCTAGGTTGACCTCCCTTTTCTCGCAGTTCTCAACTCTTGGGGCTCTTCCGAGCTCCATGTCTGAAGCGGTGATTGTTTTAGTGCCTAAACCTGGTAAAGACCCTGAGGAATGCGGGTCATATAGACCCATATCCTTGATAAATGCGGACGCTAAGCTTCTGGCGAAGGTTTTGGCCCTAAGATTGGTTGCGGTGCTGGATGACTTGGTTCACCAGGACCAAACCGGGTTTATGCCGGGGAAGGGCACAGACATCAATATCAGGAGATTGTTCCTCAACTTAGATGCTTCCCATGACAATGTTGGTGCCCGGGTCATAGCCTCACTTGATGCCGAGAAGGCTTTTGACTCGGTAGAGTGGGGCTATCTCTGGGAGGTGCTGAGGCGTTTTGGCTTCGGTCCCAAGTTTCTACAGTGGTTGGGTATGCTATATGCTTCCCCCAGGGCTAGGATTCGCACCAATGGTACTTTATCGGAGTTCTTCCCCCTCCAGAGGGGCACCAGGCAGGGCTGTCCTCTATCGCCCAGCTTGTTTGCTCTCGCACTGGAGCCGCTAGCGATCCTGATCAGGGAGTCAAATGAGGTCCGTGGGCTCAGGGTGGGCCCCCTGGAGGAGAGGATCTCCCTCTATGCAGATGATGCGTTGCTCTATCTGCAGGACGCGGATACCTCACTGCAGGCGGCCTTGCAAATTTTTGAGCATTTTGGGAGTTTTGCAGGAGTCAGGATTAATTGGACCAAGTCTGTCCTGTTCCCACTCGACCCGGGGGCCCGGGTGAGGGGGACTTCGTCCCCGCTATTGTGGGTTGAAGAGTTTAAATACCTGGGGATTGTGGTGTCTCGCGACCTTCGTGACTTTCGTCGCCTCAACTTGACTCCTCTCACTAAACGGCTCAAGGAGCACTGCTCCAGGTGGAGGGACTTGCCCCTTAACTTATTAGGACGCATCAATATCATAAAAATGCTTTATCTGCCACGGTTCACTTACATCTTTCGGAATTCCCCGTTTAAGCTTCCCCTGTCCTTTTTCAGGGAGATGGATGCCTGTATAGGCTCCTTTCTGTGGAGGGGGTCCGCCCCGAGACTGGCTCGGTCCATCCTACAGTTGCCGGTCCGTTGTGGGGGGCTTGCGCTTCCTAACCTCCTGGTATACTACCAGGCGGCGGTCCTGGTCACTGTGCGGTGGTGGTTCGAACAATCTAGCTCGAATGCCGCCGCTTGCTTGGAGGCGGCGTTATTGGGTTCGTTTAGTGAGCTGGGCAATTTGGTGTACAGAGGCGCCGCTGCGTACCCCTCTCTCCCTGCACCTACTGTCACTACCCTGCAGGTATGGTCTGCGGCCCGTAGGCGACTAGTTCGCCCCCACCACTACTCCCCCTTCTGCCCGCTTTGGGGTAACCCCTCCCTTCCTCACTTTAGAACTGTGCCGGACCCTCAATTGTGGGCCGGTTATGGGATCAAGAAGCTCCAGGACATTATGCGGGCGGGATCGATTTTGCCATTCCGGGCCTTGGCGGTCAAGCATGGACTTCCGGGACACATGTGGTTTAGGTATTACCAGCTGAGGCACGTCGCTAGGGCACAATTCCCGCAGGCTATCACCCTAAGGGCCGACCCCGTTGAGGAGATACTGGCACAGGAGACTCTTAAGAAGACGCTGTCTACACTGTACATGGCCCTGCTGGAGGTAGATTCTCCCAGGATGGGTGTTCTCTGGGACAGGTGGCAATCTGACATTCCTAGCCTTGATAGGGTAGATTGGGAAGACTGTTTTGAGGATGGGGCCAGGATGCTGATATCTTCTAGGGACAAGCTGATTCACACCAAGTTCATGCACCGAGTCTATTACACACCCCAGAGGTTGCATCGAATATACCCGGACAGATCTCCCAACTGCCCTAAGTGTCGTTCCCCAGAAGGCTCTTTCTTTCACATGTTCTGGACCTGCCCGCGGCTGGTGCAGTACTGGGAAAGAGTGTTTGAGAGTATCAACATGCGTCTCACGTTGTCTATCCCGGTCTCGCCTGAGCTGGCTCTGCTTGGGATACACGAGGACGACCAGCGTCCTCGGGGTACGAAATTGCTTGTCTCCATGCTGCTTTTTTATGCCAGGAAGGAAATTCTTAAGAAGTGGTCTTCTCCCTCGCCCCCCACTGTTGGAGCTTGGGACTCTTCAGTAAATGCTCTGTTGCCAATGTATAAATTGACTTATATTAGCAGAGGATGCCCTCGTAAATTTGACAGAGTCTGGCTTCCCTGGACACAACAGTTTTAATGTGTGTTTTACTTACAGTCGATGCCTTCTTGTTCTTTATCATATATGTTTGATGGGTGGACGGGTGGGCTGAGGTTAAGGTTCACGTGGGACTTTGATTCGCGCAATCTGCACTGTTGTTTTTGCTGTTGTTTTCTGTGCCTCTGTATGAACTGCATACGCATGTCATTTGTATTTTGATACTTTCTCAATAAAGACCAACCTCTTTGTGAAAAAAAAAAAAATTAATAAGAAGTCTGTTTTTAACGAGTAAGCCATAATAACTTATCTTTACAGAACACATAGGGCCAGATTCAGGTAGATGGGCGCTTCTTTACTTTGGAGTAACGTTTCTCATTTACGTTACTCCGCCGACACTTTCTGCGCAAGTACTGTTATTCACATAGCAGTTGCGCGTAAACTTGCGCCAGAGTAACGATAATGCGCTGGCGTAACCCGACGCAAGTGGAAGTGGGTGTGATCATATTTAAATGATGGGCGGAGCCCAGCGCAGAGGCTTACGTTCAGCGCATCATCCACGGAGCATGCGCAGTAAGTGAGGCTCCACTCGCCCCCTTGTGCGCATGCTCACAACTTCCGTCGGCACCACTTCACGGGAAACGTCAGCGCAATGTGTTCCGTTGCGCGTATAAAAGCGCTAGCGGAAACGCCATTCCGGTGCAAAAGTATATCCGTTTCCCCCCACCCCAGGGAAGATACTTTTGCACTGTCATGGCTGCTCCCGCTACCCCCAAAGAGAGGAGGAACCTCAACTTTAATGCCCAGGAGGTCTCTGTGATCATCTCGGCTATGGAGACGTTTAATGATTTCCTCCACGGGAAAAAAAGTAGGAAGACCAGCCGGGAGAGGAAGCAGGGCATCCTGGAGACCATTGCTGCCAGGGTCAATGTGTTAGGGTACTCCACCCGAACTGCAGGCGACATACAAAAAAAAATAAACGACCTGCGGCGCAAGGTCCGTGGCAAGGTGGCCACCATTAGGAGCCATGAGAGGGGCACAGGTGGTGGTCCACCATGTCCGGTCAGCCTGACCACGGAGGAGGAGGTGGTCGCCCGCTGCCTGGACAGGGAGCAGTTGGAGGGGGTCCCTGGCTATGACTCCATGGAGGAAGGCTCCAGGACATGTAAGTGCTTTTTATCCCCTATTTGGTGTGTTGCATGTGGGGGGGAGGGTACATGTGCCAAGTGTGTGGGACCACCAACATGTGTCTGCTTTGTGTCATCCACAGATGACGGAGCTGGGCCATCATCTCGTACCGGCCAGTCCACCCCAACCTCCCAACGGGATGCTGATGACGAGGCCCTGGGTGCTGGATACACCGAGGTGGAGGAGGAGAGTGCCCACACCACCTCTGCAGAGATGGTTATGGAGGAGCCTGTCCCTGAGCAGGACTTTATTTTATTGTTGGAGGAGTCCTCCTCTTCTGCAGGGCCCTCTGTCATCCCCTCCCCCATCCTAGGTAGCCCCTCCATCCCCACGGGGACAACCTTCTCCTGCCCCCAGGAAGGCGACCCGTAAGACCAGGGGGGTGTCTGATATGGTCCAGGACCAGGTAGTGTTGGACCACGCAAGGCAGACCCAGCAGATGGGGGAGATTGCTGGCCACTTAGACCGGGTCGCAGACAGCCTGGGCTCCATGTCACAGCTGCCCAGTCGTGTGCAGGACGTTGTCACCAGCCTGGGGGAGGTGCAGGCTGATGTCCGGCCCCTGACAGCAGCCGTCAACGCCAACACAGCTGCCATCCGGTAGGAGGGGAGGCAGCGGCAACGTGACCAGCGGCATCATATCACCCGCCAGCTGAGGATGCAGGCCCAGACCAACCTGTATCTCAGCCGTATTGCCGTGGCCTTGGAGGGCAGGCAGCCAACAGCTCCCAGGAGTGGCCCACCCGGGGATCAGCCTCCTCCAGATGCCCCCCCACCCCCACCACCACCCACTCCCTCCAGGCAGCTGAGGAGCCCGAGAGTGCCCCCAAGGAGGAGCCCCCGTCATCCCAGATGAGGGTTTTTTGTTTTTTTGGTTTATAATTTTTTTTTATACTCAGGTTATAAGTTTATGTTTATTTTTGAATATTTATTTTATACTCAGGTTATGAGTATTTGTTTATTTTTGTTCTCATGTTATGAGATATGTTTTTTTTTTTTTTTTACTGCACACGGTCAGGAGTGCAGGGGACAGTGTGAATGGTGTGTAAATGTGAGGGGGTGGCACTTCTGACAGTAAGGGGTGTCACCCTCGGCCGTGGTGGTGAAGTTAACCCCACGGCTGTATGAATGATGTGTAAAAGGTGTATGAATGGACAGTGACATCATTGGGGCCTTGACGCTGGCGTTGCTGCTCCCAAGTCCTACATGCTGGACTTGGGCTAATCCAATGCGATGTGCATGTGGTGTGTGTGATCTAGGGACATCAGTGGTGTGCATGCGTGCATTGTCTGTGTGATAAATGTGTTGGTTTACTGTCCAAAGATGCCTATGGCGAGGACCCTCCTGACTGCTCTTCCATCAGCAGACTGGTTCTCCTCTGGCAGGTGGGGACTGTGTGGATTGGGGGTCAGGTCATCACGTATGTCAATCTGCAGGCCTTTTCTCATAGCAAAGTTGTGCAGAATGCAACATGCACCGATGATCTGACACACAAAGGTAGGGGAATACAATAGTGTCCCCCCGGACTTATCCAGGCAGCGGAAACGGGACTTCAGGAGCCCAAATGTTTGCTCCACCACTGCACGGGTTTTGATGTGTGCTTCATTGTATTTTCTCTCTCCTCTGGTTTGGGGGTTCCGGAAAGGAGTCATTAGATGGGGTCCCAGTGCATATGCAGAGTCACCTGTAAGGGAAAAGACAGGAGGATGTTAGTCATGCATGTGCCCCTTCTGATGTGCATCACGGGAGGGGATAGTCATGCCTGCCACCCATGTCACTCACCAACCAGCCAGCTGTCCCCATACATGTTCTGCTCGAATTCTGCTGGGATGGGGCTCTGACGGTATATGAAGCTGTCATGGCTGGACCCGGGGTGTTTGGCACGGACGTGCCATATGAGGCGTTGGGCATCGGCTATCACCTGTACGTTGATGGAATGCCAATGCTTCCGATTGCGGTATATGTGCTCTGTGGCACTGGGGGGCTGTAGGGCCACATGTGTGCAATCAATGGCCCCAATGGTGCGTGGGAATCTGGCAATGTTGTAGAAATCTGTCATTGCCTTCAGCCGCAGCTCCTCAGTGGTGGGTCTGATGAACTGGTTGGACATGCGTCTGAGGATTGCAGGGATAACCTGGGGCACACATCTGCTTATGGTGGACTGTGACATCCCAGGCACCACTCCACTTGTACGCTGGAATGATCCACTTGCAAGGAAATTAAGTGTTGCCAGTACCTTCACCAGTGGCTGCACTGCTTGTGAGCGGTGTGTCTTGCTGGTGATGTCACCCTGCAGGGTTGTGGTTAGTTCAAGGATTGCATCTGGGCTGAATCTGAAGAGGCGATACACCTCCTCATCACCCATGCCAAAGAGGCTCATGCGCGTGCGGTATATCCTCTCACGTGCCCGCCTCCTTCGTTCCTGGGGACCCAGTACTAGTGCTAGGACCACGATTGCCCCTGGCATGTTGGCACACCGAGGTGTTGTCCTTGCAAGTGTGGTTGTTCAGCTTGCTAGTTTCGTCGGTAACGCTGCTGCTGTAGCTGCTCTCCTGCTGACCTGAGGCCGTCTGGAGTAAAGATAAAGCAGCTATTTGTAGAAATAACTTTGCGCCGGACGGACGAGTTACGTGCGGCGTATGTAGCCGGCGTATGGTGCTAATCCGTTCGCGAATTGGGAAATCTCCCTCATTTGCATATTTGCAGGGGAAATCAATAGGCGTGACTGATGCGCCAAGCGAAATTATGCGCTGACGATACTCTGGCGTCGGAAAGTTAAGCCGATCGGAAATGGCCCGTTTTCTGTCGCATCTAGTTTGGTGGGTACGGCCACATAGAAACGACAGCGCATAATCACAGTTACGCGGCGCATATCGAATTACTCCAGCGCAAGTGTTGCTGAATCTGGCCCATAGTATTTGTATTAACCAATCACATATTGCCAACATAATAATTCTTTATTTCTTACCCAAATTAATGTATTTCGTCCCCTCCCCTTTTTGTAATTCATATAATTGTCTTAATATTATCAGTAAAATCAGAGAATGATTTCAGATACACCGTGTTCCTGTCTTTACTATTCCCGTACTGAAATCTCTCTCAATTGGGGGCCATCCGAACAAACACACTGGGACTGCCTAAAGTCAATCACCGCCATTCTGCACCCCTACACCATCCAACATTTGTCTGCGGGAAATCAAACAACAATTGGTCCGATGGAGTGTACAAATGCTCGTATTTTCCGCCAACATGCTGTCAACACACAATTCCCATTGTAAAATCCTATCGTGTGTACGAGGCATAACAACAGTTCAAAAATGTATCAACTAAAAAATTCATTGATAAAACTGATTTAAACTTCCCATTTAAAGGCTTCTCTGTCTGTCCTGTTTGTGGAAGGATGACAATATGTGTAATAGTTTTTAGACAATTCAAACTTACTAATACAATAATTTATCACATATCAATAAACTGTTCTGTTGAATATATTTTATGTACTAAATAAAGAATTATCCTTAGGCCGCGTACACATGATCGAATTTATCTGCTGGAAACGGTCCGACGGACAATTTCAGCAGACAAATTCGATCGTGTGTACGGGCGAGCAGACAGGTTTTACCAGCAGACAAATTTTAAAGCATGCTTTAAAATCTGTCTGCTGGAAACCCATCTGTCCGATATGTCCGCTGGTTAGTACACTAACCAGCGGACATATCTGTCGGCACATGCGTCAAATGGATTCGACGCAAGCGTGGAAGTATTTTACTTCCTGGTTCGGTGACGTGGCGGCGTCAACGTCACCGCCACGTCACCGCGCTGTCTGGCGGCGTGGGATTTTGGTTTGATCGTGTGTACACGGTCAAACCAAAATAGCCCAGCAGACAAATCCGATCAAAACGGTCTGTCAGACAGATTTGATCGGATTTATTTGGTCGTGTGTACGGGCCTTAGAGTCGGTTCACACAGAGGCGATGCATCAGGCGGCTCAGCCGCCTGACGGGTCGCTTCCCATGTAATGCAATGGGAGCGTTCTAATCGGAGCGACGCAAGTCGCTCCGACTTAGAAATTTACTCCCTGTAAGACTTCGGGGGTGGCTCGGGGCGACTTGCATTGACTTCCTCAGGACGACATGCAGAGCCGCCCCCGGAGTCGTGCCGCATATGTGTGAACCGACTCTTACAATGCATGTAAAGATGTGATTCTGGCCAAACAAACTAATAAATAAATTCTGAGAAACAGTGGAACTGAACACTTGATATCATTCTATTTCCTTCATTCTCGTTTACCATTTGCAGGTTTTTCTTTTGGGGGGGGAGCAAACATATTTTTCACAGTCGCTCGCTCCCACTTCCTTACTCCTCGCCTAAGCTAGGAAGATGTAGCCCTCAGTTCCCTGCCACCCCTCAGGCTGCAGGTTCTTGCATCACACATCCAAGGAGGCCTAACGACAGTCTTCTTGCTTCCGTTAATCAGGCACATGCACGTGATGGGGCCAGCTGTGAGTAATCAGGAAGTGACAATCAGCTCCAGAATCTATGAAGTCAGTATATGAAAGAAAATAACTGAAAAGACTTTAGGGAATCAGAAACTACAGTACTTTACTTATTTACTTATTTTTTTGATAATCCAGTAAAGTTTCTCTTTAACTACTTCCCACCCTGCGACCGACTATATACGGCCGCAAGGTGGCTCTGATCTGCCGGGAGGCGTCTATATATGGCCTCCGGCCGCCCACCACTGCTGCCGATGCGCGTGCCTAGCGGCCGCGATGTTCGCCGGGCCACCCGCGATCGGCAGTCGCAGAGCCAGGGATGTAGAGCTCTGTGTCTTAACACAGAGCTCCATGTCCTGTCAGGGAGAGGAGACCAATGGTGTGTCCCTTGTACATAGGGACAACAATCGATCACCTCCCCCAGTCAGTCCCCCTCCCCCCAGAGTAAGAATCACTCCTAGGGTACATATTTAACCCCTTGATGCCCCCTAGTGTTACCCCTTCCCTGCCAGTCACATTTATACAGTAACCAGTGCATTTTTATAGCACTATTCGCTGTATAAATGTGAATGGTCCCAAAAATGTGTCAAAAGTGTCCCATGTGTCCGCCGTAATATCGTAGTCATGACAAAAATCGCAGATCGCCTCCATTACTAGTAAAAATAAATAATAAAAGAAAGTTATAATTCTATCCCCTATATTGTAGGCGTTATAACATTTGCGCAAACCAATCACTATACAATTATTGTGATTTATATATATATATATTTAAATGGGATATTTATTATAGCAAAAACTAAAAAAATATTGTGTTTTTTTCAAAATTGTCGCTCTATTTTTGTTTATAGCGCAAAAAATAAAAACCGCATAGGTGATCAAATACCACCAAAAGAAAGCTCTATTTGTGGGAAAAAAAGGACGTCAATTTTGTTTGGGAACCACGTCGCATGACCGCGCAATTGTTATTCAAAGCGTGACAGTGCCGAAAGCTGAATTTTTCGCCTGGGCAGGAAGGGGGTATATGTGCCCAGTAAGCAAGTGGTTAAATTATGTATCTTTATAAACAAACCTTCAATCAACTTTATTAAACTCTTAAATTCAATTATGACAGTGGAGATTCCAATATTCAGATTCAGAATACGTAATTAATCCCAAAGGGAAATTATTGCAACAGATGCCATGCTCCAAAAAGACAATACAAGATTACAACATTGAACAGAACAAGACACAAAGACATTTCAAAATAACAGACTTGGTCTGGTAAATAGAATCAGTAGAATAGACAGTAAAAATAAAGGGAGAGAGAACTGTCCTCTGTGCAACCCCAACATTGCTGATCACCCTATCCAGCCCACAGTTTTTCTGCAGTCTTCCTGTCAGGTAGTCTACAATCCATGACACCAGGGAAACATCAACTTGCATCGCTGTTAGCTTCTCACCTAAGAGATCTTGCCTGAATGTATCAAAAGCACTGGAAAAGTAAAAAACGTGCCCCTCACAGTGCTTGCAAGCTTATGCAGGTCTGCATACATGCGATTTATATATATATATATATATACATATATACTGTACAGTATCTCTCAAAAGTGAGTATACCCCTCACATCTTTGTTGTAAATATTTTATTATATCTTCTCATGTGACAACACTAAATAAATTACACTTTGCTACAAAAGTATAGTTGTATATATATACAAAATTTATATTTTTATTTTTTTTATTTTTTTATGGGCTAGTGTAAATTTGCTATACCCTCAAAATGACTCAAAACGCAGCCATTAATGTCTAAACTGCTTGTAACAAAGGTAAGTACACCCCTAAGTGAAAATGTTCAAATCGGGCCCAAAGTGTCAATATTTTTGTGACCACTATTATTTTCCAGCATTGCCCTAACCCTCTTGGGCATGGAGTTCACCAGAGCTTCAAAGGTTTTAACTGGAGTCCTCTTCCACTGAGGATGCTCGATAGGGTTTAGGTCTGGAGACATGCTTGGCCAGTCGATCACTTTTACCCTCAGCTTCTTTAGCAAGGCAGTGGTTATCTTGGAGGTGTGTTTGGGGTTGTTATCAAGTTGGAATACTGCCCTGCGGCCCAGTCTCTGAAGGGAGGGGGAATCATGCTCTGCTTCAGTATGTCACAGTACATGTTGGCATTCATTGTTCCCTCAATGGACTGTACCCCCCCCCAGTGCCTGGCAGCACTCATCCAGCCCCAGACAATGACACGCCCACCACCATGCTTGACTGTAGGCAAGACACACTTGTTTTTGCACTTCTCAACCTAGTTAGCACCACACACACTTGACACCATCTGAACCAAATACGTTTATCTTGTTCTCATTAGACCACAGGACATGGTTACAGTAATCCATGTCCTAAATCTGCTTGTCTTTGTGGGCTTTCTCGTACATCTTTAGAAAAGGCTTCCTTCTGGGACGACAGCTATGCAGACCAATTTTGATGCAGTATGCGGTGTATGGTTTGAGCACTGACAGGCTAAAACCCCCATCCCTTCAACCTCTGCAGCAATGCTGGCAGCACTCATATGTCTTTTTCCCAAACACAACCTCTGGATATGATGCTGAGCACATGCACTCAACGTCTTTGGTTGACCATGGCGAGGCCTTTCTGAGTGGAACCTGTCCTGTTAAACTGCTGTATGGCCTTGGCCACCATGTTGCAGCTCAGTTTCAGGGTCTTGGCAATCTTCTTATAGCCTAGGCCATCTTTATGTAAAGCAACAATTATTTTTTTCCGATCCTCAGAGTTCTTTGCCATGAGTTGTCATGTTGAACTTCCAGTGACCAGTATGAGAGAGTGAGAGTGATAGCACCAAATTTAACACACCTGCTCCCAATTCACACCTGATACCTTCTAACACTAAGGCCTCGTACACACGATCGGACATATCCGATGAAAACGGTCCGCGGACCATTTCCATCGGATATGTCCGATCGGGAGTTTGATCCGATGGCGTGTACACACCATCGGATCAAATTCCCCGCCGCCGGACGGCGCGGTGACGCGGCGGTGACGTTGACGCCGCCACGTCACCGCACCAGGAAGTTAAACACTTCCGCGCATGCGCCGAATCCATTCGGCGGCGGCGCGGCGGCGGTGGGGCACGACATGTCTGCTGGTAAGTGTACTAACCAGCAGACATGTCGGGCGGACAGATTCCACCGGATGGATTTCAAAGCATGCTTTGAAATCTGTCGGGTGGAGAAATCTGTCCGCTAGCCCATACACACGAGCGGAGATGTCTGAAACGGTCCATCGGACCGTTTTCAGCGGACATATCCCCTCGTGTGTACGAGGCCTTAGAAGTAACATGACACGGGGAGGCAAAATGGCTAATGGGACCCAATTTGGACATTTTCATTTAGGGGTGTACTCACTTTTGTTGCCAGCAGTTTAGACATTAATGGCTGTGTGTTGTGTTATTTTGAAGGGACAGAGAATGTACACTGTTATACAAGCTGTACACACACTACATTGTGGCAAAATTTATTCAGTGAGCTATGACTAAGCATCGGTTGTCGATGTGAAACGCGTCAGCTTTTGTTACCCCACTGTTTGCTGTTTTTGCTGTTTTAGTTTTTTGACTGGAATAAACAGGCACTATTTTTAAGTCTTTTCATCCATTGGAGTGCGGCTGTCCATTTTTCTTTCCTTATATTGCACCACGCATTGCCTGCACCCATTCAGGTTTTTGATTTTTACTCACCACTGAAGAGTGTCGTCTGGAGCGGCGGTTTTCCCTTTAAAATTTATTCAGTGTTGTCACATGAAAAGATATAATAAAATATTCACAAAAATTTGAGGGATGAACTCACTTTGTGAGATACTGTATATATATATATATATATATATATATATATATATATATATATATTGTGTGACAGGGTACACGATTGTATGTACACCAGTGAGAGGCTGGAAAGGTCAGTTTTCCCTGCCCTGGAAGGTGTTAAGCCTGGCCAACAGGTAAACCTCCTCTCTTCCCCCTATTAATTAACAGTCACCTGGTAGGGAAATGGGAAGTGAGAGCTCAGTGTGAGAGGTATGCTGAGCTGGACGGACAGGTTGGAAACTGTCTGCATGGAAGGAACAAGGTCTGTCATAGATTTGTTTATTTTGGACTGGTATTCTGTTTGTTTTGTACTGGAGGCCGGAATAGCCCCTCCAGTACAGTGTAGTGAGGGACACTACTGTCAGTTAGCCTCCTAAATTGGAGTAGGCCATTTTGTTTTTGTATTATTTATTTTTGAGTGCAATAAAGCCATATTTATTGCTTAAGATCTGCGACTTTGCTGCATGACATTATCGCTATTTCTACGACTTTGTCACAAGTGGTGTCAGAAGTGGGATGTTTGCTGTGGTACCGGTCAATGTACAGTTACAGTGGCCTTAAAGGTACAGGACCCAGAAAATGGAAGATATTGTGAAAGCCCTGTTACAAGCGGTCTCTGTGCAACAAGAGACTAATAGACAGATAGCGGCCTCAGCTGCAGCACAACAAGAAATGAATAGACAGGTAGCTGCAACGCAACAAGAGACTATCATACAGATAGCGGCCTCAGCTGCAGCACAACAAGAAACTAATAGACAGCTAGCTGAAGCACAAAAGTCAGACCATGCTGTTCTCAAAGCAACCCTGGATCACATGACTACCCAAGGGTCTTCTAACCCACCAGCAAGGGGGGTAAGCCAAATACGTGCCAGCAGCTGTCTGCAGAAAATGACCCCGGATGATGATGTGGAGACTTACCTACTGGCGTTCGAACGGACCGCTACCCGAGAAGGCTGGGCCCCGGAACAGTGGGCTGGAATCATTGCACCCTTCCTCCTGGGAGAAGCACAGAAAGCCTATTTTGATCTGGATGAGGTGGCTGCTGCAGACTATCCCAAACTGAAAGGAGAGATCCTGGCTCGCTTAGGGGTGACTTCCACAGTGAGGGCCCAGCGTTTCTACAACTGGAGGTTTAATGAAGGAAAAGCGCCAAGATCCCAGATGTTCGATTTAATTCATCTGGCGCGGAAGTGGCTCAAACCAGAGACTCAAACCCCTGCACAGATTATAGAAGCGCTTGTACTGGACCGTTACGTGAGAGAGCTTCCAAATGGCCTCCGGGAGTGGGTCACTCAGGGAAATCCCCTGGACTGTGATAGTATGGTCGCACAAGTGGAGCGGTACCTATCTACCAAAAGTTTGGACCGATCTCTCTCTAGGACGATCGGGAAAATACAGAGACCAGGAGGCCGGAGGAGTGGAGTGGAAGCAGACTTCGGATCCGGAGCCCTTTTCTCCAACCCTGACTTTAGAAGTCAAAACCCTGGGAAAGAGGACCACCCTAGGAGAAACTCCATAACTTGTTTTGAGTGTGGCGCCAAAGGACATGTCAGGGCGAGATGCCCCAATCTTCCTGAGCCAATGCAGTGTGGACTAGGGGAAGTTTCCTCTGACTTTTGTGGGCTCATTTGTTTAGCAGGCCTGGTAGAAGGGGGACATACCTTCCGAGTATCTGTCCTGCTGGACAAACAAGAGACAGTGGCCCTGGTGGACTCTGGCAGTGCCCTGACTTTGGTAGCCAGTAAATTGGTAAAACCTTGTTGGATTCAGAAGCATAGAACCATGGGGGTGTTGTGTATTCATGGGTGTACTGTGCGGTATCCTACTGCCAACATAGAAGTGTCAGTACAAGGCAGTTTGGTAAGGATCGTAGCTGTGGTAGTTCCTCGTCTACCATATCCTTTGATAATAGGAAGGAATTTCCCTAATTTCCACGCTCTGTTACAGCCCCCTGTGAGGGGAGAACAAGGGGAACCTGAAGTGGAGCAGAGAAATACAGGGGTCCATGAAGTATTTCCCTTTGCTCATCCTGACTTGTATATCTCTAATCCAAAAAGAGGTAAAACAAGACGGGAACGCAGGGAGAGCAAGCTACGATTTAATAGGGCTGTCCAGGAAGTCCTGTTGAATCAGTGTGGGGAGCAGTCCAGGAGAGGTGGGGCCCCACGACAGACAGAAGATGAGGCAGAAGTTGGTCAACCGGAACCCGCCCCAGAGGCTACCAGTGAAGACGATGAAGGGGATACAGATATCCTGGATATCTCGGGTAGTGGCTTTGGCCGTGACCAGGCAGATGATCCCCTGCTGCAGGAAGCCAGGAGTAATGTTGTAGAGGTTAATGGGGTACCAGTAGAAGGGGTAACAGGAAAGGCCTATCCCTATTTTATCCTTAAAAACGATCTTCTTTACAGAGTAACCTCCGATGAGGGACAAGAGCTTGAACAACTGGTTGTGCCTTCATCATGCACCCGAAAAATCCTAGATTACTCTCACTCTCATCTGCTGGGGGGACACTTAGGGGTGGAGAAAACACAAGAACGGGTGCTCAGGAGGTTCTTCTGGCCTGGGGTATATGAGGGGATTAAAAGGTATTGTGCTTCTTGCCCGGAATGCCAGCTGGCATCTCCCAGACCGAAGTTGAGAGCCCCACTCATACCTCTCCCCATAGTTGACGTTCCGTTTGAGAGGATTGGCATGGACCTAGTGGGTCCCTTAGAGAAAACAGCTCGAGGTCACCAGTACATCCTTGTCATCGTCGATTATGCCACCAGATACCCAGAGGCCATTCCACTACGTAAGGCGAATGCTAAAAGTATTGCAAAAGAGTTGGTTCAGATGTTTACACGGGTGGGGATACCCAGGACATTGCTCACGGATCAGGGGACTCCGTTTGTCTCCCGTATTATGAAAGAGCTATGTCAACTATTTAATGTACAGACTCTGAGAACGTTAGTGTATCACCCCCAGACAGATGGGTTGGTAGAAAGGTTTAACCGGACCCTAAAGGGGATGTTGAGGAAAGTCGTTAGCAGGGATGGGAAGGATTGGGACTTGTTACTTCCTTACCTGTTGTTTGCAGTTCGAGAGATTCCCCAAAGTTCTACGGGCTTCTCCCCGTTTGAGCTTTTATATGGTAGGCATCCCAGGGGTATTCTGGATATCCTAAAGGAAACCTGGGAAGAACAGGGGGTAACTGGGACCAATGTCCTCCAGTATGTCGAAGATATGCGGGTGCGTATGGCTCAGATTGCCCCTATTGTTGTCCAGCATATGGAGCAGGCGCAGAGTAGGCAGAAGTCCTACTATGACCAGAGGGCCCTAGTGAGACAGTTTGAAAGAGGGGACAGAGTAATGGTTCTAGTACCCACCGCAGAAAGCAAACTTCTAGCACAGTGGCAGGGACCCTATGAGGTGTTGGAAAAAGTGAGCCAAGTAAATTATAAAGTTAGTCAGCCGGGACGCCGGAAGGAGGAGGCCGTGTTCCACATAAACCTTCTTAAGCCATGGAGGACTAGAGAGGACTGCATGGCCGCAGTGGGGGACACCACACCTGGTCCACAGGCACCTAGTCCTTCGGTGACAATCTCTCCAGAGCTGACACCTGAGCAAATAAAAGAAGCTAGAGGCTTGGTTGAGAGGAATAACGATGTTTTCTCACCCAACCCTGGACAAACTCGAGAGATTACCCATGACATTATTACAGAACCAGGGGTTGTCGTAAGAGTGAAGTCTTACCGCATTCCGGAGGCCAAGAGGGAAGCTGTAAGGGCTGAAATTAGGAAAATGCTTGAGCTTGGAGTGATAGAGAAGTCTCATAGCCAGTGGTGCAGCCCCATTGTTCTAGTGCCCAAACCTGATGGGTCCATCAGGTTTTGTAATGACTTCAGGAAGTTAAACAAGGTGTCTAAGTTTGACGCCTACCCCATGCCTAGGGTGGATGAACTAGTAGAGCGATTAGCCAAAGATAGGTTCTTCACCACGTTGGATCTGACAAAGGGTTATTGGCAGATCACATTGACAAAGCACGCCCGAGAGAAGACAGCCTTTGCCACTCCTGATGGCCTATTCCAGTACAGGATCATGCCTTTTGGCCTCCATGGGGCTCCAGCCACTTTTCAAAGGCTAATGGATAAGTTGCTCAGGCCCTACACTGAGTATGCAGCCGCATACTTGGATGATGTGATCATTCATAGTCCGGACTGGGAAAGCCATCTGGATAAAGTACAGGCAGTCTTGGACACTCTTAGAAGAGCGGGTCTGACAGCTAACCCCTCTAAATGTGCCTTGGGTCTAGCACAGGCTAGATACTTGGGTTACCTGGTTGGCAGAGGACTTGTTAAACCACAGATGAACAAGATAGGAGCTATACAGAGCTGGCCCAGACCATTGAGGAAAAAACAAGTCCGAGTTTTCTTGGGGATTGTAGGCTACTATCGGAGGTTTATTCCTCACTTTGCTACGAGGGCTGCTCCGCTCACAGACCTTATTAAAGCCAGAAGTCCAGACACTGTAAAGTGGAACAGCGAGGCTGAGGAAGCCTTTGCTGGTCTGCGGGCAGCGCTTTGTGCCCAACCTGTGCTTGTGGCTCCTGACTTTAGAAAGGAGTTCTTTCTCCAGACCGATGCCTCAGAGGTGGGTCTGGGTGCAGTTTTGTCCCAATATGTGGATGGTGAGGAACACCCTGTGCTGTATTTGAGTCGGAAGTTGTTACCTCGAGAACAGCGCTATGCCACAGTGGAAAAAGAGTGTTTGGCAATCAAGTGGGCAGTAGAAACACTCCGCTACTATTTGTTGGGCAGGCGGTTTACCCTCGTCACAGACCATGCTCCGTTAAAGTGGATGCACACCAATAGGGACAAGAACGCTCGGGTCACGAGGTGGTTTCTGTCCCTACAGCCCTTTACTTTTGTGGTACAACATAGGGCAGGTCTCCTCCACAGTAATGCAGATGCTCTGTCCCGAGTGCATGGGTTTGTAGAGAGGGCCGCTTCCCACCCAAGTGTTAAGCTGGGGGGGAGGATGTGTGACAGGGTACACGATTGTATGTACACCAGTGAGAAGCTGGAAAGGTCAGTTTTCCCTGCCCTGGAAGGGGTTAAGCCTGGCCAACAGGTAAACCTCCTCTCTTCCCCCTATTAATTAACAGTCACCTGGTAGGGAAATGGGAAGTGAGAGCTCAGTGTGAGAGGTATGCTGAGCTGGACGGACAGGTTGGAAACTGTCTGCATGGAAGGAACAAGGTCTGTCATAGATTTGTTTATTTTGGACTGGTATTCTGTTTGTTTTGTACTGGAGGCCGGAATAGCCCCTCCAGTACAGTGTAGTGAGGGACACTACTGTCAGTTAGCCTCCTAAATTGGAGTAGGCCATTTTGTTTTTGTATTATTTATTTTTGAGTGCAATAAAGCCATATTTATTGCTTAAGATCTGCGACTTTGCTGCATGACATTATCGCTATTTCTACGACTTTGTCACAATATATATATATATACTGTATATATATATATAGATAGAGAGAGAGAGAGAGAGAGAGAGAGAGAGAGAGGAGTTTATTGTGTGAATAGGGCAGTGCTACTGACTCTCATGTGACTGCACTATTTACACAATAAATATTTCTGATGGTGAAGTGATACACCGAGAGTGTTCAGCAGCTGCAGAAAATTAATTTTCAATTTTAGTAATCTTGTACACTGCATGATATTTCAATCTTAATTTATTTAGCACGTAGCATTTTTTGTGGAGCTGATTGATCTTTACACAATATATAGAGTTTACTTCTCTCTCTCCAAAGTTCCAGGTGCCGTGTTTTTCTGCTGCTCTGGTCCTCTGTTATCAGCAGAGTCACTTCTGACAAGCTCTCTGACACTCTGACACATGAGATAACAGCAGCTGAAAATTTGTGTCAGGGAGGGAGCTTAGAGGTAGATTAAAAAGCTTGTCTTTTCAGAGTACAGCTCTGCATGTGCCTTCATTCTTCTGTCTGTGTGAAGGGGGGAGTGTGTCTTTCCTGCAATCAGCTGTCACACCATGTAAGCTCAGACCACACCTACTGCTGAAAGAGGAAACCAGATTTGTAACACAATCTGTACTTTTCAAAGAGTGTAAAAAACTGAAGAGAGTAGATCATGGGCGTCCGCTCCATAGGGTAAGGGGGGGCTATTGACCCCCCCTGTAAAATTGAGAAGGCGTTGCATATTTTTGCGGCCGCGGGCTGTTTGAGCAGTCCCTGGCCGGATGTCACACAGACACAGTGAGAAGAGTGAAGCAGCCTCCCCTCCGGTGTTTATGTGTACACAGGGGAGGGAACCTGCTGTGATCCGGCCTTGCTGATGGCTGATCTGAGGTACTGAATGGGATAGGGGAGGGGAGGTCTATCTGTGCTGAAGGGGGGTTGTGATGAATGGAGGGGTCTGTGCGGAATGGGGGGCTGGGCTGAAGGGGGGTCTATCTGTGCTGAATGGGGGGTCTGTGCTGAATAGAGTGGTCTGTGCTGAAGGAGGGGGGGGTCTGTGCTGAAGAGGGGTCTGTACATTCTCTAGGCTATATTTATATGGGCATGGAGTGAAGCTGAATTATCTCAAGAGCTATTTCACACTGCCAACTGGCCGCGTTATCGGTAAAGTGCCACTTTACCATCGTTTTAGTGGCGCTATTTAGCCGCTAGCAGGGCGCTTTAAATCCCTGCTAGCGTTTGAAGAAAGGGTTAAATGTGTATCGCCGCTGTGGAAGTGCCCCCCCCTGAAAAAAATTCAGCGGACGCCAATGGAATAGATATACATGTAAAACTTCTGTATGGAGATTTGTTTCATCCCTGTGTATCATCTGAGGCTGTTCACTTCACTGGGTTTATGTGAAGGTTTATATCTACTTTAAGTCTCCTGAACTGTTTACTCACCCAATCAGCCTGAAAATGCATTGATGCAAGCGTTAGCCTTGGGACTGAACTAAAAGCATGGCACAATAATGTTATAGAGATTGATTTACTTAGGTATAAAAAAATAAGCGTGCATCCCAAAGAAACATTTACCTTATTGCTAAAGGAATAAATTCAGTGACATTTAGTGATGAATTCACAAAATTATACAAATAAAAAGTCCATAGGTGCTCCTCAATGTGCTTATAGAAGTGAGCGACAAACTCAGTGTGTTCCCCCAGTCCTTAACCACTTAACCCCCCGGACCATATTGCTGGTCAAAGACCAGAGCACTTTTTGTGATTCGGCACTGCGTCGCTTTAACTGACAATTGCGCGGTCGTGCGATGTGGCTCCCAAACAAAATTGGCGTCCTTTTTTTCCCACAAAGAGCGCTTTCTTTTGGTGGTATTTGATCATCTCTGAGATTTCTATTTTTTGCGCTATAAACAAAAATATAGCGACTATTTTGAAAAAAAATTCAATATTTTTTATATTTTGCTATAATAAATATCCCCAAAAAATATATAAAAAAAAACATTTTTTTTCCTCAGTTTAGGCCGATACGTATTCTTCTACATGTTTTTCTTAAAAAAATCGCAATTAGCGTTTATTGATTGGTTTGCGCAAAATTTATAGCGTTTACAAAAAAGGGGGTAGTTTTATGGCATTTTTATTAATATTTTTTTTTTTACTAGTAATGGCGGCGATCAGCATATTTTTTCAGTACTGCGACATTATGGCGGACACATCGGACAATTTTGACAAATTTTTGGGACCATTGTCATTTTTATAGCGATCAATGCTAAAAAAAATGCATTGGATTACTATAAAATGCCATTGGCAGTGAAGGGGTTAACACTAGGGGGCAGGTAAGGGGCAGGGAAGGGGTTAAGTGTGTTCTAACTGTATGGGGGGGTGGCCTCACTTGGGGAAATTACTGATCTTCTGTTCATACATTGTATGAACAGGAGATCAGCGTTTCCCCCGCTGACAGGACTGAGAGCTTTGTGTTTACACACAAAGCTCCCGGTCCCCGCTCTGTAACGAACGAGCGCGCGTGCCCGGCGGCGATCGAGCCCGCCAGGCCGCTAAAGGGAGGACGTAGAGCTACGTGCTCTCGCCCAGCAGTGCCGACCTGCCGCCGTAGAATGACGGTGGGCGGTCGGCAACTGGTTAAAAAAACAATCAGCATCGCTTACCAGAGATAAGGGATCTCAAATTATAGAGATCATACACGATCATGCAGAAATCGGACAGCAAGGGATCTCCTTCTCAGGCAATTCCAGTCAAGGATCTGTTCTCCTGCTGCGAGCTGAAGGAGGCTTCTCCAGATAATCTCAGATAATGTGATGTGTCATAAAGTAAAGAGAAGTGGCTTCATGGTACAGTATCTCAATAGATTTAGTAAAAACATTTAGACACTTACATCCAAAATCACAGAACTAAGTACAAAACACTGCCGCGGCTCGAGCCAGCCAACTGGTGCATGGTAATTGTTCCCAGTCGTTGCCTTATAAGGGGAAACGCCTAAATCAAATACCACCAAAGAAACCCCTATTTGTGGGAATAAAATTACATCATTTTTATTTGGGTACAGTATTGCATGACCAAGCAATTGTCAGTTAAAGTAATGCGGTGCTGTATAGCAAAAAATGGCCTGGTCATGAAAGGTGGTACATTTTCCAGAGTTCAAGTGGTTAAAAAATTTAAAATATTATAATCAAAAGTAGAGGCCCCCCCGCTGCAAAAATTAAAAACCAGCAGCTGCACATGCCGCAGCTGCTGCCTTTTAATAATAGGACACTTGCCTGTCCTGGAGTCCAGCGATGTCTGCACTGCAGCTGATGTTTCCATCAGCTGTTGAGTGGTAAGGAAACCAGTGTAACCTTACAGCTTCATGCCGGGAACCTTAAAGCGCATGCACGAGGCTCCGCCTTTCTCTCCTACTGGCCCGGCAACAGAAAGAAGAGGAGAGAGCCGAGCCACGGCGTCAATATCTGTGGCTGTGGCTCCTGGAAGTGGCAACAGGATACCTGAAAGGTGGCAATTGTGGCACCGGAGGGCAGGGAGGAAACAAATGAGCAGAAATTCCACTTTTGGGTGGAACTTCGCTTTAACAGAGTACTGTAGTACTTTTGCATATAGTAGTGAAGAGAAGAGGGATTTTTTTTAAAAAAAGCTCTTTAGTTTATTTGTGAGCATGTCTGTCAAAAATGCCTTGAGGTTAATTTACAGCAGGGGGTGTCCCGTGATCGGGACACCCCAATCCAATTTGCATATGTGTGAACCCAGCCTAAAGGTGAAGAGCATGTTCACAATGCAAATGTGTTTTCACTTAAAAAAGAAAACTCAATCATGTGTCAGGAAAAAAAAAATTGCCTGCACATCAGCCTCACATCATTGGGTATGCTAAGTTCATTCTGCAGATTTTAATTTGGTGCTGGCTAGCAGCAGACAGCTAACAAATGTTTTATATTTTTTTTATATAAAAGTTTTTATTATTTTATAAAATCAATCATAGGTTACATTAAGGGGTACAGTATCCCTTGTATTTGACAGTGGTGAGAAGGCAATATGTTGCCTCTCAGGGCCTCATTCACTTGAATAGGTTGCTTTGGTGGGGGTACTGCATGCCAAACAGGACAGGGGAACACATGTTTGCAGCAGCCATGGCATGTGTATAACACAGTAAGGCTGCCTGTGCAAACTTAAAGTGATTGTAAAGGCTCTGTGTCCATTCAAACATGGACCCCCGACCTGGCCCGCCTCCTCTCTCACCTGATTGGCTGACTGACTTTGATTGACAGCCATGGGAGCTAATGGCACTGCTGCTCTGTCTCAGCAAATCAGGAGGAGTGTCCTGGATGACTGAGGGGATTGTGGACATCGCTGGAGAGAGATGGTGCTCAGGTGGGTAATTAGGGGGTTGCTGTGGAGGCTGCTTTATGGCCCATACACACGATCCGAATATCGGACGAAAACGATCGTCCGATGATGGATCGTACGATTTTCGGATCGTGTGTACACTACTTTCGACAGCCGATCACGACCGTTCATCCGATTAAATTCGATCGGACAAGCGCGAAAATTTTTCTCGTCCGATGTCCGATCGTCCGATTTTCGTTTAGTCAGTACAGCCGTCGTCCGACAATACAATACAAATACATTACAACACGTGACATCACTTCCGATCGTTTTTTTCCATCGTACGAGAATTTTCGTGAGTTTAAAAACCTATTTTATTTTACTCGCGATTATTAAGCGAAAAAAGTCGTACGATCCGTCGGCCGATATTCGGATCGTGTGTATGGGCCATTAGACAGAAGGTTTTTTATCTTAATGCATAGAATGCATTAAGATAAAAACCTTCTGCCTTTACTTTTCCTTTAAGGAGGGCAGTCAGGGAGTGATCAAAAAACATCTCATCAACTTGTTTTTACCACCCCTCCCTAACTGTCAGTATAAATGAGCCCTAAGGGCTTGGTTGATTAGCAGTTTTACCATTCTCCAGCCAGTCACTTAAATGATCTAATTATGTAAAGAGCAAATTCCTGTTTTCCTATTTCATCTGCACGTCACTGGTAGAGTTGAGCGAACACCTGGTTGTTCGGGTTCGGCCCGAACTTCGCAAAAAAGTCTGGGTTTGGGACCGGAACTTGACCCGAACCTGAACCCCATTGACTTCAATTTTTTGACTACTAAAATTTCTCTAAAAAACTAAGGGAAAGGGCTAAAATGGCAGCAAAATGTTGGTAAGAGCATGGCAAGTACACTGCAATAAAATTTGGATAGGGAAATAACTTAAAATAACATAAAATACATAAAAAAATAAAAATCTCGACAAGCAGAAACCTTCCCCAATGATGGGACACTATTCCTCCCACTGATACCAATGATGGGGCACTATTTCTCCCACTGACACAAATGATGGGGCACTATTCCTCCCAATGATACCAATGATGGGAGACTATTTCTCCCACTGATACCAATGATGTGGCACTATTTCTCCCACTGACACTAATGATGGGACACTATTCCTGCCAATGATACCAACAATGGGACACTATTCCTCCCACTGACACAAATGATGGGACACTATTCCTGCCAATGATACCAATTATGGGGCACTATTTCTCCCACAGACACACATGATGGGACACTATTCCTGCCAATGATACCAATGATGGGGCACTATTTCTCCCACTGACACAAATGATGGGACACTATTCCTGCCAATGATACTAATGATGGGGCACTATTTCTCCCACTGACACAAATTATGGGACACTATTCCTGCCAATGATACCAATGATGGGACACTATTCCTCCCACTGATACCAATGATGTGGCACTATTTCTCCCACTGACACTAATGATGGGACACTATTCCTGCCAATGATACCAATGATGGGACACTATTCCTCCCACTGATACCAATGATGGGGCACTATTTCTCCCACTGACACAAATGATGGGACACTTATTCTGGTGCAATTAGATTTGTGAATTAGGACTGACTTCTTACTTATTCTCTCCCAATTAACACAATCAAGAACCTTTCCCTACAGTAGCTAATGCAGAGTATGTTACAGGAACATGTGCAGTGCTGGTGCAATATGCAGAGTATCTGACAGGAACATATGCAGTGCTGGTGCAATATGCAGAGTATCTGACAGGAACATATGCAGTGCTGCTGCAATTAGATTTGTGAAGTAAGACTGACTCCTAACTAATTCTCTCCCTATAAGCACAATCAGACAGGAACCTTTGCCTAGGGTAGCTAATGCAGAGTATGTTACAGGAATATATGCAGTGCTGGTGCAATATGCAGAGTATCTGACAGGAACATATGCAGTGCTGGTGTAATATGCAGAGTATCTCACAGGAACATATGCATTGCTGGTGCAATATGCAGAGTATCTGACAGGAACATATGCAGTGCTTCTGCAATTAGATTTGTGAAGTAAGACTGACTCCTAACTATTTCTCTCCCTATAAGCACAATCAATCAGGAACCTTTCCCTAATGTAGCTAATGCTATGTAGATTGATCGCTGAGTATTGTAATTCGATTTCTGAAGCAGGAAAATCCTATCTAAATCTGTCCCTGAGAGCAGCTGCAGCCTTCCCCTACCCTAGCTAAAGCAGAGTGACGAGCTGTGCTGTGTGCCTCTAGCTTATATAGAGGCTGGGTCACATGCTTGGTCACATGCTGCACTGGCCAATCACAGCCATGCCATTAGTAGGCATGGCTGTGATGGCTTCTAGGTCACACAAGTAAAAGCAATGCTGATTGGCTGCCCTGCAGCGCGCCGTTACATAGCCGAACACCGAACCTGAACCTGAACTTTCAGAAAATTGTTCGGGTTCGGGTCCAGGTCAAAAAAACTAAAGTTCGGTACGAACCCGAACTTTACAGTTTGGGTTCGCTCAACCCTAGTCACTGGTTATTCAAGGTGAACAGCAATTTGCTTTCCACGTGGTTTGATATTTTAAGTAAATGTTCACTCTATTTGCATGAGGATTCTCAACTCCTTTAGTAAATCTTCCTATTTTATTCCAACCAAAAGAAAACCAAGTAATTAATGTCAAACGTCTATCCTTGGAAAGTAAGGGTGCACTAATATCACATCGTAAGAGTTGAAGATGAATTCCTAACTGATTCTCTTCATGCTGATTGGCTGGTTTAATTGATTTTTTTTTATTTAGATGTAAATGATTATGTGTTTTATAATTTACACAGCGGATCATGCTTAGTTATGCTTAGTACCCCTCCAAGAATGATGTTGTCATATAAACCAATATCAGAAGAGAAGAGATTTCAAATTTGCCAAGCAAACCGAGACCCTACATCTAGGGATGCAAATCAAAATAAAAATATCTCACATATTGGGCATGGCACTCATACCCTTATGCTATATTACCCACCAGAGTTGTTTATCCTACCTAAAACACACTGGTACTGACACTAACTGACATTAATACTAATTTAAAAAAAATGTAATCTTAGAAAAACATGTGGGAGGTGGCGCAAGCAGAGGTGCTTTTATGGCAATGCAAAGTCCATCATATAGTCCATTGAACTGCAGGCTCTGTATATAAGATAAAAGATACGCAGTCAATAAACTCAGAGCCAGCCTTGGGGGGAGTAGAAGCGCTTTCCAAACATGAAAAAAAGAGAAGATACAGATGCCTCTAAGTGTAGACTGTTAAGCATTTAATAGTAGAATAAAAGAATACAACTCACATGGAGGACATAACTAATAGGCACATATTATGATCCGGAGGGAGGAAGCTCCACTGGTCCACATTAAGAACTGTTTCCGTCACTCGTGGGGCTGTCCTGGACAGCAGGATGCTGGTAAGATGGTGGATGGATGATACATGAGGCTGGAACACAGTCCGGAACACAGCGTCATCTATGACACCAGTATTGCCATCACGGACAACGCTGTGTTACAGCCTGTGTTCCAGACCTTGGAATCAACTATCCACCATCTTACCAGCATTCTGCCGACCAGTAGGGATGAGCTTTGTGTTCGAGTCAAACTCATGTTTGAGTCGAACATCGTATGTTTGATGGTTTGTCGAATAACAAACATTATGGGCCGCTCGTGCCAAATTCGAGTGCCGTGTCACGGCCCGTAATTCACTGCAGCATCGCAGTGCATTGCTGGCTGATGATTCACCAAGCATGCACTATGACCCCCATGCTTGGCCAATCACAGCACGTAAAAAAATGGAGAGCCATAATTGGTCAAAGCCAGGGTGGCTTTGGCCAATTATGGCTCAGGGGGTTTAGTACATGCCCCACACTATATAATGCCGCCTGGAAGTCGGCCTTGTGTAGTGTGTTGCGGTGGTTACAGAGAGAGACAGAGAGAGATAGTGTCATTTTTTTGAGTTAGATAGAGCAGGCAGGCAGGCAGGCTAGTCAGTTATGCCCTGTACACATGATCGGTCCATCTGATAAAAACGGTCTGATGGATTTTTCCATCAGTTATCCGATGAAGCTGACTGATGATCAGTCGTGCCTACACACCATCAGTTAAAAAACAATTGTGTCAGAACTTGGTGATGTAAAACACAACAACGTGCTGAAAAAAATGAAGTTCAATGCTTCCAAGCATGCGTCGACTTGATTCTGAGCATGCGTGGATTTTTAACCGATGGACGTGCCTACAGACGATCGTTTTTTTCTGTATGTTTTTTATCCATCAGATCATTTTAAAACAAGTTCCTAATTTTTTAACCGATGGATAAATAACTGATGGGGCTCACACACAATCGGTTTAGTCTGATGAAAACGGTCCATTAGAGTTACAGTGTGTAGAGGATATATATGCATCCCAGGTATTGTGTATATATATTTATACACTGTATTGAGTTTAGCTAGATGCACTCTTCCTAGTATACTGACAGGCAGGTGCTAGCTGCAGTATTTTCACTTGGTGTACTGTCTGTGTCCTCTGCACAGTGTGTACCTAAAGCTATGTCAATAGATTTGCTGGGGTTCTCATATTAATTCCTACAGGCAGGGATCTGCTCATATTAATACCAGAGGCAGGGGATCTGCATGTATTTTCATATGGTGTACTGTGTCCTCTGCACAGTGTGCACCTAAAGCTACGTCAATAGATTTGCTGGTGTTCTCATAATTACTCCTACAGGCAGGGATCTGCTCATATTAATACCACAGGCAGGGGATCTGCACGTATTTTCACGTGGTGTACTGTGTCCTCTGCACAGTGTGCACCTAAACCTACGTCAATAGATTTGCTGGTGTACTCATATTAATACCACAGGCAGGGATCAGCAAGTATTGTCAGTATTTGTGCAGCTACATCTCCCTGCAGGCCATTAGTATGTCTGGAAGGACAACAAGGAGAGGCAGAGAGTCACAAACTGGTAAAAGAGGGCAAGCAGGCTCTGCATCTAGAGGCAACAGTGCTGGTCGTGGACACGGTGCATCCTCATCAGCACGTGGCCGTGGGACACGCAGCATGCCGAAAACTTGGTAGAGTGGATGACTAAGCCGTCCTCATCCTCCTCCTCACCCTCTCTCACCCAGGCTCAGGGTACTTTGTCTGGCAAAGCAGCTGCCAATGCGGCCTCTTCCCTCTGCTCAATGGCATCAGTCACTACTTCCCTAGCCCCATCATGTCCTCCTGAGAAGTCCCCCGAACTGATTGACCACAGTGTTGGGTACATGCTGCAGGAGGATGTGCAGCGTTTTGAAGGCTCCGATGATGGTACACAGCTAGAGGAAGGCAGTAACATGAGCCCAGAGAGAGGGGGTGCCCAAGAAGGACAGCAATCTGGCAGTCATGTTCCCCCAGCTGCAGCATACTGCCATGTTTTCTACAGTGATGAGGAGGGAGGGGATGATGAGGTCACTGATTCCACATGGGTGCCTGATAGGAGAGAGGAGGAGGAGACACATCTCCAATGAGGCAGGATGCCCTCCAGGGGCCAGCTTAAGGGCACCACACCGACTGCATCACAAAGCAGAGCTACGCATGTGCAGGGCGCTGATGTCTCTCAGCTTTATCCAAAAAGTTCTTTGGTGTGGGCCTTTTTTGAGACGAGTGCATCAGATCGCACCGCTGCTATTTGCAACATATGTCTCAAGCATATCTCGCGTGGCCAAAACATAACCCGCTTGGGCACCACATGCTTGATCATACATACGTCGACCTGCCATGCAGTTTGTTGGCAAGTGTACCTCAAAGACCCACACCAAAGAACAAAGCGGAATTAGGTGTGTCATAGCCAAGTACTTGTGGGCAGTCTACTATCGGTACACCGACGTCAGATTGTTCCAGGCAAATTCCCCTGCCCCAGCTGCTGCTGCGCCAAAAGAAGTTCTCTCCCAGCCATCCACATGCCCAGCGGTTGAATGCTAGCTTAGCTAAATTGCTAGAGAGGCGCATGCGCGGAGGCTCTTAAGATGGCCGCATCCCTCTAGAGCTCCGTGCCACCACGGCCCTGTTAGAGCCCACGTCAGCCTTCAGAGCGCCCACCAACCATCCCCGTCGGGACGAACGAGCGGGGGAACACCCACGGAGCGGGCTGATGTCCTCAGGGTCAGTCGGGAGAAGCCCCAGCCGCCTAATGAGCTCAGCCGCGGGTCCGCTCAGCTACGCCAAAATGGCGGCCGCTCCTCAGGAGAAAAACACAGACGCTGCGGCAAACGAATCCATCGCTGATCAGGATGCGGCTCCACCGTTCTCCCCAGGTACAGCCTCATCCTATGAGCCGCCATCCCCCTCATCCACCGAGTCCCTGCTGGGGAGAACATTCCCAGGGATTCCCACAACTCACATACAGGACCCCAATGCAGGCCTATTAGCCTACAGCGAGGACAGCAATGACTTGATCCCAGCCCCCTCAGACTTCCCATCTATGATGGCAGCCTTCTCTCAGATGCTCTCCAGAGGCCTGGCACAGAATGCAGCCTTAATCACCTCATCCATCCATGCAGATCTACAACACCTGGGAATGAGGATGGAGGTGATTGAAAAGAAAGCAGACCAGTCTGTTGCAAGAATCAATCAAAACTCAGCCAGGATTCAAGATGTTCAGGACCAACTAGACACTGCCCTGTCCAAGATCGATGACCTTGAGAACAGGGCAAGAAGGTACAATTTCAGGATCAGGGGGCTCCCCGAATCAGTGAAAGACGTCCAGCAGGCGGTTAAAGCACTCATCACGGGTCTGATCCCAGATGTTGCTGCCCACCGATTGGAACTCGACAGAGCCCACAGGGCTTTACAGCCCCCCCGCACTGATGGCCTTCCCAGAGACATTATTGTCAAGCCCCACTTCTATTCGGTGAAGGAGGAGGTTATGAAGAAATCGAGAGGGGCTTCCGCGCTCACTATACTAGGACACACGGTCCAAATATTTGCCGACCTCTCGCCCTACACTATTCAAAAGAGGAGATCGTTTAAACCACTGCTCCAAATCCTACAGCAGAGGGAAATAGTTTATAGATGGTCTTTTCCTCTTCGCCTAAATTTCTCCTACAAGAATAAGGGATATGCCTTCTCATCCTTTGTGGAAGGGGAACGTTTGCTTCTTCAACTTGGTCTTCTGTCCCAGGAACTTCTTCCTCCACAGCCCCATAAGGGCACCTCATAGTCCTCTAAGAGACCATCTCCTGCTAGTCCCCTACAACCCAACTGGCTGACGCAACACCACAAGAGGTCGAAAGAGACACTACCTACCTGAACAGGCTGTCCTCATCCTGGAACCAGGGCCCTGGTTTGGGACTTCCACTCTCACTTGTAATGGGCTCTACCCCTTGCCTCTGTGTTGGCTACTCTCCCCCTAGTCCTTATCATCTGATGCTTAGCCTTGACATTAGTTACTGTTTCTCATTCTTATAGTTGGCTTTAGGCAAGCACTATTGGGACCCTACCATTGAGGAGACGGCCAGGGCAGCAGGGTCAAGTACAACTGCCCATGAGTGAATCCCGGACAGTTATAAAAGTTTTTTTTCTTGAGTTTTAACTTTTCTGTTATAAGGCTTCCTTATTGATATACTTGTTGGTCCAACACAAATTATTCCCATATTTACATTGGTATTCCATCTTTGGCTGTGTTATCCTGGGGACTTGGCCTACCCCTGGGCTCTTCATCTGATTTTGTGCCTCTGGCAGCTCGGTCCCCCTCCTCCCCGATCTTACGGTCGGGCGGGGTGGGTCCGAGGACAGGGCTGGGGGTCCCTACTCGGGGCTGACGCCACCTGGGACTCCTCAAGCTTGGGGGGGATTTCCTGGGTGGGGGCGGGCCCGGGGGGGGGCTCCATTGATGCTCTGCTCTTCTTTTTATTGACTCCAGGGGCGCTCTGCCCATTCTTTATATTTAACGCTTACCACAAGTGGGTGGGCCGTGGTGGGCTCAGTGCACCTCCACTAGTCTCAGGGGGCATATAATTTGCCTCTCGGGACGATTCGGAGACCCTGTTTCAGGGCACTCCAGACATCTCGGGTTGTGGGATGGGTGCTGGCAGGTCCACGCCTATCCCAGGGGTGGGGGGGCAGGGATGCCCCACGTTTCAATACTCTAATTGTCATTGTAGCATGTTTGATTATGCCTGCTTAATCTTCTCTCCCCTCTTTCCTCCTCTCCTTTCCGTTCCTTCTATTACCCCTCTCTATCATTCCAGGATCTCCAGGATTCCGCAGACTTTCCAACACAGACCCAGACATGGGATTGCCTATCAGATTGGCCTTCCTCATCGGATTCTTCGCCAGGGGACGGTAAGGGATACATCAGACTCGAGGTATTCTCCCCTCTGATCCATGACTGATACGAGAACCACGACACCCACTTTTAAAGTGATCTCCCATAACACACAGGGCATCAATTCCCCGGTTAAACGTCGTAAATTGTTCCAGCTTTATCATGACATGAATGCAGACATTCTCTTATTACAGGAAACGCACTTCCCCTCCTCCTACAGACCCTCTTTTTTACACCAGCGATACCCACAATTCTTCCTTGCCTCAGCAGATAACAAAACCAAGGGAGTGGCCATCTGTTTCTCCAAACATATTAACTTCTCCCAATCGGAGTTGGTCTCTGATCCCCACGGTCGATACCTCTTGCTATCGGGCACCATTGATGGTGAACCACACACATTTGTATCATATTATGCCCCCAACAAGGGCCAGGCAAAATTTTTTGATATGCTTCTACACTCCCTGCAAAAACATTTCAAAGGTACGGTATTCATGGGAGGGGACTCCAACGTCGCATTTGATTTCTCCTCCGACAAGACAGCCAGAGGGACGACCAGACCCAGGCGCCCCTCTAAACAGAGCACAAAAATAGCTCTTCTGTTGCACGAGGCAGGGCTTGTAGATGTTTGGAGAGAGCTCAACCCCAGAGCGAAAGACTACACACACTTTTCAGCGCCCCACAATTCATATGCCAGGATAGACCACATTTTCACGCAATCTAAAACAATCCCACTGACCCTGACATCTAAAATTAAAGATACCACCCTCTCAGGACCACTCCATTATGACCCTAGCCACACGCAGAACCACAGGCTCCCAGGGCCCTTCCAGATGGCGCCTCAATGAGGCCCTCCTGAGTGACCCAATACAATGCACGTTGATAGAACGATCCATCAAGGAATACTTCCTTGAAAATGACACTGCTGAGGTGTCCCCAGCGACGCTGTGGGCGGCCCACAAAACAGTTCTCAGGGGCAAGCTCATTCAGCTCTCCTCTAAAATCAAGAAGGAACACAGAGCAGACCTGTTGAAACACACGGCGGAGTATCAAACACTAGCCAAGTCCCACAAACAGAACCCCACTCCTGCTACTTTAGCATGGCTTGACTCGGCCAGAGCTCTCCTCAACCTTTCTCTCACGACAGCAGCTGAGAAACACCTCAGGTGGACAGGGGCCAAGTTTTACGCGCAAAAGGACAGAATAGGCTCCAAACTGGCAATTAAACTAACTCCCAAACATCGCACACTAGTCTTCCCAAAACTTAGGACCTCTGCTGGGGACATGACCCAAAACCCAACTAAAATACTAGATACCTTTTTGAAGTTCTACTCCGAACTCTACAAGTCTGACCCTCCATCTTCTCCTGCACTCAAGAATGCTTTCTTTGACAAACTTCCCATCCCCTCCTTGGCCAGGAGCCATAGGGACCTTTTAGAGGACCCTTTCACCTCTGAAGAGGTTTTGGATACCATTAAAGCCCTCAAACTAGGCTCCTCCCCTGGTCCGGACGGTTTCTCAACAGGGTATTATAAAAAGTTTGGCCCATGCTTATCACCCTACCTAGCGCGATTCTTCAATTCTCTCAGGGATGGAGCTCCCCTAAATAGTGACCTCAATGCAGCATATATCTCCGTCATTCCCAAACCGGGAAAGGACACGAGTGACACTGGAAATTACCGTCCGATATCACTAATTAATAACGACATTAAGATAATGACTAAAATACTAGCTAACAGACTTTCAAGCTTCATAGCTGCATACGTACACAAGGACCAGGTGGGCTTCATCCCTGGGAGGCAGGGGCCAGACCAAATCAGGAGAGCAGTGGATATTGTATCCCTGCTTAACTCTCGGTGGGATGGGGGCCCTCTCCAGAGGGCCTTCCTCCTCTCGATAGACCTCCATAAGGCATTCGACACAGTTGCCTGGCCTTACATTTTCAACTTATTGGAGAGATGGGGATTTGGTCCAAATTTCCTAGGCATTATCCATTCGCTTTACTCATCCCCTAACGCGCAGGTGCGGATTCTGGGCAGATACTCGCAAACCTTTACCATCAGCAGGGGAACCAGACAAGGCTGCCCACTCTCCCCCCTCCTCTTCGCGATGGCCATAGAAACTCTGGCTGTCGCGATTAGGACAAATCCTGATATCAGGGGAGTTGTCTGCGGGGAGCGGGAACACAAGTGTGCCCTCTTCGCCGACGACCTTCTCCTTTTCGTAGCCTCCCCCCTCCTGTCCACCCCTATTATTTACAAGGTGCTCAGGGACTTCGAGGGGATATCTGGTCTGAAGGTCAACTTATCCAAATCTCTCGCCCTGAATGTCACAATGCCCGCTGAGATGTTATCTCAGTTGCAAAACAACTTTACGTTCACTTGGGCCTCAAGTGATATACCTTACTTGGGGATCAGGCTAACTAACGACATAAGCAAACTTTTTTCAGTCAATTACCCCCCCATCGCACGTAGATGTACTGAAGACCTGGAAAGATGGTCAAGAAGTGGCCTATCATGGCTGGGCAGAATTAACGCGGTCAAAATGACCCTCCTTCCGCGCATGCTCTATTTATTTAGATCTCTCCCAATTCCAATAAAAAAACAATTCCTTCTGAAATTACAATCGCAAATAGTGCGCTTTGTGTGGGGGAATAAAGGCTACAGATGTGAAAAGGAGGTCCTATACAGACTAAAAACACAGGGGGGGGTAGGGCTACCAAACTTATGGTGGTACTATCAAGCTGCTCAGCTCACCCAAATCTCCATTGCATATTCTAGGGGTCCCAAACCGGACTGGCTCTTAATGGAAAGATCAGCGGTCCCACTAAATACCATTGATTACCTCCTGTGGAGTGATACCAAATCCAGACCTCCTATTATGTCTCCCACTCTCTCCCACTCGGTGGCACTGTGCACTGCTCTCCGCGGGCAACGCTCACTGGTTTCTCCCCTGCGCCCCCTATCCCATCTTTTCCACAACCCCCTGTTTACCCCGGGCATGAATATTCAAGCATTTCGCTGGTGGACTAACAAGGGCTTGTACCGCATAGGCCACTTCCTTTCCCCGTCAGGCCCCTTAAGCCTACATCACTGCATGACTGAATTGGATATGCCCAATTCGGAAATATTTAGGTTTTCCCAAATAACCCACTTCCATTTGGACTGACAAAAAGGATCCCCCTAGGACTACCCCATACGAACGATGGTGCTCTGGCATTATGGATCAGAGGGGAGGTATTTCACTGATCTACTCCTCCCTGGCTGCTAGAGAGGGCATCCCGCCATATGCCCATGCCTGGGAAACGGATTTGGGGATATCTTGGGAATCGTCAGAGTGGTCGCAAGCTTTTCAACGATCCTTTAAGGGTATTCTCAATGTCTCACTGATAGAAGCTAACCTCAAAATTCTAACTAGGTGGTACTATGTCCCCTCTAGGCTGGCAATGATTTATCCGGGTACGTCTCCCCTATGTTTCAGGGGTTGCGAACTAGAGGTCACGATGTGCCACATCTGGTGGACATGTCCCCGAGTCAGATCATACTGGAAAAAGGTATTTCACACTATTAGGACGATAACGGGATCCACCACCACTCCTGATCCCTCCATCGCCCTCCTGAACCGCAATATCCCCTCAATTCCTAAACATCTACAAACACTCACATTCTATATCCTCCTGGGAGCGAAGATAACGCTTGCAAGGGCATGGAAGACCCCCACTGTTTCCTTCCGATTGGCGAAGCGCAAAATTTCATGGCTAATGTCACAAGAACACATGGTGGCTAAACTGCCTGATAAGGAAGGACGATTTAAAACTATTTGGGAACCCTGGGCTGCACATTGCAACATCTCCCTCTATCCCGGCATTGCAATAGGCTGAATGGCTGATCCTGGAACACTACCCCTCTCTTTTCCTTTCCCTTCCTTTACTTTCTCTTTCTGGGACACTCTGCTCCCACCTCCCTAGATGTGTGAGAGCGAGACATTGTTCCCATCGGCTGCGAAGCAGACAAGGTGGTGCATTGTTTTGAGCTATGAGCTTGACCTAGCAACTAGACTCCAGAATCTTCCCCTTTTGTTATTTTATCCCTGAGGGTTTTTTTTTTTTTTTTTTAATTTATTTTATTATAATTTTTATTTATTTTTTTACCGTGGGGGCTCTGACGGGCGGCTTGGCCGGCCGGGGGGGCTTCGGGGGCCATTGGGGGGTTCCGGTTCCGCCACAGTGTGATCCCAAGGGGGTGGCGGGCTGGTGCTTCCGGGTTCGGCACGAGGATCCCCCCTGCTGGTCCCGGGGGCCTTGCTCTGCACGGGTTGCCGGTAGCTCTCGGGGAGTATTCACGGGGAAACCCCCTGGAGGGGGGAGACACATACTCGGTTTGTCTTGACCTGTAATCCAGGTCCCATAGAAACACTCACCTTTAAGCTGTTAACATGAGTGGGAACCTATGACTCTAACGGCAATCTAATGTTGGTACCGTTGTCACTACTATGTAAACTTGTTCTGTAACTGTATAAACAGGCCGTGTTGGCCAAAACCCAGAATGTTACTACACTTTATGTTTCTCTTCCTCTGTTAAACTTCAATAAATATATTGAAAAGAAATTGCTAGCACTTCAACTGCTGCCGTTTCAGTTGGTAGATTCTGCCCCCTTCCATGAGTTTGTGGAATGTGCGGTACCTCAGTGTCAAGTTCCCAAACGCCACTTTTTCTCACGGAAGGCGATTCCAGCTCTCTACCGGCATGGTGAAGGCAATGTCCATGCCTCGCTGGACAGGGCGGTCAGTGGTAAAGTGCATATTACTGCTGACTCGTGGTCCAGCAGGCATGGACAGGGACGTTACCTATCTTTCACGGCCCATTGGGTGACTCTGCTGGCAGCTGGGAAGGATGCAGGACAAGGTACAGTAGTGTTGGAGGTTGTTCCGCCACCACGCCTCCAAAATGTTACTACTGGTTGTGACACACCTCTCTCCTCCATCCTCTCCTCTTCTTCCTCGGAACCAGTGGTGCTCCGTAGGCATTTAAGGGGCTACGCAGGCAAAGAGATGCCATGCCGTGCTTGAGCTGGCATGCTTGGGGGATAGGAGCCAGACTGGGTAGAGGTTCTGTCAGCTCTGCAGGGGCAGGCTCAGAGGTGGTTGATGCCATGCCAGCTTAAGCCAGGAATGGTGGTTTGCAACAATGGCACCAACCTCCTCTCCGCCCTCCGACAGGGAAAACTGACCCATGTGCCCTGTTTTGCTCATGTCCTTAACTTGGTGGTGCAGCGGTTCTTGGGCAGGTACCCGGGATTACAGGATGTCCTGAAGCAGGTCAGGAAACTCTGTGTGCATTTCTGATGGTCATATAATGCCAGTGCTCGGTTGGCAGACCTCCATAATGACCTCCAAAATGAATACAACATGCCCAAGAACCGCCTAATCTGTGACATGCCCACTAGGTGGAACTCTATGTTGGCCATGCTGCAGCAGCTGCACATGCAGCAGAGGGCCATCAATGAGTATCTGTGCCAATATGGCACCAGGACAGGGTCAGGGAGCTTGTTCTTTTTTTCCCCACACCAGTGGGCCATTTTCAGGGATGCATAAACTGTTCTGTCACCATTTGAGGAGGCCACGAGGATGGTGAGCAGTGACAGTGCATGCATCAGTGACACTGTTCCTCTTATCCACCTGTTGAAGCACACGCTGCGTGGAATAATGGACAGGGCCCTTGAGGCAGAACAGAGGGAGGAAGAGGAGGACTTCCTTACCTCCCAAGGCCCCCTTTATCCAGACAGTGTTCCTGCTTGCCCGCCTATCACACAGGAAAAGGACGAGGAGGAGGAGGATTGTGTCAGCATGGAAGTGGAGCCTAGCACTCAGCATTAGCAGCAGGCTTTAAGGGATCAATTACAGTCCCAAGAAACCCATGGACTTGTACGTGGCCCTGACGAGGTGGCTGCGGATCATGTTGTCCTCAGTGACCCTGAGGACTCTGCACTGAATGCCTCAGCAAACCTACGCTGTAAGGCCTCCCTGATCCTACAAAGCCTGCAGGAGGATCCTCTTATTTGTGCTATCAAGGAGAGGGATCATTACTGGCTGGTGACCCTCCTTGATCCACGTTACAAGGGTAAGGTGGCGGACCTTATCTTGCCGGGGCAGAGGGAGCAGAAGATGAAACATCTTCGGGAGCCCTTTCAGAAAGGTCTGTGCGATGCATTCCCAGAGACTGGGATGTTACAAAATCCTGGTCCTGGACAACGTGTTGCTGAGGCTTTGGTTAGTCAAAGAAGGAGCGGTGGAGAAGGTTGGCCGTCTGACCGATGCGTTCAGACAATTTTTTAGTCTATAGCTCAAAGGTATGACCGGTTCCAGCAACCATCGCCAGCGTCTGTTTTTCATGGTGCGGGAATACCTCAGACTTGGACACCTTTCTCACTGAAAATCTTCTGGCTTACTGGGTCTTGAGGATGGATCACTGGCCAGAGCTTGCACAGTATGCAATTGGGGTACTGGCCTGTCCTGCATCCAGCATTCTTTCGGAACGCACATTCAGTGCTGCTGGAGGCTTTGTAACCGACTGCAGACCAGTTTCATCGGACCGGTTCAATGGTGTGTACGGCCCATCGGACTGTTGTCCGTCGGACCAAAGGTTTAAAACTTGCTTTAAAATCTGTCCGACTGACACCTGTCCGTCGGACAGATTCGATGGTTAGTACGCAAAAGCATCGGACCAAAAACCCGCGCATGCTCAGAATCAAGTCGACGCATGCTTGGAAGCATTGAACTTAATTTTTTCAGCATGTCGTTGTGTTCTACGTCACCGCGTTCTGGTCTGATCAGATTTTTGGTCCGATGAAAACGGTCCGTCGGTCTGATCATGTGTACGTGGCCTTAGAGGTGCCTGCATCTTCTCTTTTTTTAAATCTTACCTGCCTTTGACCCTGATCTGGACCTTTAAACCTTACCTTGACCCTAACACTAACCCTGGCACTGACCTTGATCACACCTTGATATTGCATTTTTTTCTTTAATTTTTCATTTTTTTTATTACACTTTTTTTTTTTTCATTTACATTTATCTCCTGCAATATACTGTATAATATATACAAGATATGTCATGTTACAAATATCCTCAAAAGCACCAGCAATATTGTTTTTTATTATTATTATTCCGTTGCCTTCAGCGGCACATCTCTTCTCTTTCTTTTTTAATGTAGAGCATGAAGTAACATATGAAAACTTTAGTGTCTGTTTTATAGTTTCCTGACCTAGGCTAAAACTCATCCACAGCAAATTTGCCATATACTGTAGATTTTTTGACATTGCAGTACGTGAGTTGGACTCAATTCCTGCAGGACAAGTAAATAAATCAGGACACAGCTGATTTCATATCTCATTCATGCGAGGGCTTTTACTATGAAATGAAACAGATTTTGAAGGAGTGAACTCTTGAACAGCAAGTGAGAAAGGATAGTAGGAATCCAGTTGTGGAGCACAGCTGGCTGCTGACATGGGGTCATGTTTCTAGCTGTGCGCTCTGATTCTAAATGCACATTGAAAAGAAAGAATATAAACAAGGAGTGTAAAGTAACATACATTTTTGATTCGCAACATTAAAAATGTATGGAGGTAAAATGTATTCACAAGGGTTATTTCCCAAAGGACAGAGGAGCATTTCAAAGTGAATCCCATTCAGCCCCCTAATACAAAGATAAAATGAATGCCTGCCTTTGAGATTCTTTTTTTATATATATACCTATATACCTACCTTTATACCTATAAACTATAACTACATGTAGTGCAGAATCTATTTATCGACAGTGATAGAATCTGCTGACTTTATTTTTCTATGTAAAAACCCAAAACTTTAAACCCCATACTTGTATACATGGGGGATGGGATGTGGGGTCCCTATTCTTAAAGGAAGGGACATGGGGAAAAGGTGCTTTGGGGTGGGGTCTGGTATGGATTTTGGGGGGACCCACGCCAAAATGTGGGTGCAGTGCTCAGTGCATTGCAGTGAACCAGTGTTTCGTAAAGGTAGAAGTATTTTGTGTCTCTTAAGGCCCTGTACACACGATGAGACATGTCCGAGGAAACATGTCCGACGGACCATTTTCATCAGACAAGGCTGAAGTGGTCTGTTGGTCTGATGTGCGTACAAACCATTGGACCAAAATCCCCTCGGACCAGAACGCAGTGACGTAGAACAAAACGACGTGATGAAAAAACTAAGTTCAATGCTTCCAATCCTGTGTCGACTTGATTCTGCACATGCGGGGGATTTTGGTCCGATTGTTTGTGTACTAACCATCGAACATGTCCGATGGACAGGTTTCCATCGGACATGTTTTCAAGCATGTTTGGAAATTTTTGTCCGCTGGAAAATGGTCCGATAGGCCGTACACACGATCGAACATGTCCGCTGAAACTGGTCTGCGCACCAGTTTCAGCGGACATGTTCGATCGTGTGTACGCGGCCTAAATGTATGCCCATTTAATGCATAAGAGTATTTTTCTTGGTTTGTTAGCTTTGGCTTGGCTTTGCATGCTATTATTAACCACCTGCTGACGGCCGTACGACTTTGTACGGCCGCAGCGCAGCCCTAAATTCCTAACAGGCCGTGTTTTTACGGCCGCCCCTTTTGGCGTTCCCCGCGCACGCTCCCGAGCGTGCAGCGGGGAACTCCTGTGCTGGCCGTGTCCCTCGGACACAGCCAAACACAGATCGCGGTAAATAGCCAATCACAGCGGCTATTTACAGCGCGATCTGTGCGGCCAATGAGAGATGATCTCATATGTAAACATATAAGATCATCTCTCATTGCTGACTCTCCCTCCTCACACAGACAGCGCGTGTGAGGAGGGAGAGCGAACGGAGCTGCAGCGCTTTGGGAAAAAAAAAAGGTAAACAATCTGTGCCCCAGGACCATCTGTGCCCCCAGGACCATCTGTGCCCCCCAGTACCACAGTGCCCCCAGGACCACCTGTGCCCCCCAGGACCACCTGTGCCCCCGAGCACCACCTGTGCCCACTAGTACCACTGTGCCCACCAGTACCACTGTGCCCACCAGTACCACTGTACCCACCAGTACCACCGTGTGCCCACCAGTACCCACCAGTACCACCGTGTGCCCACCAGTACCACTGTGTGCCCACCAGTACCACCATGCCCACCTGTGCCCACCAGTACCACTGTGCCCACCATTACCACTGTGCCCACCAGTACCCACCAGTACCACCGTGTGCCCACCAGTACCACTGTTCCCACCAATACCCACCAGTACCACCGTGTGCCCACCAGTACCGCCGTGTGCCCACCAGTACCACCGTGCCCACATGTGCCCACCAGTACCACTGTACCCACCAGTACCACTGTGCCCACCAGTACCACTGTGCCCACCAGTACCACCGTGCCCACCTGTGCCCATCAGTACCTCCGTACCATCGTGCCCATCAGTACCACCGCGTCCATCAGTGCCCACCTGTGCCACCAGTACCACCTGTGCCCATCTGCAATCAGTGCCCACCTGTGCCACCTCATCAGTTCCCACCTGTGCCACCTCATCAGTGCCCACCTCATCAGTGCCCACCTGTGCCGCAGTCAATCAGTGCACATCAGTACCCATCTCAGTGCCATCTGTGCCGCCTCATTAGTGCCATCTGTGCCGCCTCATTAGTGCCATCTGTGCCGCCTCATTAGTGCCCACCTGTGTCCACCAGTACACAGGCCTCATCGGAGCACATCAGTACCCATCTCAGTGCCATATGTGCCGCCTCAGTGCCATCTGTGCCACCTCAGTGCCATCTGTGAACATTTGTACTTTCCTGGCTTGTTAGGGTCTCAAAAAATGAGAGAGGCCTTCAGTACATCAGGTGTGATCAGATGTGATCATTTTTTATGATTTGCACCATAGCTTGTAGACTCTAAGGCGCCGTACACATGGCAGAGAACCTCGACGGGCAGAACACATCGTTCCGCCCGTCGAGGTTCTCTCCCGGCCGTCAAATTCGGCGACCCGCCCGTTGGGAATGGCAACCAGCCATTCTTCCAGGCGGGCCGTCGAGGAAATAGAGAGCGTGCTCTCTATTTCGGCTCGACGGGCTTCCCGACGGGAAGCTCGCCGAGACCGTACACACGGCCGAGGTCCTCGCTGGAATGTGCATTCCAGCGAGGTTCTCGCTGATTTTCAGCGAGAACCTCGGCCGTGTGTACGGCGCCTTAAACTTTCACACAGACCAAAAAAATTCCAAAAAATTTGGGTTATTTTTATCAAAGACATGTAGCAGTATAAATTGTGGCCAACATCTATGAAGAAAAATTAATAATTTGCAAAATGTTATCACAGAAACTAAGAAAAAAATCATTTTTTTCCCAAATTTTCGGTCTTTTTTCATTAATAGCGCAAAAAATAAAAACCGCAGAGGTGATCAAATACCACCAAAAGAAAGCTCTATTTGTGGGGAAAAAAAAACGACAAAAAAATCATTTGGGTACAGTGTTGCATGACTGAGTAATTGTCATTCAAAGTGTGAGAGTGCTGAAAGCTGAAAATTGGTCTGGTCAGTAGAGTGTTTAAGTGCCCAGTATGGAAGTAGTTAACTATCAGGCTTGGACTGGCCATAGGGACTACAGGGAGTTTCCCGGTGGGCCGATGGCTCAGTGGGCCGGTTTCAGTGACAGCCTGTCAAAGTAATGGCTGCGCAGCTTGCCCTTCACTTCATGCAGTGATGTGAGAAGGATGAGAAAAAATACAGAGGAGATTAAGTGAAATAATAAAAGAGGCTTGTTAGCAAACTTAAAGTGGGCTGGTCTGGATGAAGTCCAGGGCCAAATTTTGGTCTCAGTCCAGCCCTGTTAACTATGTGATCTAAAGGCACCCCAGACTCTTTTCCATCACCACCTCTCCCAGGGGAATCCCTCCTAATGTGTAGTTTGCATGTGTATTTTTGACACTCAAGTGTATAACTTTATTCTTCTCAATATTGAACTTCATGTGTCATGTAGCTGCCCAATTTTTTTAAGGTCTTCCTGTAATGATGATTCACCCTGTGCCAAATGTATTTCCCTGTATAAATTAGTATCATCAGCAAACACTAAAATTGAGCTCTTGATTCCAACCTCTACTTAATTAATAAACAAATTGAACAGCATTGGCCCAACAGACAGAACCCTGGGGCACACCACTAAAAACTTTAGTAATTTATCACTATTCTGTGGACCCATTCATGTAACCCATTTCCTATCCATGTACATAAAATGTCATTAAATCCAACAGACCCTATTTTATAGATTTGTTTTATAAATTATTACCTCAGCCTAGAAAGGTGAGTCAGGCATCCTTTCATGTAAGAAATTAATTTGCCATAAACCTAGTACTACTTCTGTTTTACACTGTGGTCACCATTCAGTCTATCAGAAATGCTTTAATTGCATTTAGGTATGTATAGAAAGGATCATAGAATAATTGGTGTTTACATATGTTTCTCATATCTGCTGACCGTAAAACAAAATTATATGTCATTTGCTATGATGTCAGCAAGGAAACATAATGTGGATGAGAAATGGTCTAGTTAGAGTACAGTAAACTACTTACATATCAACATTTTAAGTGCTTAAGTCTTGCATGCACTAACTATTAATAGGCCAGAGCAAAGCATTCCCTGAGTTATCGATTTGCAACCTTCTTTATTACAAGCACTAATAGGATTAAATAGCCTTTATCTCATGACATTAATTAGTCCCATAGGGACTAAAGAATATCACCATTAATAGTTTTTCTGTCACTGATAATAAATGTATTTTAGGGCTAGAGAACCTTGTATAAAAATAGTTTTGGTTTGGACCTTCCTCGGTATCATGAAACTAATGCGAGCATACTGAATTTCATATTGTGTTTTTAGTCATGTATCTTAGATCATAGACCTAATTTTAATTAGATGCATGTTAAACTTTTACATACAGAGACATAAGTAGCCTACAAGTATACTTTCTAGAGCAGCCTGTCACTACTTTCCCTCCCTAAACTACATCAGGTTACTTACTGTTAACATTTTAGGGTAATCTGCAAGGCAGCACCTTGCAAGGCACCTTGTTCCCATGTTAATAGCGACAAGGCCTCATCACACAGTCTGTCCCCCAACAGAGAATTTATTGGAATCTGGAAGCCAATTTAAGCCAAATAAAGGAGACCCCTGATAACCAATCCCCAAGTAAATGAGTATGGTGTACATAGTACCCCTTGTTACTCATTAAAAAAAAAAAAGGTAAATAGTAAATAAAACTTTCACACCAAGAAAAAAATCCTAAAAAAAATAGTGTGTCACAATTTAATCACTAACCACTATCACCAGTGTTATCATGCCACTACTCCTGTAACAATTAACATATCTCTGTTGCCACTAGAATCTAAGCAACCGCATCAAGGTTCCTGGGTGATGACATTGACCAACTATGGTCATGACCATATATAGTCAAGGACTTCATACAGGAGCCCCAGCACTGTTCTTTACATTCTAACAGCATCAATGATCTGTTATATTGCTGAAATATAACAAACTTCTCATTTATGCTTTTTTACAAACTTCAGCCCTCCTGAAGCATATTAGGTCTAATGCCTTCAACATGGTGGGGTGCTTTGCCCCAAAGTACCTTGTTCCCATTTTGATGGGGACAAGTGCCTCTTTCCCACAATCCTGGGCTGTGGTTGTGCTGGTCTGTGAGCAGGGGGCTTATCCGAATCTGGAAGCCCCCTATAACAAGGGGGACCCCCAGATGCCGGCCCTCCCATGTGAATGAGTATGGGGTTTATTGTACTTCAACCCATTCACCCAAAAATATGTCAAAAAGAAATAAAAACACAAATACCGTTTTTGAAAATTCCTCTATGAAAAAAACAAAAAAAACAATGTTTCCCAATGTAGATCCATCATCAATCAAGTTCCATGACAAATGCTAACCGTCGACTGCAGGCTCTGCCATTTGACAGTTCTTATATAGGTAAGGGCCAGGGCTACCTGATAACGTTACCTGGTGGCACCACCCCCTTGAGATATTACTGACCCAGCATGCACTGGTCGGGTTCTATGTGGTTAAAATTTGGTTGTCTGTACAGATGAGACACTACAGTGCGGAAAATAAGTATTTGAACACCCTGCTATTTTGCAAGTTCTCCCACTTGGAAATCATGGAGGGGTCTGAAATTGTCATCGTAGGTGCATGTCCACTGTGAGAGACATAATCAAAAAAAAAAAATTCCAGAAATCACAATGTATGATTTTTTTAACTATTTATTTGTATGATACAGCTGCAAAAAAGTATTTGAACACCTGAGAAAATCAATGTTAATATTTGGTACAGTAGCCTTTGTTTGCAATTACAGAGGTCAAACGTTTCTTGTAGTTTTTCACCAGGTTTGCACACACTGGAGGAGGGATTTTGGCCCACTCCTCCACACAGATCTTCTCTAGATCAGTCAGGTTTCTGGGCTGTCGCTGAGAAACACAGAGTTTGAGCTCCCTCCAAAGATTCTCTATTGGGTTTAGGTCTGGAGACTGGCTAGGCCACGCCAGAACCTTGATATGCTTCTTACAGAGCCACTTCTTGGTTATCCTGGCTGTGTGCTTCGGGTCATTGTCATGTTGGAAGACCCAGCCTCGACCCATCTCCAAAGCTCTAACTGAGGGAAGGAGATTGTTGCCCAAAATCTCGCAATACATGGCCCCGGTCATCCTCTCCTTAATACAGTGCAGTCGCCCTGTCCCATGTGCAGAAAAACACCCCCAAAGCATGATGCTACCACCCCCATGCTTCACAGTAGGGATGGTGTTCTTGGGATGGTACTCATCATTCTTCTTCCTACAAAAACACGGATAGTGGAATTATGACCAAAAAGTTCTATTTTGGTCTCATCTGACCACATGACTTTCTCCCATGACTCCTCTGGATCATCCAAATGGTCATTGGCAAACTTAAGACGGGCCTTGACATGTGCTGGTTTAAGCAGGGGAACCTTCCGTGCCATGCATGATTTCAAACCATGACGTCTAAGGCCGCGTACACACGATCAAATCTGTCTGCTGGAAACGGTCTGCTAGACCGTCCCAGCAGACAGATTCGATCGTGTGTACGGGCGAGCCGACGGATTTGGCCACCCGACAGATTTCAAAGCATGCTTTGAAATCTATCGGGTGGGAACCCGTCCGCCCGACATGTCTGCTGGTTAGTACACTTACCAGCAGACATGTCGTCTCGCACTGGCGCCGAATGGATTCGGCGCATGCGCGGAAGTGTTTTACTTCCTGGTGCGGTGACGTGGCGGCGTTAACGTCACCGCCACGTCACCGACACGTCAGGGCGCCGTCTGCTGGCGGGGATTTTGGTTTGCTCGTGTGTACACGCGAGCAAACCAAAATCCAAACAGACAGATTTGTTCAAATCGGTCGGACAGACCATTTTGAACAAATATATTGCCTCGTGTGTACGAGGCCTTAGTGTATTACCAACTGTAACCTTGGAAACGGTGGTCCCAGCTCTTTTCAGGTCATTGACCAGCTCCTCCTGTGTAGTCCTGGGCTGATTTCTCACCTTTCTTAGGATCATTGAGACCCCACGAGGTGAGATTTTGCATGGAGCCCCAGACCGAGGGAGATTGACAGTCATGTTTAGCTTCTTCCATTTTCTAATGATTGCTCCAACAGTGGACCTTTTTTCACCAAGCTGCTTGCAAATTTCCCCGTAGCCCTTTCCAGCCTTGTGGAGGTGTACAATTTTGTCTCTAGTGTCTTTGGACAGCTCTTTGGTCTTGGCCATGTTAGTAGTTGGATTCTTACTGATTGTATGGGGTGGACAGGTGTCTTTATGCAGCTAATGACCTCAAACAGGTGCATCTAATTTAGGATAATAAATGGAGTGGAGGTGGACATTTTAAAGGCAGACTAACAGGTCTTTGAGGGTCAGAATTCTAGCTGATAGACAGGTGTTCAAATACTTCTTTGCAGCCGTATCATACAAATAAATAGTTAAAAATTCATAAATTATGATTTCTGGAATTTTTTTTTTTGATTATGTCTCTCACAGTGGACATGCACCTACGATGACAATTTCAGACCCCTCCATGATTTCCAAGTGGGAGAACTTGCAAAATAGCAGGGTGTTCAAATACTTATTTTCCGCACTGTATGTCCTAAAATCTTTGCATTGGTTCTCAATGTACTACTGGACTTTTCCTATATAAAACTCAATAAAAATTCATATACAAAAATCTCTAGAAAGCTTTTTTGTGGCTTAATTGTTTTCTCAGCATTTATTTAAAAAGGGTTCTGGATTTACTTTTTAATATTTGAACAGTCAACAGAAGGAAAAGTTACAATCTTGGCAATATGGGACAACAATTATAAAGAAAAAAATCAAAATCACATTAAAATTTCCTGTCAGGAATTTAGGACATGGAATAAACAGTGCAGTCTTACCACTGATTTAGAGAAATTTTGAGCTTTATAAATTTCATAAATGTGCTTTACAAATGTTTTTAGAGCTTTGCATTCTTTGGTGTTCCAAGTAAATGAGAAAATGGGAAGGAGAGAGAGGGGTTACTGGAAGGAGGTAAGCCCCTATAACAAAACCTGCCAAGATCATGTGATCGCTCGACTAATCATAGAGTGACATGCCACACACAGTGAAATTTGCACGATTCCCCCATCAACACAGACAGTGTTGACAGGGGAATCAGCTACAGTATTTACCTTTTCCTGCGAGGGAGTGAGGGGAGCCACCCCTCCCAGGAAAAGACTGCCATTAACCATTCAAATCTGAACCTGGCAAGATTTGAACCATGCATGGCCGGCCTTATAGGCAGTAATATGCAGAAAATACTCCATGGATTACTGCAGGCTTTACAACTGAGCTTGAATTTCATGAATGGGACATAAAATACAGTCACAGTGAGTAAACTCTGCAGTGGCCACCAGAAAGAAGGTATCAGTTCTCCATTATAAATTGGGATCTATATTTTCCCTCAAAGCCACTCTATGCAGATATTTTGTTTTTATACCTAACTCCTTAAAAAAACATTTAGTAAGATCAAGCCAAGAAAATAGGTACTTCAAGGTACCTGGTTTCACTGGGCCTTGACAAGTTAATCACTCACATTTGAGTTAACTAAGCACAAGGGATTGGTAGTAGTTGTTACTTGTCATTTCTCATGTGAAGACATAGCTATGAGTTTGCATTCAGTTAATAAAATCTGCATATAATAAATTATGCTCATATAAATGACAGTAAAATAAACTGTTGTTCAGGATTTTATTAATGGAGTGTTGAGTTGTCATCACGTATGTATCTAATTTGCATAAAACTGTAAATCATTGAAACATCTAACTGTATTTCACATGAAAATTGAGATACAGGTAAACCATAAGATGAATGCACAAAAGATCGTTAAATCTGCTTTGTATGTATTTATCAGTCAAGAACAAGGCATTGTTATCTCATCTGAACTACCAGGATGCAATCATATCACACACAAACACGTAAAGCATAGGTGCTCATTAGATTTCAAGGACATACAGTATCATCGGTATACCAATTTAAGCTCAGGAGCCACATATGCAGGCAACATTATGTGCATATGCAATTATGCTTGCTGAAATGAACATAGAGTTTAAAAATCACATAGAATTCTCTAAGATTCTTTATAAATGAGTGTCAAGTGGAATGACCCTTTGTGTTTCCTCTTCATGCTTATATGTTCCTCGGGGACTGTTTCCTTACCACTTAACTCATAGTGCTGCTTGTACAGTATTTGGTCCCTGTGGCTTTTTGCTCTTAGCTTTGTGGTTGTAATGGCATTCATCTTCATTGAATCGCATTTACCAACTATTAAGCACAGTCAGATACATTCTAAGTGCTTCTTCAAGCCACCCCCTTCCTCAACTCCTGCTATATCCAATTTAGTGCCTTCCTCTCATTTAGTATCTTCCTTTTCATCACTCCCACTGGATCATCCATCAAGACGGCTAACCTGGGAGCTAAAAAAAACTCCTGGGAAAGGAAGTCCAGACAAATAGCTAGCTGTCTGCCATAATATTTTGCCTAATCATGCTTATTTGGGACTGATTCCTTTGGGGAATTCAAATGTCATGTAGCTTCTCATTTTCCCAAAAGAAGTTTACCAGTCTTTTTTCATGTTATTTGCCACCCACGAAAAACAAAACAATTGCTTGCAATTTGCAGGATCAGAAATTCTCCACCCACAGCATTGTAATGCTTAAAGCGTAGCTAAACCGAAGAACATAAAACGTATTTAATATGTGCATTTTACCAGTCCTTAGATATGGTGGTTGCATTTGTTTTATTTATTCCAAGTTTATTTCTTTATAATGGTCTGGTGACTCACTTTCTGATCTAGGGTAACAATACCCCAGGTGCTATATCTATGGAAGAGTGATATTACCCTAGGACAGGGCTCCATAACTTATTACGGAGGTGTAGTGTGGCAAGTGCAGGCAGAGCTGGAATAGTGTAAATAATAACGTAATGGTGTTTTTTGTGCTTTAACAAACAAATATAACAACGTTTTAGATGGTATATTTAATAGAGCAATAAACAGAAGATAAATGAAGTTTTTTTGTTAGGGTTTCCGTACACATTTAAAGTGGACTTAATACAATTTTATCAATACAATTATTGGGAACTTTTCAACAGTACCCATTCATACTTCCCAATGTTTTGAGATGGGAATGAGGGACACCTATTAGCAAAACTATGTAGGCAAAAGGCAAACATAGGACAAACCCCCTGCCACACTCCCTTAACCAGTTGCCGACAACCCCCTGCAGATGTACTGCGCCAATGTACCGGTATGGTGATTCGTGCACTAGCTTTCGTGAGGGCTCGCACTCCAATTGGCCAGCGGGGGAGCCAATCAGCAGGTCGAGCGGACTCTATGTCTGCCGGCCACCTGCGATCGTTCCCCACAGACAGAACGAGGATCTGCTGAAATAAACAAAGCAGATCACCGTTCTGTCAGGGGATTAGACGGATCTGTGTGTTTCCCCAGTCACATAATCCCCCATACAGTTAGAAATCACAAACAGGGAACACATTGAAACCCTTGATCACCCCTGATGTTAACCCCTTCCCTGCCAGTGTCATTAGTACAATGTCAGTGCATATTTTTTAGCACTGATCACTGTAATAATGCCACTGGTTACCAAAAAAGTGTAAAAAATGTCAGGTAAGTGTCCGATCTGTCCACCGCAATGTCGCAGTCCCGCTAAAATTCACTGATCGCTGTCATTACTAGTAAAAAAAAAAAATGCCATAAATATATTGCCTATTTTGTAGACGCTATAACTTTTGCGCAAACCAATCAATATACGCTTATTGGGATTTTTTTTACCAAAAATATGTAGAAGAATACATATTGGCCTAAACTGATGAATACGTTCATTTTTTTAATTTTATTTTTTTGATATGTATTATAGCAGAAAGTAAAAGACAATGGCCCGAATTCACATACATCGGCGCATATTTATGCTGCCGTAGCGTATCTCTTTTACGCTACGCCGGCGCGCGCGGAGAGGCAAGCATGGAATTCACAAACAAATGCTCCCAACTCTGCGGCGACGTAACGTATATTTCGTAGGCGTAACCCGGTGTAAGTGGAAGTAGGTGGAAGTGGGCTGGAAGTGGGCGTGATCCATGTTAATGAAGCGTGACCCCATGCAAATGATGGGCCAGACGCCAGACAAGTACTTAAAATGAACTGCGCATGTGTCAGGACATGGACGTATCCCCGTGCGCATGCGTACAACCACGTCAGAACAACTGCCTAAGATACGCCGGATCACTGTGTACGCCGTGAATGTAACCTACGTCAAGCCAGACCCACATTGGCCCATATTCACAGACGTCCAACGTAAAATAAGTAGGTTTGTGTTCCCTGGTCCATACCTTTGCATGGGTCGTGCCTCATCTATGGGGAATAACTTTACGCCAAACGTAAAACTTACGCAAACCGCTAAAATCAAGTGCTGGGCGCAAGTACATTTGTGAATCGGCGTATCTCCCTCATTTGCATATTTGAATAGAAATCAATGGGAAAGTCACATGCGTCCAGCGTGAATATGCACCCACTCTACGCCAGCGTAGGCAAGTTACGTCGGTGGGATGAAGTCTGTTTTAAGGCGTATCTTGGTTTGTGGGTTTGGCGCACAGATACGACGGCGCATATTAGTACTTACGCTGCGTATCTGGAGATATGTCGGCGTAAGTGCTTTGTGAAACCGGGCTATTGTTTTTTTCTTTTTCTAAATTGGCGGTCTTTTTTTGTTCATAATGCAAAAAATAAAAACCACAGAGGTTATCAAATACCACCAAAAGAAAGCTCTATTTGTGGGGAAAAGGGACATAAATTTTGCTTGGGTACAACGTAGAATCCCCATTTACTGTATCGCAGAGCCTTATCGCAAAAAATGGCCTAGAATTAGGGGGTAAACCCTTCTAGGGCTGAAGTGGTTAAATAGAATTAAACAAACAAAAGAAATTAGTTAAACTCACTTTTTTTTATCCTTACTAATCCTTTATATTGGCTTTTGAAATTTAAAAATGCAGCAATTTAAAAATTCTATGAAAGGTTTAGTACTGGGAAACACTTTTTTGGAAGATAAGTAGTGAATTTTATCTACCACTCTATAGTTTATACCAAAGTGATGGACAAATGAAGAGGAAAGAGGGACAGAGGGACTTTGTTCCAAATCAGGGACAGTTGGGAGCTATGCTCATTTACATGAAAAAATGTCCCTTGTTTGCCATAAATAAAAACTTCTGTTTGCCCTATCCTACCCTAGGCAGCCTAAATCATACAGGCCCTGGCTAGCAGTCATTGCTGCAGAGAGTCTTTTGATTTCAAGCAGCAGCTTGGTAGGAAACAGGCTTTCGCCTTGTACAGTACATAACTAATTCCAAACTGTACAGAGAAGTAAAGTTCTTATAGTAAATTGAAACGTATTGGTGTGATTGTTTGCTGTAGATCTTGTTTATTATTAGCTTGATAAAAGGCGGTCAAGGGCCACTGACTGGCATAAGTTAAAGTCGCCGCCAATTAGCAAGTATTCGTTAGGTGACCGGAACAACCGCGCAAGTACTCTAGAGAGAAAGTGAATCTAGTGGGCGTTAGGTGCGTATAAAGTGCATAGCGTAATTGGTTGCAGCAGCCAGAGGCCTCTCAAGATGATGTAGTGCCCCCTAGGGTCAATAAATGACTCCGAGCACGTGAAGGGAGAACCGCTCCTAAAAAGTATGGCCACTCCTGCCCGTTTCCTGGTGTTGAACGCCTGAAAGATCTGGGGATACTGTCTGGATGCAAACCCAAAGGAGTCCCCCTTGTTAAAGTGAGTCTCCTGGAGGAAGACAATGTCCGCCCCAGAATGCCTGAGCTCCCTCAGTGCGAGATGTCTCTTCCTATTTGAGTTTAGCCCATGGACATTAAGGGACATAATCTTAGTCATGGTCATGGGTATGTGCAAACAAAAGAGTACTTACCTGATCCAGCCGTGAGGAAACAACAGAGCCCGATTGGGGAAGACGCCAGGCTGCGGGAACAGTCCCCAAAACCGCCAGGAGCACAGGACAAGCCATGTGAGCTAGGGAGGGGAGGGGGGAAGAGAAAGAACAAGAAAAAAAAAAGAGAAAAGAGACAACATTAAATGCAACGCAATCAAAAGTACATTGAGAAAAACAAGGCCCGACTGCACCACGCCACTCGGGCCCCAAAGGGTTCCAATAAGTCCTCCCGAGCAGGGCCCCCCAAAAGGGGGGGTCCAGGCCAGGGGGACATAGAGAACTGCAATAAACAGCAACCACAAAGTACAATAGGGTATCAAGGGAACTCTAGTAGGTTGGACCTACGGGGGGGTGAGTGACCAGAAAAGTCGCCGCTCTCAGGACTCCAACTGAATGTGCCCGTGAACAAAGCAGGTGTCAGGCGGTGGGCCTAGGGGGGGGAAAGGGGGTTTCAAATTAAGCTGATGGGTGGGTCAGGGGGGGGTCAGGCAAAAAGGGGGGGCCTGATAGTATCAGTCATCAGCCGTGACCAGATTGGGGGAAACCACGTAGGGGGCCCCGGCCCCGGGGTCGCTTGGTCGGGGGGACCTTTTGCCAGACCGTGGGAGGTGGCGGGGGGTGGCCACCAGATCCCATTCTTGAAGGCGGGGGACAGGTATGTCCATAGTCTCACAAAAAGTGTCCATGTCTTCCGGGTAGCGGAGCACCGCTGACTGACCCTGCCGGTGGGTTGTGAGGCTGAAAGGGAAACCCCAGCGGTAGACTATGTCGCGTTCCTGCAGCAGGAGCAGAAGGGGTTGCAAGAGTCTGCGCTTCTGCAGGGTTATCCAGGACAGATCCGGGTAGAGTTGTAGTTGGACGTTGCCGAAGACCACCTTTCTAGCGGTGCGGGCTTTACGCATAATGTCCTCTTTCAAGGGGAAGGAATTGACTTTACAGATGATGTCACAGGGTTTGGAGGCAGGTCCCTTGGGGCGTAGGGCACGGTGCGCCCGGTCCATCTCTATAGGCTTGTCCGGGGGTCTCCCAAAAGGTCATTAAATAGGGTTTGCAGGGTGTTGCGGAGGTCCTCAGGGCCCTCCGATTCAGGCAGGCCCCTGACACGGATGTTGTTCCTGCCCCCACTGTTGTCCAGTTCTTCCATCTGGCGCTGTATATCTCTGAGCATTAAGCGATGATCCGCACTCTGCAGCTGCGTGTGATGAACTGCGATTTTGGTTTCTTGAATTTCCTCCTCCGCCATTTCCACCCTATCAGACAAGTGTTTAAAGTTGGCATGTAGAACTTGAATCTCAGCTGGGCGTCCGATCGTTCTGAGGTACGCGGAGGAAGAGGAGGGGATGCCCGGCCATCCACGGAAGTCACGGCAGGGGATCCGACTGTCCGGGCATAGGAGGCTGCTGTGTCCATTCCCCACGGGGCAGACCCGGGCCCCGTACTGCGGGGAAGTCTCTGTAGCTGAGGGGGGGCAGATGCTAAAGAAGGGACAGGCTGGGGCTCGTGCAGACAAGAGTGCTCTAAGTGTGGGCCTCCCAGGGTCCAGGCTTGATTGTGCACTGGCAGGGGGGGGAAGTCCTCCGTCACGGTGGGGGAAGCAGGGGAGTCAGGGCTCCCTAGAGACACATCTGGGTCCGGGGCCGTCCGGAGCAGTCTAGGGATGGCTTCCGAGCACTGCGTCAGTGAGGTCGCAATAAGGCCTAGTGAGGTCTGCCCAGGGCTGTGCGGCGGCTGCTCCACCTGAGGAGGCTGGAGAGAGGGAGAAGCTGGGCTCAGAATGGCCTGAGGCCTATGCAGGCAAGGATGCTCCAGCTGCAGGCCTCCCGGGATCCAGGTCTGGCTGGGTACCGTCAGGGGGGGAAAGTCCTCCGGAGTGGTAGGGGTGGCAGGGGAGACAGGACTCCCGAAGGTCATGCCCGGATCCGAGGCCGTCCGGAACAGCCGCGGGACGGCCTCAGAGCACTGCATCGGCGAGGCCCCAGTGAGGCCCAGTGGGGCCTGCCCGGAGCAGTGCGGCGGCGGTGCCACCTGGAGTGGCTGAAGCGGGGACGAACTCACCGCTCCTGGGTCTTGGTGGCGAGAAGCTGAGGGTCTCCAGGCGGATGCGGGTGGAACGTCCGGACCAGCAGGCAGGTGGATGCTCCGGGATGGCGGCGGCCGCATTGAGGAGTCCGGCGCCATCTTGGTCTCCCCTCCTCTCGTCCGATGCGGTGGCGGCGGCGAAAAGTATCCCCTGAGGGTAGCAGAGGATCCGGGAGGCGGCTGGGAGGACCCCGGACCTTGGAGGAGCGGGTGCACCGCGATCCACCCATCTTTGTCCGGTAAGTACCCCCGAAACAGGCCAAAATGCTGCGGGCTGTGGAGGAGCTATAGGCTCACACTTACATTCAAGGCAATGTCCGGCCACGCCCCCCCGTTCTAAATTTTTAATGCCAATTTTTCATGTCAGGGAAAAATACTCTGGGGCCTACACATGATCGTTTTTAATGAACAATCTAAAAAATTGCATTTTTCACTTCATGAAAAACGGTTGTGTGTACGTGGCATAAGAGAAAATAAATTGCATCCAATGAGGAACATGAATAGTATTGTAGGAGGAGGCTGAGTGTGTCATAAACTCCAAGTCCATAAGTTGAAGAATCTGCAGTGTAGTCCCTCTCCAGTCTCCACTCACCTTGTCCAGCAGTGAGTGCAGACCACTTTAATGCCTTTTCCCACAGTCCAGTGCACTTCCACAATTAGAACACAAACTCCTGCGCACAAGTGGGATGTTCAACAAATAGTCAATACTCTGCATACAGGATTCTTCAAATTTCAAAAGGTGGCAACAAAAGCCTTGCTGCCCTTCATGGATGTGGAGATCCTGGCAAAAAACAAGAAAGGAAAAAGAAAGGCGCACCAGCCTTGTGTTCTACCATTTGACAATTTATTAGATAAAAATAATAATACAATCTACTCACAAACGAGTGGTAATACAAGGCTTGTCACAAACGATAAAATAGATACCCCTCGAACCACACTCCGGACTGTAGGGGGGGTTTTGAGGTGCGTCACTGTGAGTAGATTGTATTATTATTTTTATCTAATAAATTGTCAAATGCTAGTACACGAGGCTGGTGCACCTTTCTTTTTCCTTTCTTGTACTTCTACAATTTCCTGGGCTTCCACAATCACCAGGCATTTTCAGGTACTCCGAAAGACCATGCCTGATGAAACGCCAGTTAATGGGCAAGTTAGTTGTTGCCAAGTAGGGGGTCCTGCTTTGTTCGGGATGCTGTATGAAAGTGCACACAAGACAGAGAAAATTGAGCACTGTCCGTGATACTTATTTTTTTTATTTGCACTAACATATAACATATACTCTAGATATAAATAACTGTACTGTGCTTTTTAGTACTAGTGATTTAGTCTTATACTCTGTTCTCTTAGATATTATTATTCTGTATTGTATTGCTGCCTAGGAGCCTTTGTGTGAACTACCTAAGGACAGCCCTGTACTACAAGGTATCTACCTTTTTGTCCTCTGCTCCAGCTGTTATCCACTTGTCATATGAAGCTTCAATAAAAGGATTTTTGGAAATGCAGCTATCCGGAATTATTTCCTCCTGTACTACAATAGTTGCATTGACTGTTATACTTTGTCTTATGCTGGTTACATGGACACCACTGTACCTTGCGATTAGGGATGAGTTAAGTGTCATACTATGTTAAACATTTAGGATATTTGATGTGCGTGAACATGACAGTTCCATGCTGTCAATGGTTGCTTAAGAAGCAAAGGGTCCATGAACCGACCTCGTCCTTAGCAACCACTGACGTCACTCTGTCCATTCACTAACATCACCCATCCCTCCTCAGCATGGGGAGAAGGTACTTTGCCAAAGTTTGTTTCTATCTGGCAAGGTACTCCGCCAAGTTACGTACATGAGACCTAGTATGGTTGAGGGGGTGAATGCACACTCACCCCACAAATCCTTTCCTTGCTTGGAAAGCTTGGGGTTTTAGATACAAAAGGCCTGGTATGCACTGGGGGGAGGATACACATTTTGTTTATCATTTTTGATGTATAATGTCCAAACTATTTTAAATTGCTGTAGATGACATTCCCTTTTTATTGCTAAAAACAGCATAGGGACCCAAAGGGTCACACAAAAAACTTACACAGACCCTTAATGGTCAGGTCAGGTATGTATTTGAAGGGGTTATATGCTGTTTTTTTTTACAAAGGAAAACAAGCTAGCAGGTAGCAAACTGGCTACTTCATAGACAGGTTTAGGGAACCTCCAGGCATATTATTAAAATAAATTGGACATTTTAAATGTTTCATCTTAAACATTTTTTAAATTGCTGCTCCCAGCCATATAATTTTTTATTTTTTTTGCATTAATGCATGTTCCCTGGGTCAGTTCCCCCCATCCCCAGGCCATTTATTTTGAAAATAGTTTTAATAAATTTTACAGATTTAGCACTGATTTCAGTGGGGTTTGGATTAACTGCTTGCGGACCGTCGCATGTACATTTACGTCGGCAGAATGGCACCGACAGGCACATCAACGTATATATACGTTGGTGCCTAGACGTGGGTCGGGGGTCTGATCGGGACCCCCCCGGTACATGCGGCAGTCCGGTTACCTGGTTGAGCGATCCGTGCTGAGGGGGTGGCGGTTCGTTTTTGTCCGCCCCCTCCGGATCGCTCCCAGCCAATCCGCGCTCCCCCTGTGTGTCATTTCCTCCTCCTGTGTAAACACAGGAGGAGGAAGTGATGTGATCTCTCCACTCGGCGGTATTTTCAACCGCCGCTGAGGAGAGATCACATCTCACAGTAAGTCTGCACAACACTACACTGACACCAGTACACGCAAGCAGACTTAACCCCTTGCGATCACCCCCCCACCCCCTCCCCCTGTCACAGTGTCACTGAATGCAGTGATCATATGTATGATCACTGCAGTTAGTGTCAGTGTGACAGGCAGTTAGTGTTAGGTCCAGGGTAGCCCCCGTCATCCCCTAATAAAGTTTTAACCCCTTGATCACCGCCCTAGTTAACCCTTTCACTCCCTATTGCCAGCGTCACTAAGCAATCATTTTTCTGATCGCTGTATTAGTGTCGCTGTTCCCGCTAGGTAGTTTTTTTTTTATTGCGATTTTTTTTTTTACTAAAGACATGTGGCTAAATAAATTTTGGCCTAAATGTTTGCCTAAAATTAAATTGATTTTTCTTATAACAAATAGTAAAAAATATTGTTTTTTTTTTCAAAAATGTCGCTCTATTTTTGTTTATAGCGCAAAAAATAAAAATCACAGAGGCGATCAAATATCACCAAAAGAAAGCTCTATTTGTGGGAAGAAAAGGATGCGAATTTTGTTTGGGAGCCACGTCGCATGACCGCGCAATTGTCAGTTAAAGCGACGCAGTGCCGAATCGCAAAAAGGGGCCTGGTCCTTTACCTGCATTTTGGTCAGGGTCTTAAGTGGTTAATCTAATGTTCGCTGAACCTTGTTCGAACTGAACCCAGGTACGTTTGACTCATTACTACTTATGACAGCCAACAGAGCAATCTTTTTATCCCAGCAGCTTTGAATATTTCATCAAAGGTAGTAAAAATGGTGCTAAAAATGATATCACTACTTAATTCCCTAAAAGCAGCAGCTAGCTTTACATCAGTATACCAGTTGCAAAGGCTGACCTTTATAAGGTGTTTTTTTTTTTTTTTTACAAAAATACACACTACATTTGGAATAGACCTAATGCATTACAGAACTCTCTGCAGAGATACTGTAATTCAATTGGGAATAGCTCCGATGCCATGGAAAACAGATATGACAGCCTGGTTAAAGCCTTCCAGCTGTGCCATCAAAATGATACTGATATAAAAGCTGAAAACCTTACCCTTAAATCCCAAGTGGAGGATTTTGACAACAGAGGGACATTAAACTATTTGAGAATAAAGTCTCTACCTAAAGTTCTACTGCCTGAGATCACTCGCTTTAAACCTTGAATGAACTTTATTTATTTCTGATATATATCCTCAGCATTCTGTATACTAATTACATTCTTAAATTTCAGCCCTTTACTTTACCACGCCAATTTAACCTAGTTCATCTTTGGAAATAGAAAGCAAGTTTGGATCTATTTTGCCCTGTGCTTCATTGTTGTACTATTATGTCCGCAAAGGATTTACGCCACCTCTGACCCTTCAGGTCTGATATGGATTTTAGGGGGAACCCCTCGCCAAAGAAAACAAATGACGTGTACATTGCTGCCAACTGCTGGACAAGGGAGGGGCCACCAGGTGATGTAACCGAGTGACCCCGCCGTTTCTGACTTTGTGTGCCATCAGAGGGGGCGGGGATATCATTTGCATTAGCAATGTGACCAGGTTGTCTAACCATAAAATGTCCATCCACAAATGGAAGCCCCCCCAAGGGGATTAGAAGCAAAATCCAGCAGCAGCTACAGAGTATAAAAGAGAAGAGAGGTGCCTCTAAGTGTAGCTATATGGTTACATTTAATGAAGGTACAACATTTAGCAACTCACATGGTTGATGATTAAAAGAGGCACATCTAAGTATGCAGGCATCTGGGGTATAGCGATCCACATAGACCGTCCCCTTCATCGCTATTAGTCTGCAATCGTGAACAGAAAGACTACCCTGCAGTAGAGTGATCTGAAAACGAGGCTTTAACCACTCGTGAAAGGGACAATATCAATGGCAGTGAGGAGAATGGTCTATGTGGACAGCTTTACCCCAGATGCCTGCATACTTAGATGTGCCTGTTTTAATCATCATCAACCATGTGTGTTTATAAATGTTGTACATTTATTAAATGTTACCATATTGCTACACTTGGAGGCGCCTCTTAAACTCTCAAATCAAAATTTTACTGTACTCTCTTCTTGAAAGACACACATTTTTCTTTATTAATTATTCAATGTTTTTGATAAATCGCTCTTAGAGGCATATTTTAAGTATGCAGATATCAGTACTAGAAGGATAGCTATCATGACTCATAACACAATTAATTTCAGAGTGTCTATAAAGATTCAAACAGCAAATATATAGTTTTAGTAGGCCAACTAGCCTCATCTCATACTTCTGCAAATGTTTATCCTCATTATCAAAATTCCTCGAAATGTATCTTTTTCATTTTTAGTATTAACTGTTTTTACACCAAAATACTTTTTTTTTTGGGGTGAAGATTGGAACTTTATAGGTTTTATATAAGCTCATTGCTCTCTTTGTGTGTGCAAACAATAAATAATATTAATTTAGCATGGCCAGATTATTTCATACTATTATAATAATGACACCACCCACGCTAAAGATAATGCTCTCCTGGAGGACTAATGATATTAACTGCAGAAAGTACTTCAGATATCTTGTAAATTCCATTACCTTTTATACAATCAAACTGCAGGGTTTAGATTTCAATACTTCCTATTTCATGCATAAACAATGATTTTTCAAATATACCAAAGAGACAGAATCATTCAGGATTAAGGAATTAACATATGGGAGTAAACTAAAACAAATAAAGTAACACATAAGTAATAAGTAATCTCTCTGTTTAAAAAAAAATATATATATAATAAAGATGTGAACGCCTTTATATTTGGGACTCAAATAAAATTCTTAATGATAAAAGCTCACTAAAGATGAGCAGAGAAATTGCAAGGAAATGATTTAGGTATTTTCTTTATTTAGAGTGTGTGTAATCAGGGTAGTTTCATTTATTCCACCAATTGTCCTTTCCGTTGTTTTTGTGTATTAGATTTGTAATTGTGTGCTGCTGACAAAAAACAAAAATAATGAGGCTAATAAGTGGCCTTCTTTTGACACAGATCCAGGCAGGGTTGCCAACTTGTAGAAAATTTACTAACGGTTTGTAAAATCCATAATTTTTGCATCTGCCCATGAATGACCCCAATAATCAGTTTCCACCTGATACTGGCTGCTGGTAGGGTATTTACATCCTCCTCTACTAAGTGCCTCTCGCTCCAGTCTTTTGCTGCTGTCAGATTCTGTTTTCTTAAATCCTGCTCTTGCTCCTTCCCTATACTGTGTTGCCTTGTACCTGCTCATCCTCGTTCCTGTTCCAGCTCTGTTTCTCCCTTGCTATCTGCTCCCTGCACTTCCAGTTTTCTGTTTGGTATTCCCCATGTTGTATATATTGTGTACAGTTAGTTGTTACTTAAGCTTTCTATTAGTTATTTGGAATCCTGCCCCTGGGTTTTGTGGTTAACTTATATTTTCATGTTTGCTGTGACCTGGTGTTTGGAAGGATTTTGTTTCACTGTAAATACATTTCATATATAGTCTGGTCCCAGTTTTCTGAGTGTAGCCACACAGATATGGCCATCGCTGCTGCTGATTACTGAGAATAACTGTTAAAATAATTGTATTAATAAATTGATAAAGTTTGTAATTTTTCTGATGGGTTAACATACTAATTGGTCATGTACCGTATTTATTGGGGTATTGCACGCTCCGGCGTATAGTGCGCACCCCTAATGTGGACCTGTACAAAAAAACTTTTAGTACTATTAGTACTTACAGTTTTGGTGTCTTGCACGGCGTCCATCGTCCAGTCCGGCAGCCGTCTTCAGCTCCAGTAGTGTCCTCCCGGCTTCTCCAGCGCTGTCTCGAGTCGAATCCCCGCTTCCCGCGCTCAGTTTAAACGCCTCTGCCGACATATATCGAGTGCAGTACACTCGGGTGCATTCGGCCAGGCTCGGCTTCGCTCGTGCTCACACGTTTATGCGGGAGAACGTCACGCCCTCTGAAGACGTTCCTGGACTTGTGTCCAATCACGAAACGTGTCAGGGCAAGGCCACGTGAACTAACTAGCCAATCGAGCGAGCAGTATCCCGGGACTCACGGCGTCAGGAGGAGGAATCCCCCGGCAGACAGCACAGTGAGAGCCGCTCTACGTATGGACTAGCTTTTTTTAGCGCTGAATTTTAAAACCCCGACTTTGTAAGTGTAACTTTGAAGAGATCCCATGTCTAATAAAAAGCAGTTTTACACTATGTGGAGTATCTCTTCTTTCCTTACATGATCATCCATCTATGGGAGGATTAGTACACTTAGCATTAGACCAGAGATGAGTGGAGTTTGAGAGGAGCCGTCCAGCCTTTTGTGAAACAACAAGTGTCTGACTGCACAACTATCTCAGCTATCTGGTGAGTGAGGTCCTCTTGGGGAATCCCGTCGAGGCAAATTTTCGTTTATTAAATGCAAGCCTAAACTGCAGGAACCTATATATTTAAGAGCTCTCCATATCTTGATTAATAGGACTCATTCAAGGACTTGTGTTATTAATAGTATTATTTTCATATATGTCATACTATTATTATTTTATTATTTTAAATTTTTTAAATTTATTATAATTTCATATGCATTTATTGTATTACTTACATACCTTACCTTATTTTGTAGTGATATAGAACGCGTGTACTTTTGATAGATGGTTGCATACTAATGCCAGCTGATGACCATTTGGATTAAGGCACAGCCCATGATTTAAGATCTACATGCGCTCATATGCATGCGTTCACATGCATTTTTCTGGTACTACTTATGGTTCTCTAAAGCAGGATATGTTAATTCATATTTTCAGGTTCTGAGATTACTTTATGAACCTCTTCGTTAGCGCTGTTAATGTGCTATAGATTGATGATACTTTTAGAACATTAATTTTGTGTACATAACCCCTAATATATACTTTATTTTATAACAGCTGCTTATACTGCTGACCTTTTATAGAGACAGGAGTTTTTCAGTGTCTCTTTCCATTAGCCATTGTGCGCTAGGTTCAGTGTATCTTTTCTGTTCTTTTTAACAGACGCGATTTTACTGAGTTTTGGACAATAGAGTCATTTCAGGCCGTGTACACACGACCGAGGTTCTCGCTGAAAACCAGCGAGAACCTCGCTGGAATGTGCATTTCAGCGAGGACCTCGGCCGTGTGTACGGTCTCGGCGAGCTTCCCGTCGGGAAGCCCGTCGAGCAGAAATAGAGAGCACGCTCTCTATTTGCTCGACGGCCCGCCTGGAAGAATGGCTGGTTGCCATTCCCGACGGGCGGGTCGCCGATTTCGACGGCTGGCAGGAAACCTCGACGGGCGGAACGATGTGTTCTGCCCGTCGAGGTTCCCTGCCGTGTGTACACGGCCTCACACTTTATTCTACCCAGCACACCTGATTGGATTTCAGTCCTGCCCTCCCATTTCCCATTCTAAGTGTTGGTATTTAGGAATTGCAAGAGGCTTATACAAAGTTAAATTCAGGTACCTACGCTAGTTATATTCAAATAATCCATTTTATTATTGAAAAACTTGTACTGGGCAGTGGGCGGCAATAATGCATTCATTGCTTACCTCTGAGCATTACAGTATATAGAAAGTAACCATTTAATGGTCTCTGAAACGTTTGTAGGATTTTTTTATTTTGTAAGTGTACAATGCCATTTTTTTACTTTTAGGTTAGGTATAGTCAATAATCCATATGTAATTGCTTCCTTTTCTGCCTGATGCCACTGCATTCCAAATCAGAAATGGGTAGATGACAGTTCTGTGTAAATGTCAGTTGTTATAAGAAAATGTGAGCAATTTACAGCCAATTTTTTGATAAGTCATTGGACGTCAAAGTAAAAAGTAGCAGAAGGTGCACATTACAAATCATATAAAAACAGCAGGTAAACTACATGAATATGAAAACATCACATTTAAACTAATACAACCTGAGTCTTGATTGATGTGTGTTGGCTTACCCAATGCTGGTTATTTTTCTTTATGAGCCAATGGAAGGCATACTCATGCATTTCTAACCGTATCAAGACATGGGCCCAGAATCACTCACAGAAGCAACACTTTTATAATCACTTCCTTTTCACAAAGCCTTATCTTGATTTACTGGACTGACTCCTAACAGGAATTAGAAATTTGTGATGAAGTGTGAATAAGCAATATGAGAGTAAAGATGATTGTCAGCAAAACAAAGTGTGAGCTTTCTTAGTTTTACACATAGGGGTATATTTATAAAGCAGTGAATGTGACATTCACTAAACATTTCCTGCAGGCGAATTAATCATTGACAGTTTAAACGTATGCACCAGGAATATTTGCCTGCAGTAAATGTTTGGCGAAAGTCACATAATCTCTGCCCCAAAGCAATCACCCCCCTCCCACCATGTTGAGGGCATGCAGCGCTCGCTCACCCCTACCCCAGGGTTGCCAACCTTCAGTAAATTTACAAACAGTTTGTAAAATCTGTAATTTTTGCATCTGTCCATAAATGTTGATTACGGACATACAGACTACACACCCATAATGGACATTTATGGACAGATTCCAAAATTACGGATTTTACAAACTGTTTGTAAAATTACAGAAAGTTGGCAACCCTGCCCCACCACCTTTCCTGACCTGCCAGGCTATGTGCTCGGATAAGGTTATGGTATGGATATTGGGCATGGGGGTTCCCCTTAAAAACCATGCCAGAACGAATGGCCTGGTATGCACTTGAAGGGGGAACCCATGTTTGGTTTTTTTAATTGCCATGGAGTTTCCCCTAGAGATTCATACCAGACAGTGCCTGGTATTGTCGGGGACCCTGTTCATTGAGGTCGGGCTTCAAGTAGTAGGGCAAAGTCAGATCCACAGTTAATACGACTGTCTCGTCAAAATCACGGCCGCAAGATTGCGTGACTTTGAAGTTGCACAAGTGTGAAAGGGGCCTAAGCATTTTTCTATTTACCTAGTGTATCGCTACCCCCCCAGGAGACGCTGGATAGATTTGGCATTTACTCTCACTCTAATTATTCACCCCCTTGAAGTGGCACGAGCCCTCCCTTAGCACACCAGACAAATGCAATAGTATTGTGTCCCCTACTTGACTGGGGCCACAATAACACATATGAAATTAGCAATGGCAATATAAAAATGTTGTTACCTTCTTTAGCTTGCGGCTCCCAGGAGTAAACACACCTCACACAATCAATATAGTAAAATCAAGAGGGAAAAAAGGGTTTGAACAAGTTAAACATACATGTATATTTGTATAAGAATGACTCTGCAAGCGTCCCTGCAGTAGTCTGCAAAACAAACCTAAAAGGTTACCACAAATGAGTCTGTAAAAAACTGTTTGTAATCTATGCTCACAAGCTCCCCCTAGTGAGTTCCATAAACACAAATGCAGAAAACCCTGGCCAGCGCCTGGCTCAACTAACTTTAGAATGTTCTTCCAGGGATGAAGTGTATGTTGAAAACGTTGGTGCACTTAATTTAATTGTAATCCAAAAGACAGTTAAACTCAGTCAAAGGGGTATGATGAACACAAATGCCTGTGGACAGATCATCCAGTCAGCGTCAGTCAACTCTGCTAGCGTAACTTTCAGATGTATAGGCCTCACAGCTAAATCAGTGAACAATGCGTGGCTCCGACTTATGGAATGTTATTAGTTTACAGGCTGAAGTAATATTGTAGCTTGGGCAAGTGCCCTCTTACCCAAACAGGCCCAATATGCCTGAGGCCTTCGCACAAGATGCGCCAATCAGTCACTCTGCGACACACGATCTCCGGTATCCGAATCTCCGCTGATACGATCGTCAGCTGGTGAGGTTCTCCAGTCTCTTGGAAGCACAAGCTGGAAACACTTGGTCCTGTCCTTCTCCGGATGGCCGGTCTTCAGATGGATCTCCTCTCAGGCTTCAGGCCTAACTGCTTAGCTGTAGTGCTCTCCCCTGTTCCGCAGAGAGCGAATGCAGCTCCTCCCTGCCTTTAAGTAACCTCCCCCATAAGGCTGTGCGGAGGTGTCATGTGCTCCAGGAAGACAAGGCATTGTGGGAAATGTAGTCTATTCTTACTAATTTTCAATGGAGTCCGTTTCTCCTGATACTTCTAGTCCCACAATGCATTGTTCTTAAGAAAAAAAATAAACACAATGTCCACTGTAATTGGAACTCTGGTCTACACAGGGGCGGACTGACCATTGAGTAACTCGGGCACTGCCCGAGGGCCCCGTGCCACTAGGGGGCCCCATCAGGGTTGCCAGGCTTAGTAAAACCAGGGACAGTATGTAAAAATCTGTGTTTTTTTTTTTTACATCTGTCCCTGATATGTCCGAAACTGACATGCTTTTGATGTGAAAATCCTGAGATTTTAGCTGCCCCGCCTCTGCATTGCCTCCTGGCGTGGTGGCCATCAGTAAGCCCAGGGGCCCCATAATTTTCTATTGCCCGGGGGCCCCATGAGTTGTCAGTCCGCCCCTGGGTCTACATCACTATCAATTGTCGACGATAGTATGACCCCGCTACACTAGGAAGCATTTCTGTGACCTTTTAAATGGCATGCCTATTATACTAATTTAATGACCAGAAATTGGTTTTGCATAAATAAAACCTTTATAAGAAACCATTAATGTAAGTTAGAATGTTTTTGATACTTTATTTCAGTTATTACATTCTGCAATTCAAATGATGTACTTCTAGAAGTTGTTGTGACCTTGGTGGTCAGCTTCAGCTTTTGAAGCAATGGCAAATTATACACAAGGATATATAATTGCTGGTATAATTTGTAGCTCTAATTTGTGTTGTGTTTCTCCACACTGTTTGCTTTCCACTTTAGAGGAAATGGTCCAATGTTCTTTTAATTATGAGTAAAATGATTGATCAGTTGATAAAGACTTCCAGATTTTTAAATGCAAAGCACATTCCTCTGGTATATGATATGTGCTGGAGAGGAGAGAAGATCCATTTGTCAGTTTACGATAACATGAGTGCTAACACTTGAATTTTTGCATAGAGAAAACACATTTCTTCATACGTAGTTGTACGATTTGTGATTATGCCCAGCCAGTCATAAGATCTACACAGCTCTGCAAGATAGAACCATCAAGATAGGTACCTAAAACTTCTCTATTGCAGTTAAACAACATAATGTGTCATCTTTTTGCCCCTAGTCTGTGATTAAATTATAAGGAGCAGATAGGCTGAAATGCTCATCCCTCTTCTATTTCCTTCTGTCATTTTGCAGCAGAGCCTAATTGGCCCAAGGTATAAAGTGCTCTTCATGGCTCTAGTTATACCTTGCTCTAGATATTCCCTGCTCATTGTTACCCTTCATAAACTTTCTTGTCATGAACCTATTATGCTCTGCTCACCATAACCCAATAATACCCTTTTACCATGACACTAGTATGTTTATCATTCTATTATTATTATTCTGAACTCAAGTACACCATGTTTCAGTGGCGGCTGGTGCTCAAAATTTTTTGGAGGGGCGCAAACGAAAAAACAAAATATTGCAGCCTCACTGTGCCCATCACATGCAGCCACTGTGCCATGCCACCAAATGCAGCCACTGTGCCATCAATTGTCACCACTGTGCCATGCCACCAAATGCAGCCACTGTGCCATCAATTGTCACCACTGTGCCATGCCATCAAACACAGAAACTGTGCCATCAATTGTCACCATTGTGCCATGCCATCAAATGCAGCCACTGTGCCATCAATTGTCACCACTGTGCCCCATGCCACCAAATGCAGCCACTGCACCATCAATTTTCACCACTGTGCCATGCAACACAGCAACTGTGCCATCAGTTGTCACCACTGTGCCATGCCAACAAATGCAGTCACTGTGCCATCAATTGTCACCACTGTGCCATGCAACACAGCAACTGTGCCATCAATTGTCACCACTGTGCAATGCCATCAAACGTCACCACTGTGCCATCAATTGTCACCACTGTGCCATGCCATCAAATGCAGTCACTGTGCCATCAATTGTCACCACTGTGCCATGCAACACAGCAACTGTGCCATCAATTGTCACCACTGTGCCATGCCATCAAATGCAGTCACTGTGCCATCAATTGTCACCACTGTGCCATGCCATCAAACGCAGCCACTGTGCCATCAATTGTCACCACTGTGTGTGCCATGCAACACAGCAACTGTGCCATCAATTGTCACTACTGTGCCATGCCATCAAATGCAGTCACTGTGCCATCAATTGTCACCACTGTGCCATGCCATCAAACGCCACCACTGTGCCATCAATTGTCACCACTGTGCCATGCCATCAAACGCTGTGCCATCAATTGTCACCACTGTGCCATGCCATCAAACGCCACCACTGTGCCATCAATTGTCACCACTGTGTCATGCCATCAAACGCCACCACTGTGCCATCAATTGTCACCACTGTGCCATGCCACCAAATGCAGCCACCGTGCCATCAATTGTCACCATTGTGCCATGCCATCAAATGCAGCCACTGTGCCATCAATTGTCACCACTGTGTCATGCCATCAAACGCCACCACTGTGCCATCAATTGTCACCACTGTGCCATGCCATCAAACACAGAAACTGTGCCATCAATTGTCACCATTGTGCCATGCCATCAAATGCAGCCACTGTGCCATCAATTGTCACCACTGTGCCATGCCATCATATGCAGTCACTGTGCCATCAATTGTCACCAATGTGCCCCATGACACTGTGCTCATTGTCGCCTCTGTGCCCTTTGTCACCACTGTGCCCCATGATGCCACTGTGCCCCATGATGCTACTGTGCCCCATGATGCCCCTTTCCCTGTAAAAAACACACACCTGGCGCTTCCATGTCCTGCCTCGATGTCTTCTGCCGCCGTGGAGAAGCTTCAGCCAATCAGGTACCTGATAACCAGAATCCGGGAACCTGATTGGCTGAAACGGCCGTCAGTCTCATGCAAGGAATGCAGATTACCTGCGCTCCGAGCATAGACTTCCGAGAGCCGGAGGGCGGTACTGGAAAAGCCTATCAGAGCCGCTGGCTTTGATAGGCAGTTCCCCTCAGCCAACCAGCTGCCGCTATTCGGGTAACCGGCGACCCATGTCCGGTTATAGGAATAGACCAGGCAGCTGGCAACAATAACTCACATTTAATGCATTGCATTGAACGTGTGTTATTTGTGAGAGAGGGTGGCGCTGCAGCGCCCTCCATAGACGGCCGCCAGAACTTCGGCTAAAATGTCAAAATGACATTTTAGCCGAATAAAAGTTCTTAAAGGGCCCGTTTTTTTTTTTTTGTTTTTTTTTTTGTGACTGCGGGGGGGGGGGGCGGCGCCCATGCGCCCATATGGGCAGGCCGCCACTGCCATGTTTATCCGCATTTTGCACAAATCCCAGTCACAGGTTCCTGTGTTCACCTCTTATTAGTATTCTGCTCATTATGTCTCATGGATGCCCTGTTCCTTATCACCCTAAATTAATCTTACACGTCATGCCCTTAGTATGCTCTATGTATTATTTTGATCATACATTTGTATATCTTGCTAAATAAAATAGACAAGAGCATTTCAAGAGGTATAATATATAGAACAGTGCATACTGTACATTTACCTTTTTTTTTAAATAAGTGGAGGTTTTTTTTTCTTTTGGGTAATGCAAAACTCCAGGCAATCTGCTAAAAACACAGTTTATCTAACTTTGTGCATCTTTACAGCACATACATTCATTTACACACATTTTCCTCACTGCATAGCCATGCATGTGGAAAATGTAGTTTCTTATTAAAAAAATTATTTTCAAAAATTCAGTTTTAGTTGTCGCAAATTCACTTTGAGCCTTCTCATTAGTCCATATCCATATCACCTCTGTCTAGTAAACAAGTAGTTGCCCCAGAAAGAAGTAAAGCTGACTCAGTGGTAATGATAAACTATCAAAATTACAGAAAGTGCTTCTGACAGATTAGTCAAAATTTCAAATAGTTGTCTGTGGAAAAGGGCAGTTTGTTCACAAAGAACTGGAGAACAATGCAATTAGGAGCATCTGCAGGCAATATGAAGCATGGTGGAGGTTCCTTGCAAGTTTGGGACTTCTGCACATTCTGATTCTACAAATGTAGTTGAAGATTTGGTCATGATCAATGGTTTCCTCAGTGTCAAGAAATAAAGGCAGATACTTACCCATCATGCCATACCATCATGGAGGCGTGTAATTGACCCCAAATTTATTCTGCAGCAGGACAACGACCCTAAACACACAGCCAATGTCATTAAGAACTATCTTAGCCAACACAGCCCTGATCTCAACTTCATTAAAGCTGTCTGGGATTATATGAGGATACAGAAGAATTTGAGGCAGTCTATATCCACAGTAGATTTCCTCAAATCCTTCTATATCCTTATATATATATATATATATATATATATATATATATATACTGTATACATATATATCTTAGAGTTGTCCTGATACCGATACTGGTATCGGTATCGGGACCGATACCGGGCATTTGCATGAGTATTGTACTCGCGCAAATGCTGTCGATGCCCTGTCCGATACTTCTCTATTGACAAGAGAGCGGCGGGCGGAGAGCACTGACAGCTCCAGCACAGGCGGCTCTGACCGCTCATACACAGCCTCCTCCTCATCCATGGAGCCAGGGAGAGGAGGTTGGTTTCCCGGACACACATCACCCCTCGGGTCACCTTGGCTGGAGTCAATACAGCAGCCATACAAGTCCTCCAGTTCCCGGCACAACACCTCCACACCACCCGGCATCCCAACTCCATGACCGGCACACACCCGAACCCCGCTCACTCCTCCACTGGGGAAGACGATCCTGGGACACCAAGTCCGCAAACTCATGCCGTATGGCTCCCAGGGGTTAAAAGTAAGCACGGACTGCCCACTGCTAACATCAGCACATGTGATTGGTTAGCTGTGCTTAACTCTGAATTGCGGCAACGGGGACGAGGATCGTCTTCCTGTTTATGTGGCTGCAGTGAGATGAGAGCGTGTCACTGGATAAGTGTGTGTGTGCGGGGCATCGGGGTAGGCACCCTCTACACCCCTCCTTCACTTTATTCGCCATATGTGTGTATGGGGGAGATAGTAAATGACCCCAGGAGGAACGACTGCTCTCCACATGCGGGGCATCCCCCCTGCTCCTCCTACTATGTCCTACAGGCCTATCAATCACTGTGTAGTACCAGGCCTGCCTGTGGAATAGTTTTATCGTAGAGGGAATGGCAATGCAAATGCTGGCTGTGAACATCTCATTGTAGTTTATTATAACTTAACACTATACAATCTGTACAATTCTGATTTATTCTAATCATACACTATATAAAAACTGATTTCTTCTAATTATACACTATATATAATTGTATTTATTCTAATTTTACACTATATAATCTGATTTATTCTAATTATACACTATATATAATCTGATTTCTTCTAATCATACACTATATAAAACCTGATTTATTCTAATTATACACTATATACAATCTTCCCACTGACCACCAATGTAAGAGGCATTCTTAAATTTGAAAACTGTCACACGACATTAAAAAAAAAGTATCGGTAATCGGTATCAGCGAGTACATGAAAAAAAATATATATATACAGTACCTTGCGAAAGTATTCGGCCCCCTTGAACTTTGCGACCTTTTGCCACATTTCAGGCTTCAAACATAATAATTTTGCACGCCCAATTTTTCAGTTTTTTATTTGTTAAAAAAGTTTGAAATATCCAATTAATTTCGTTCCACTTCATTAATTGTGTCCCACTTTTGCTGATTCTTCACAAAAAATAAATGTTTTATATCTTTATGTTTGAAGCCTGAAATGTGGCAAAAGGTTGCAAAGTTCAAGGGGGCCGAATACTTTCGCAAGGCACTGTGTATATGTATATATATATATATATATATATATATATATATATATATATATATATATATATAGACTGGTTATTTCTCCAAGAAGTGTGGAGCAACCTACCTGCCGAGTCCCTTCAAAAACTGTGTGCAAGTGTATCTAGAAGAATTTATGCTGTTTTTGGGGCAAAGTGTGGCCACACCAAATATTGATTTGATTTGGATTTATCTTCTTAATTTATAAACATAAACTTTTAACACTTTTATTTCTGAAAGCATTCTCATTTTTACAGAATTTTTTCACACCTGCCTAAAACATTTGCACAGCTCTGTATAAAGAGGAGTTCCAAAAAATCAGACTGAGCCTCATCATTGCAGTGTTCTATAACTGGGTAACAGGAAGAAATTGTGAAAGCTTTCTCAGGCAGTGGACTGTTGGGGTCAGGAGAAGAGTGCTGGCTCACCCAGTGGTATTGATAGGTCCCTTGTCTGAATCAAGCATCCCCATTGTGTTTGGGCTGGGTGGGTAGTCAGCCACTGATGAACCTGGCTTGGAAATCCTGCACTGGGGCTTCAAACAGCTGTATTATAGACATTGTGTAGGCCCCTTGCCTTCTGGCCAAGCAGAGTGAGCCAGAACTAAGAGAAGGTTTCAAATCCCACTGGCTGAAAGGTTTCAGTAAAAGGTGTGGTAAAATAAATGCAAAACCTCACTGCTGTGTATGAAGGCAAAAACAACTTACTTCTACTGTAGTTAATCTAAATACTATGGGCCAGATTCACAGAGCCATTACTCCGGTCTATCTCCTGTTAGACCGGAGTAATTTCAAATTACCCGCGTCGTATTTTGAATCCTCAAACCATGATACGATGGCTTCGGGCTTCGATCCGACAGGCTTACGTCTTCGTATGCCATCGGATCTACGCTGCAATCTTTTTCCGCCCACTGGGTGGAGTTCGCGTAGTTTTCAGCGTCGGGGTATGCAAATTAGCTTTTTCTGGCAAAAACACGAAGTTACGATCGTCCGTCGCATTCTCTTACGGCATCTGTAGTCATCTTTTTGCTGCGTAAAGTTAGGGAAGCAAAAATCTTGTCTAACGTTAGACAGCCCATGTTAAGTATGGCCGTTGTTCCCGCGTCAAATTAAAATATTTTTTTTTTTGCGTAAGTCGTCTGGGAATAGGAATGTACGTAAACGACGCTACTCAAAAAAAACCTGACGTAACGACGTTATTTCGTGTAATGCACGGCTGGAAATTTCTGAACGCAGCATGCGCAGTTCGATCGCCGTGGGGACGCGCCTAATTTAAATTTTTCACGCCCCCTAATAGCGTATTTCGATTCCGCCACAAGAAATACACTACGCCGCTGTACCTTACAGGCCGAAATCTAACTGAATTCATCTTAGAGCCAAGTAAAATACGGCGCGTAGTGTATCTCTGATACTCTGCGCCAGAGCAATTGTACCTGAATCTGGTCCTATATTTGTAGTACAGTGTGATTGGAGAAGCTACGTGTGTTGATCTCTGGCTTATATTCTCTACTTTAAATACTTACCTGCCAACTTTGTGAAATGAGAAAAAAAGATACTTTTTAGCACAAAATATTAGGTTAATGGCCCCCAATTATGCAGACTATGAAAACGCAAATATGACCATTCATGCTTATTTTAGCTACAACCCTTCCTTTAAACTAGTGTTTGAAATTAAAGTTGACCTGCAAACAAATAGCTAAATACACCAATGAAATACATATATCGGAGATGTTTTACCTGCCAAAGGATTTGTACTTTTGTCCATTCAGTTGTTAAATTTTAACAGCTCTAATCCACGGGATCTTTCTCTGCTGCAGTTTCACTTAGAGGTCTTCCTCCCACTCCCAATCTGTGACTGCACAATGAAAGGAGAATAAGCAGAGCTCATCTCTCTCTGTCACTCTGCTCGCTCCTTCTTTTGACATGATCCTTCCACTTAAACTAACCTTATTGGCTTTTTGTGCTGCTTCTCCCCAGGGCTGGACTGGGACAAAAATTTGGCCCTGAACTTCATCCAGACTGGCCCACTTTGACAGGTCTCTCCCATGGTGGCCGAACTACTCCCGCACCCTCCCCCCGGCCACCCAAGCCCCCTCTCCCCCTTCACTAGCCACTAGCCGTTCTACTTTATTAGAGTAGAACGGCTGGTACTGGTACTCTTATTGGCAGTACCAGTGGGGCAGCTAGACATTATTTCACACGGGGCAAAGAATCAGTTCAGTGCTCCCCCTTATGGGACAAGATTAGGTAGAAGTGAGAAACTCTCAGGCCATAGCCTGCTGTCTTTCCCCTCCCCCATGTTCCTCTGTCGTCGTCCCTGCTCCTCTGGTCCTCCCCCTGCTTCTCTGTTCCCACCAGGTGAGCGCTGCGGGAAGGAAGAGACAGAGGAGTGGAGGGGGGCAGCAGTCTGCTGTCACTGAAGCCGGCCCACTGAGCCATCGGCCCACCGGGAACCTCCCTGTAGTCCCAATGGCCAGTCCATCCCTGCTTCTCCCTTAATCTCTTAGGCCTTGTACACACGATTAAATATATTTGTTCAAAACGGTCTGTCCGACCGATTTGAACAAATCTGTCTGCTGGGATTTTAGTTTGCTCGCGTGTACACACGAGCAAACCAAAACCTCCGCCAGCAGACAGCGCGCTGACGTGTCGGTGACGTGGCGGTGACGTTGACGCCGCCACGTCACCGCAGCAGGAAGTAAAACACTTCCGCGCATGCGTCGAAACCATTCGGCGCGTGAGCGAGAAGACATGTCTGATGGTTAGCGTACTAACCAGCAGACATGTCGGGCGGACGGGTTCCCAGCCGACAGATTGGTAAGCATGCTTTCCAATCTGTCGGGTGGCCAAATCCGTCGGCTCGCCCGTACACACGATCGAATCTGTCTGCTGAAACGGTCTAGCAGACCGTTTCCAGCAGACAGATTTGATCGTGTGTACGAGGCCTTAGTGTTCTGCTGTACAGCAGACTGCAAATTTCAGGTATCTACACTATTGCATTATGTTGTACTTTTTACATAAGCCTGGTGTTTTAGTTTTAGCTGCACTATTCTAAAGGTATGTTGAACAAATGAGAGCAATAGGTTATGCTTCTCTGTTTGCATTGACATGAGACCAAAAAGAGTGACATCTGAGTACATAAAGGGATATGGGGAATACTGTTTCCAGAGTGTGATAGTCTCTACAAATGAGGGACATTTAGGAGTAAACACGGGTAGGTATATATGCATGCCACAGAGAGTTCCCACTACAATAGAGGAACTAGTAAACTGTACCGTCATTAGTAATGTTTAGGTTTGTTTCTTGTGAAAATTACTTTATTTATTTTGCCTGGTCCATATATCCTATTTGCAGTTCTAAGTAAGGTGCAAGAACAGGGTGAGAACAAATATTAATTCCCAAACCCAATTTGCAACTTTGATATTTGTTTGTATAATAGTACATATTATCACAACTATTTCGTGGATAATACCGTATCTTGTTTTGGGCCTTCATTTGGTTGTAAATGTTAATGGAAATTTCCTGATTTTGTTTTATTATGAAAGATATACTGGCCTAAAAAAAAAATATGTTTATAACCACCTCAGCTTTGTAAGGTTTTACTCCCTTAATGACCAGGCCATTTTTTGTTGTTTAGCAATGAGCTATTTTATCCGGCAATTGCACAGTCATGCAACGCTGTACCCAAACAAAATTTGTGTATATTTTTTTTCTCACAAATAGAATGATGTTTGCTCACCACTGCGGTTTTCAGCGTCTTATAGTGGCAATCTGACACTAACTTACAGTACAGTAGAACTAACTAACTGCCACTGACATCACCAGTGATACTAATACAGTGATCAGTGATAATACAATACACTGTCACTGTACTAATGACACTGGCTGGAAAGGGGTTCAATATGCCTTCCATATTAAAACGTAATTAAAACGAGTTTGGGAAATACTTTACTCCTGATTTTACTCCTGATTTATGGCTCATGTGTGGAAATAATTTTTGCCCTGCCTTTGTTTCCCTGTCTCACGCATTAGCGATTGCACTATTGTGTGTGCTCTTATGGATGTCTGTGTGATGCTTTGGTTCACTCCCCTTGTGTAACGTCTTATACAGTCACAAGGGGAGAACCAGAAAGGTGAGGAGGAGGGCAGACTATTGCGAGGCTTCCTCTATGCTGTTCTCAGTGGAAGGAAATAACCTGATGCAGAGGCTATTGAAATGGCACACATAGCATGCCATTAACTAAGCTACATGCATTGGTGACATCATTAAAGATTGCAGGACGGATTATGAAGAGGCTGTAACAGTGAGTGAAATTTCTCAGGCAGCGATCAGCATGAGCTAAAGTGAAAGTATAGAGTTTACACTTCAACATCTTGGGTAATCAAGTAGGTAATATGTGTGCCTAACAGATGTTAATTTGTGTAATGTATGCTGCTTTTTATTAAATATCTTTTTGTTTGTTATCCCTGCTTGACAAATTCCCACTATCTACAATCACAGCAGGTATCAGTGGGGGGGGGGGGGACATATGTGAGCACACTAAACCCAGAAACAGGCAGCGAGGTACCAGTACATCGATGTGCCTGTATGGGCCGCCCAACTGCAGTACTATGCGGGTGGGCAGTCCGCAAATGGTTAAAATGCACCCTTTTATTTTTACTCCATTACTATGACCCACCACCAAATAAAATTGCAAGATAAATTCTCCTTCTCCTGACAATCGCAGCAATACTACAATATGCATGCATTATTTGTTACTTTTACCTAAAGTAGGGACAAGAAACAATTCTCTCTGGACCACAGAACGCCACCCTTACCAGATATGGAAATGAGGGGGTAGTCTATAGTCCTGACACACTTCCTGTCCTAGGATTATATTGCTGTTCCTCACCCTAGGACAAAGAGTGTGTTACTGGCAGGATTACTAGGTGAAAATTAAAGTCATTAAAAAAATATATAAATAGGCAGATACAAAAATTGTTTTCCTGCTTTCTCACAGCCAGCTTCCCAGTGCACATGCAGCAGATTGGTCCTGCAGCTGCCAAGAACATGTAACATATTCAAGGAGGTTGTGGAGGGGGGGAGTAAAAACATATGTAATGCTTGCCTAGGCAAGCATTGCATCAGATGGAGAGCGTACCTGTCAAAAAAAATCTGGTTCCATTAGGAAAAAAAAAACTTGTGGTGGTTGGGATAGAGGCAGATTACCATTATTCTCAAGGAAAAAAGCTTTAAAAAATAAATTGAATGCAGTCGAAGGACTGGTAAACTGAAATATATTATATTTGTGTTTCTTAGATTTAAGGCTTTGTTTGACCCTATTATCTGCAAGTTTATAAATATTATCTCCAAGCCCATTTACTGTAAAATCAAATAGTTAAATTTGCATGTTTTAGATAACTACTGTCATTTGTTGTTACTTCTGAAGTGCTGATGGAAAAATGTGGTTACATACATACCTAAATATTATCTAATCATAATATCTCAAGATTTTCAATTAAACTGAAGTCTTAGATCTTTCTAACTCTAAGTCTTTAATAAATCCTATCTTTTTTTGTGTAGTGGGGGGGATAGTGCAACAATCCCAAGTTTCTCACGCATGAGCCATAACCCCTATTATCTTCCATTAGTTCCTTCCTTTGTGCTTTCCCAGCTCATCCAATCTCAAGGTCATTCTGAACCTTATCTTTTTTTTTTTTTACTCATGTTGGCTCATGGGGCAAAGAGGATGAATGGGAACAATATTTGGCATGAGAAAGATAAAATCCTTATGTGAAAACAAGCAAATGCATGTGGGAAACTGGTATCCTAATTGGATTTTAATTACAAAAAAATGGTAATGACTTTTTTTCTCTTTTCCCTTGGAGGAAGATTTTGTAGTTTGTTTATAAGCATTTTAATGTTAATTGAATGACTAGAACTAACAAGAGTCACAGGACATTATTGCCTTCTGTTAGACACAGAAGTATTTTTGTATGTAAAATACAGACTTAATATAAAATGACAAACAAAAATGTCATATATGCTAAGAGGCACTAGCAGGCAGGATTGTGGGAATTGCCCATGCGCCACCTAGGTTTCTCACACGGTGAAGGGCACCAGGATTTATGGCTGAAAAAACAAACATACAGTGATCTGATACCAGAAATTATGTACCTCCATCCCTAATATACCGTAGTTGACAAAAACTTTGCAAATGTCAATGTGATTTTTTAGAGGTGCATCAAAAACAAACAAAATTCATAAAAAGTTTTTTTTTTTTTTTTTAAGCATGAGCACAATAAAAATCTTTACAATTTTCAAAATAACAAGCCGATTTACTATGGACAGTTCATATTCATATTGATTTTTTTTATTATATATATATATATATATATATATATATATTATAAACGCTTGTTTTGTGACTCCACCGAGTACCAATTGAATACAAGAATAAAGGTGCAATATTCATTCACTTCATCAGGAGTAGATGCTTGGTAGGGCAACAACCAACTGACCAAATGTAAATAAAAATGTAAATACTATCTCAGATCTTATGAGGCACTGGTGGGCATTGTCTATGTATCCCCTAGATTCCTCTCATACATTGTGAAAGGCTCTGGGATTTATGGCTGATAAGAAAAAAGCAAACTTTTTGTTTTCTAAAGCCCCATACACATGATCGGACCTTTGTCTGACCAAACTCACATCGAAATTTCCGACGGAATTTCATCGGAGTAAAAGAGAACATGTTATCTATCTAAACTCTAATGGAATTCATCGGAATTACTCCAATGGGGCATACACACGGTCGGAATTTCCAATGGAAAAAGTCAGTTGGACTTTTTCCATTGGAAATTCCGATCGTGTGTACGGGGCTTAAGAATCATAAAAAGCTATATTCTGGGTCCAGGAGCCTTAAGGCATTGTAAATCTTTGAGCGGGATATAGCCTCCATTCCTAGCCTCACATGCGACCTGGTAGTCAGACCTCATAATTAGTCTCAGCTGTCCTTAGGCCTTAATGTGTGCAGGCTGGGTTCACCAGGAAGTATCCAGTTAGTCAGGAACTGACCTGTGTATAGTTAGTGGCTCAGACAAGCAGATGTTTTGTTTGTTTAATCCTATTGACTGGTTGTACAAAGGCTTTAAGATTGAAATTGCGTTTGTGTCCATTTCTAGGTGGCATCTTTTTCTATGAATAAGTAGGGGTACTTATATTAAGTGTTGTGAATCTTGCCCTGAGTTTAAAATGATTGCACCCTTATCACATTTCCTAAGTCTGCTGGTAAACTTGCGGATAACTGGGGTTCCTTTTGAGGTTGTTGCTATGCATGTGGTCAGACCACTGCCAAAATCTACCAGGGGGTACCAGAACACATTGGTCAACTTTAACTATGCCACCTGGTACCCAGTCTTTTGTGAAAGAGCTATGCTACATGTTTTCCCATAGCTGTATTCCTAAAGAATTGTCGACCGATCAAGGAACCATTTTTATGTAAGATGAAACCAAAGAGCTGTGTTGGTTGTTGAGAATTACTCACCTACTCAGTTCAGTGTACCACCCCAACCTAATGGGCTGGGAGGACAGTTCAATAAAACCTTTAATGGTATGCTAAATAAGTGATTGAAAGTGATTGAAAATATTGGGATGTTAACTACCAGTAGAGATGAGCCGAACACCCCCGTTCAGTTCGCACCAGAACCTGCGAACAGACCAAAAGTTTGTGTGAACTTTAGAACTCCATTAAAGTCTATGGGACTTGAACGTTTGAAATCTAAAGTGCTAATTTTAAAGGCTAATATGCAGGTTTCCGGGTCCTAAAAAGTGTTTAAGGACCCGGGTCCTGCCCCTGGGGACATGTATCAATGGAAAAAAGTTTTAAAAACTGCAGTTTTTTTGGGAGCAGTGATTTTAAATGACTTTTTATCCTTCAGAAATGACACTTTGTGCAGGGACAGTTGTAACCACGGGAAACAAGCGCTGCTTTACAGGCATACTTTACACACCCCCTAGGTACGAAATTTAAAGGAATATTTCACTTTTATTGTTTTACTTTAAGCATTAATAAAATTACTGCTCCCGAAAAAACGACATTGATACATGTCCCCTGGGGCAGGACCCAGGTCCCCAAACACTTTTTATGACAATAACTTGCATATAAGCCTTTAAAATTAGCACTATAGATTTCTCCCATAGACTTTTCCAGGGTGCTCTGCGGCTTTTCGAATTTGCCGCGAACACCCCAAATTGTACGCTGTTCGCGAACAGGCAATGTTCAAGTTGAACATGAGTTGGACTCGAACTCGAAGCTCATCCCTAACGACCAGGAGCTTGTGGTGCTTATATTGGTCCAGCAACACACCAACACCTTTGCAGCAATTGTGCTATATGCTGGGTGTTTGGTGTGCTCCTGCACCTTTAAGGAGGGGTGGTTCCCCTTCAGTCCACCTGCCCCTATCTATCCATTAGAATGCATGTGCCTCCATGGTGGGGACACTCATTGTTTAGTGTTAGGACCACAGATTACAGGGTGCCTTGGCGCGGCTCTGTGGCTCACGCATGCATTTGCAAATGCGTTCGGACAAAACCCCTGTTTTTAACGCATACTGTTAGACAGTTTAATTGGTTGTTCTGCGAGCTGGTCGGTAAGTAGGCTTGGTTATTCCCTGGGCATTCCCCATTTTTTTTGTGACCAGGGATACCAGCCTAGAAAGAGAAATCCCTTTCAAAAATAACACGTTAACCTTATAAAACGTTGGAAGATCATGCTTGCAAGCAGTTGCCTACATGGTACCATTAAATGTATTTTTACTGTTGTATAAATTGTACTGCATAACTATGCAGATATTTCAGGCTTCCTCAAGATGGGAAGGGGTTAACTGTGTCTCAGATCTTTTCCAGGTTTTCTAGGTCCTGCCACATAACTACAAGGGGATTGCTCAGGGTCTGAGCTCTCTTCCATATGGAACAGATTACAGAGGAAGGATTACTGCACTATGCATTGCTCCCTAATTTTAAGGGACTTCTTTGATTTTGAATAATTTCCCTCTATCCCTATTCCCCCTTCATTTTTCCCTCATTCCAAAAGCAGGTATTAAGGAATAGTGGTGGTAAAAATGAACTTCTGTGTTCAACCAATACTTTTTTTGTTTGGTTCTCCTTTAAGGGGGGTGTGGCAGGGAGGTGTGTCCTATGCCTACATACTTTTTCTATTAGTTGTCCCTCATTTCTATCTCAGAAAGTTTGGAGGTATGCATTATGTAGTCCTGCTGAAGCACATTGCCCCTTCTGGGCTTCCCTGCTGGAATTCTCCCTGAATCCAGAACTCTGTTAGTAATGGACTTGAGCTAAATGGACTTTCCTTTGGGCAAGGTACACTATATTGTCAAAAGTATTGGGACACTTGCCTATACACGCACATTAACTTTAATGACATCCCAGTCTTAGTCTGTAGGATTCAATGTTGAGTTGGCCTACCCTTTGCAGCTTTAACAGCTTCAACTCTTCTGGGAAGGCTGTTCACAAGGTTTAGAATTGTGTCTATGGGAATTTTTGACCATTCTTCCAGAAAAGCATTTGTGAGGTCAGGCACTGATGTTGGAGGAGAACACTTTAAGTTATAGAGTCTGAATTTCTGTCAGCCTGACGAGATATGAGGGAGACCAAGGGGGCCAATGTTTATGTTATAAATGAGACCAATGTCTCGTGTCTCAAACTAAACAATGAAGAAAGACATTTTTTTTTCTTTTTTAGGACTGAGAGAAGAAAATAGGGCTTATTCAAAAACTGCCTTCTAAACAAACCGTATTACTCATAACAAGTAATTGTATTAGCAATCATTTCTATTATATTATTATTACATTATATTGAACAGATTCAATGCTTACTTTACATATACCTTTGTTTTAAGTATGTTTATAATGTATATTTTTGTATATATTCATTTTATGTGATTGGATATAATCATAAAAATGTATTAGTATTCATATATTAACCACTTACATACAGGCCACTTATACACCCTACCTGCCCAAACCAATTTATCAAAAGGGGGCAGTGTTGTATTAAAAAATATTTTGGAATGTTTCTTAACCTTTTTAAAAATCTTGCTAAATAACCTTTGACTTTAGCTTTAAAAAACATAATAGAGCAAGATAGGGGTTCTATGTCATTCACATATATGTCAGACTTTCATCTCTCTTTAAAATATATGGTTTTGAGAAAATTTGGATAAGGTCATTAATTTAACTTCTCACGTACCTTGAAATTTAAGTCATGGTTACAAGAAACATACTGGCTATTCATAAATATTACCACTAATACAATTCCTATACATTTTCTTACACATCTTTTTTTCAATTGAACCACTTTAACCACTTGCTTACTGGGCACATATACCCCCTTCCTGCACAGGCGAAATTTCAGCTTTAAGCACTGCGGCGCTTTAAATTAAAATTGCGCGGTCGTGCGACGTACCTCCCAAACAAAATTGACGTCCTTTTTTTCCCATAAATAGAGCTTTATTTTGGTGGTATTTGATCACCTCTGCGGTTTTTATTTTTTGCGCTATAAACAAAAAAGTGCGACAATTTTGAAAAAAAAAAACACAATGGCCCAGATTCACAGAGCAATTACGCCTGTCTAACTGGTGTTAGACAGGAGTAATTTCAAATTTCGCGCGCCGTATCACTAGTTTGAATCCTCAAACCATGATACGGCGGCTTCGGGCTTCGATCCGAGAGGCTTACGTCTTCGTAAGCCTTCGGATCTACGCTGCGATATTTTTGCGGCCGCTGGGAGGAGTTTGCGTCGCTTTCATGCGTCGGGATATGCAAATGAGTTTTTACGGCGATCCACGAAGATACGAGCGGTCTTCGCAATCGCTTTCATCTATTTTTTTTATACGTACTGTTAGACCAGCTTTTTGCTGGTCTAACGGTGCGTAGCCCATGTTAAGTATGGCCGTCGTTCCCGCGTCGAATTTAAATTTTTTTATTTTTTTTTACGTAACTCGTTCAGGAATAGGAATCTCCGTAAACGACGCTACTCAAGAAAAAATGACGTAACGACGTGATTTCGCGCAATGCACGGCGGGAAATTTGCGAACGGAGCATGCGCAGTTCGATCGCCGCGGGAACGCGCCTATTTTAAATGATTCACGCCCCCTACTCGCGCAGATGGATTGCGACGGGAGAAATACACTACGCCGCCTTCATTTACTGGACAAAATCTACCTGGATTCCACGTAGAGCCAGGTAAAAAACGGCGGCGTAGTGTATTTCTGATACTCTACGATAGTCTAATTCTATCTGAATCTGGGCCAATATTTTTAACTTTTTGCTATAATAAATATCCAATTTAAAAAAAAAAAATTTTGTCCATTTGAAAACACAGCAGGAATCTCTCAGACAAAAGAGTTTTACGTTGATGGTAAAATATAGATCCTATTTTTTTTGTATGCAATTTGATTATTTGAACATACTGTATATTGGCTGGACCATTTAATTTTTGTAGCATAAATTGGACTTGGATTATGAGACAAATTTTGTTCTAATAAAAAAGAGAAACACACATTGTTGTATGTCTCAACACAGCTACATTTAAAGCTTATTGAATGGCTTAGTTATGATGTATGTTTAAATATAACATGCATTAGAGATCACTCTTTACCTGAAAAATTAAATCACCAAGCTCTGTGGTATAGCATTGTGTCTGTGTGCTTTTAAAGTTTGAGCTTGCAAGGTCTGTATGTTTGAGAGAATTTATGTGTAAAATTATTACTTTGTTTTTTTAATCTGCAGAGACACTGAAAAGCTGTTGACTGTTTACAAAGTAGTTACTAAGTTTTAAGACATTGGCATTTTAAAACTAATGCCGCGTACACACGGTCGTTTTTTGCGATGAAAAAAACGACGTTTTCTGTGAAGTAAAAAACGACGTTTTTGAAACGTCACTTTTCAAAGACAATTTTGCATACACACCATCGTTTTTTCACAAAAAGCGAGGTTACGTTCACCACTCTTTTCCATTGAAGCTCGCTTCATAACTAGCTTCTGGGCATGCGCGGGTTGAAAAACGTCGTTTTGAACGACGTTTTTGCTACACACGGTGACTTTTTGTAAAACAAAAAACGACGTTTTGAAAAACGACACAAAAAATTCAAACATGTTGGAATTTTTTTTTGGTCGTTTTTTTGAAGACAAAAAACGACGTTTTGCCCACACACGATCAATTTAAATGACGTTTTAAAAAACGTCGTTTTTTTTTCATCGCAAAAAACGACCATGTGTACGCGGCATAAAGCTTGTGGTTTTTGTCTCATCAACTGTATTACCCATATTGTTGATATTTTAAATTGATATTCTATGTTTATCACCGGTTATATTTTGATATTATTTTGAACTGATTTTTAGTAAATAAATATACATATTTTGCACTTCTTTTTGTATTTAGTCTTCAAATTAGCCGATAAACTGATTTAAGTTATTTGTTGATTTATGTAAACAAGTACAAATCTCCTGAAACATAGATTTTTGCTTATTTGCATAAATATTAATACAGTTTATTATTTCAGTATTAATATCCTGACAAGAAGATAAAGTGTACATTGCCATGGGAGAAAAATGTCTCAGGCCTCGTACACATGTCCAAAGAACTCGTCGTTTCAGATACATCGTTTTCCTCGTCGAGTTCCTTGTTAGGCTTGTCAAGGAACTTGACAAGCTGTCTTTGCGTACACACTGTCAAGACCAAATCTCCTTGTTCTTAAACGTGGTGACTTCACCACATACAACGGCAGGGGAAGTTCAATTCCACTGGCACAACCCTTGGGGCTTCTTTTGCTAATCTCATGTTACTGCGTGTTCGGTTAAAGTTTGGTAAGAGACATTTTCACTTTTCAGTCTGTTACAGCGTGACAAATGTACTATCTCCATTACAAATACTACTTTTACGGAACTTGCTCTCTTTTTTGCTCGTTGAGTTCCTCGACACTTTCCTCGATGAAAAACGTACACACGACCAGTTTCCTCGGCAAAAAAGCTCTCCCACCAAGTTTCTTGATGGATTCTGCCGAGGAAAACGGTCGTATGTACGAGGCCTCAGAGTGAAAAACCTCAAGTTTAAAGTGTAACTGTGCAAGGTGAACAGCTCACTTTTAAGTACAGGGTACCACCTTAATGCTGATCACATGACCCACCTGGTCCTGGGCAATAGTAGACACGTTCATGGAAAGGTCCTCATCCGTCGGGCTGTTAGGCCTCCCTGTCTTGCCCACATGCTGCTATTCAGATTCAGGAGGTGAGATAGATCATGCACAAAATCAAGAAGTGTTTTCAAAATTACCCAGCCAAACCAACATAATTTGCCATGACAGTGTGATAAAGCCTCACGTAAAAGCAAAATTAAAATCTTATCGGGTACATAAATCTTATAGAAAAGCCATGTCTGAAGAGGCAAAGAAAATGGTAGCTCTTGTTATAGAGCAGGGGTCTCCAAACCCCGGCCCGCGGGCCACATCCGGCCCGTGTGTGCCTTTTCCCTGGCCCGCGGCTCACCCAGACTTATAGCATTGCAGATCTGCTGCCTACCTAGAGTTAAAAGCAGCAGATCGTCAGTATGACTGGCAGGTCCCTCATACAAAGCTGCTCCCCCACACCCTCCCATGCTGCCACGCTGTGCTGAGGATTGGCTGCTGGGACCGCCTGTCCTAGCAACTAATGACGTCATCAGCACGGCACCTCCCGGCATCCCGCCAGCTGTTTGTATTGATCCTTCCATGTGTGTAGCAGTGGGCGGGAGTCGGAAGGTGCAGGAGAGCTGCTCGAGGCTAAATGTACAGGTACAGGATACTCTCATATATTCACTCTGTGAGGACACGGATGATTTGGACATTGCAGCTGGGAGACACTCTGATATGGGGGACATTGCAGCTGGAGACGCTCTGATAATTTAGTGGACTCTGATATGGGGGGACATTGCAGCTTTAGACACTCTGATATGGGGCACTCTGATGATATGGGCACATTGCAGCTGGAGACACTCTGATGATATGGGGAACTCTGATGATATGGGGAACTCTGATGATATGGGGGACATTGCATCTGGAGACACTCTGATGATATGGGGGACATTGCATCTGGAGACTATCTGATGATATGGGGGACATTGCATCTGGAGACACTCTGATGATATGGGGGACATTGCAGCTGGAGACACTCTGATGATTTGGGGGACTTTGATGATATGGGGGACATTGCAGCTGGAGACACTCTGATGATATGGGGGACTTTAAAGATATGGGGGACTCTGATATGGGGGACATTGCAGCTGGAGACACTCTGATGATTTGGGGGACTTTAAAGATATGGGGGACTCTGATATGGGGGACATTGCAGCTGGAGACACTCTGATGATTTGGGGGACTCTGATATAGGGGACATTGCAGCCGGAGACACTCTGATGATATGGGGGACATTGCAGCTGGCGACACTCTGATGATTTGGGGGACTCTGCAGCTGGAGACACTCTGATGATATGGGGGACTCTGATGATATGAGGGACATTGCAGCTGGAGACACTCTGATGATATGGGGGACTCTGATGATATGGGGGACTCTGATGATATGAGGGACATTGCAGCTGGAGACACTCTGATGATTTGGGGGACTTTAAAGATATGGGGGACTCTGATATGTGGGACATTGCAGCTGGAGACACTCTGATTTGGGGGACTCTGATATGGGGGACATTGCAGCTGGAGACACTCTGATGATATGGGGGACATTGCAGCTGGCGACACTCTGATGATTTGGGGGACTCTGCAGCTGGAGACACTCTGATGATATGGGGGACTCTGATGATATGAGGGACATTGCAGCTGGAGACACTCTGATGATTTGGGGGACTCTGATGATATGGGGGACTCTGATGATATGAGGGACATTGCAGCTGGAGACACTCTGATTTGGGGGACTCTGATGATATGGGGACTCTGATGATATGGGGACACTGATGATATGGGGACATTGCTGATTCTGGGGACACTGAAGATTTGGATGCTCTGCTGGGGACACTGATACTGGGGAGACTGATGACGGGCAGACTCTGATGGATGGAGGACACAGATATGGGGGACACAGTATTGGTGAGACTCTGATGGGGGACACAGAGGTGGGGAAAGGCTCTAATGAGGACACAGGTGTGTGGAAGGGTCTGGTGGGGGACACAATGTGCAAAGAGACTCTGAGGGGGTCACAGACATGCGGAAAAGCTATGCAGAGTTTATTTACATTTTATTTATAAATAACACATTTTTTTTCGGCCCGCAAATATTTGTAAAATCTACAATGTGGCCCTCGGCCTAAAAAGTTTGAAGACCCCTGTTATAGAGGAATATAACAGTAAGTGATAAAATTGTGTTCAGTAGTTCTTTTTTCAGTACTAGTGCGCTGGGCACTCCCTGTTGGCTGAGAAAACCTATGCACCGATATGCTCACACCACAGGGAGAGGATGACAAAGCTGCTCAAATTCATTAGCGATCATGTATCATCAGCTTTTTTTTAAAACATAGAAGAGTTATTGAAGAAAATATCCATGAAATCAGTTCCTTCTTTTGTTTTTTGTATACCTTTTTGTCTAATATAGACTTATGTTTGCCCCAAGCATGTTTAACTTCAGTTACTATTGACTGACTTACTATCTCTGTTCCAAGCATCAACTATTCTTTCAATAAAAAAATATTTTCCAAGGTTAGTTTCGGCCTTTCCTCTTGACCTTTCCTAGTTTGAGGTCATGCCCCTGTGTTTTTGTTCTTAGCTCCAGGTTGAAAATTCTGCCCTCCTGAACCTTATTCATACCCTTGATGTATGTAATCCTTTTGGTGCCAGAGCCCTTTTTGTATTTTTTTGCAGACATGATTAAAAAAATTATTTTAGCCCTAAAGATTGCATAAACCCCCCCAAAAAAATAATTTTCTGAAAGCAGACACCCTAGAGAATAAAATAGTAGTAGTTGCAACATTTCAGTAAAAAATACACTAAAGTGATTTTAGAGCACACAATCACAATAAATGAATCAATATTTTGGAAAAATATAAAAGATGAGTTTGTGCCGATTAAATAGATACCCAGCATGTCAAACTTTAAAACGATGTGTGCCTGTGAAATGGCAACAAACTTCAATACCCCATATTTTCCATAGGCGATCATTAAACCGCCTAAGGACCAGCGCACGACTATATACGTCGGCACAATGGCATGGCTGGGCAGATGGACATACCTGTACGTCCCATGTAAGATGCAGCACTGTGGTTGCCCGCACACCGCTGGAGAGGAAGAACAGGGAAATGCTGCTGTAAATTCTTCCTAGTGACGGGACACTGATCACCGCACCCTGCAATCGGGAGCAGTGATCAGTGTTGTGTCAGTGTAGCCCATCCCCCACAGTTAGAAGAACTCCCTAGGACACACTTAACCCCTTCAGCGCCCCTACTGGTTAACCCCTTCACTGTCAGTGTCATTTTTACAGTAATCAGTGCATTTTTATAGCACTGATCGCTGTATAAATGTGAACGGTTCCAAAATGGCGTCAAAAGTGTCCGATGTGTCCACCATAATGTCGCAGTCATGATAAAAATCACCATTACTAGTAAAAATGCCATAAAACTATCACATATTTTGTAGACGCTATAACTTTTGCGCAAACAAATCAAAAAACGCTCATTGCGGTTTTTACTTACCAAAAATATGTAGAAGAATACGTATCAGCCTAAGCTGAGGAAAAATATTTTTTTATATATTTTTTGGGGATATTTATTATAGCAAAAAGTATTAAAATATTGCTATTTTTTTTCAAAATTGCCGCTCTATTTTTGTTTATAGAGCAAAAAATAAAAACCGCAGAGGTGATCAAATACCGCCAAAAGAAAGTTCTATTTGTGGGAAAAAAAGGACATTGATTTTGTTTGGGAGCCAATTTGCATGACCGTGCAATTGTCAGTTAAAGCGACGCAGTGCCGAATCGCAAAAAGTGATCTTTGGCCAGCCAAATGGTCCGAAGTTTAAGTGGTTAAAAGCCCCTACAAGTCAACATTTTAGCGTTATGCAGAATCTCTGGTACAAAAATGATTGCTCTTACTTCAGTATAATTTTTGTGCATAGGCGCCCCAAATGTGTGTGTTTACATTTTCACATGTGTGTATGTGGGGGTGGTGGTGCTCCCCAAAAAAATTCTGAGGGATTTTATGTGCTTGGGTAACTTTAATTTTTTATAATTTTATAAACAAAATGAATTTTAGGGCATACATGCTCCAAAATTGGATTTGTGTACCAGAAAAATACAACAAATGTACAAAAAATAAATATCAGGGGATTCCAAGGGAGTGAATTCCATTCTCGTACACATAACATATCAAACCACAACTTCATGTGCATAAAGAAACATGCAACCCTGTTATGTCTGGTACAGTACTCATATCAGTAGCCCGACTTTCAGAGCGAAAGCAGATAAAAAATGTGAACAGAAAAAGGGAGAAAAGAAGAAAGGGTGGAGAAGGAAGATAAAAAAAAGGGGGGAGGGGGTGGAGTAGGAAAAGGGAATGGAAAGTAACAGAAATGAGAATAGATAAAAAAGGGAGGGAGGGGAAACAGGTGAAGCCTGCTGAGCATAGAATTAGAATGGTACACACCACTGTCTCCATCCCCATCCACAACCCCTTAATTAAGCAAACGTATAATTGTAATGTGATTCACACATCAATGTGAATTTTCTAATTTTTCTTATTTTACTTAACTTTTTTTTACTTCACGTCTTCACAGACAAAAAGTTTCCCATGTGATGATTTTTTGATGACAGGTTGTCTTTAATGAGACACCAGGGACCCCTGATGTATCGCCCACCCTGCGATGAATCTAGTGCAGTGCAGGGGGGACACGGAAGTGACGTCACACACGTTGCTTCCAGTTCAGCAAGAAATTGCAACCTATAAGCTCCCTCTTTCCTTGCAAGTTCAAATGTTTAGCCTTTATCAAGAGGCGATGATTCTAGGATTGTGTGTGTACTTCAGGAAGGGGAAGTGGGAGCAAGAACATGTGCCTGCTTTGGACATGTTACAGTTACTAGACTTTGTATTCTCACTGCACAATTCATCCACACTTCTCATACTGTAGGTACCCACATTGGTTGTATATTTTTCCAAAGCTGTTTGTCATTTGAAAAAAGGATGCAGATGCCAAATTCACTATGACAATAATTCTGCTTGACACAGCACCATAAGATACTGCTGCATATTTAATAGTGGGTCAAATAGCCGTGACATACTGCATCCCAGAGGAATAAGTCAGATAACACTTACAACGCTCAAGTAAAGACAGTCTATTGGAAGCTCCTCAGTGAATGGTTGCTACTGATCACTGCACATCAGTGCCAGACTGTGTGTCTGGAAAAGAAATTGGAGATAAGGCAAAGATTAATGTGATAGAAAAATAATGTATTTCCAGTCTGACGTCATATTTAAAGTGAATATAGTGACAGTTACCTTTGTCCCTGTGTATTTTACAATTTGTCATAAAGGCATGCCATTGATCCCTACTCCTATCTGCACTAAGGAGTGGATATAGAAAATGACTGTAATAAAATGGCCCATAAGACAAGAAAATGTGTGCCACAAGAAATTTATGTGAAGTGAAAGTACCAGTGTATATGTAATATACTTTGATCACCCATAACATCATGACCACCCACCATACAGTGTCAAAGCTCAACTACACCTTTAAAGGTATGATGTGGTATTTGGCAACCAGCCATCAGTAACAGATCCTTTACTGTGGGTCCGGTAAGTTGTGAGTTGGGGCCTCTATGGATCGGACTTGTTTTTCCAGCATGTCCCAGGGATGCTCAAATTTATTAGAAATTTGGAAAATTGAGGCCAAGTCAACACTCACTTCAAACTTGTGTTTCTCAAACCACTCTCGAATTTTTCAGACCAGTCCACCTTCTTCCACTGCTTTTATGGTTCAGTTCTGATGCTCACGTACCCATTGTAAGGGCTTTTGGCTTTGGACGTGGGTAAGCATGGACACCCATGTTGCAGCCATATTCAGCAACTGTGATGCACTGTGTGTTTTGACACCTTTGTATTGGAACCAGCATTTAATTTTTAAGCAATTTGAGCTGCAGTATCTCCTCTATTCGACTACACAAAACAGTCTTGGCTCCCGTTTGCATCAGTGAACCTTGGCTACCCATGACTCTGCCACCGTTTCTCCGGTTTTTCATCCTTGGACCACTTTTAGTACAGTAGGTCCTGGCCACTGCTGTGTTGCAGTTTTGGAGATGCTCTGACACTATCATCCAGCCAATATAATTTGGCCCTCGATAAAGTGGCTGAAATCTTTATGCTTGTCCATTTTTAATATAGCCCACCTACTTTCAGGTGCTATTGTCATCAGATAATCAATTGTATTCACTTTATTTGTCAGTGATTATAATGTTATGGCTAATGATGTGTATGCATCCTGCATCCTTCCATTGGGAATCAATGAAGAATATGTTATTATGTAATGTCTCTAAATATTTTTTACAAACTGTAAGATATCCACAATTCCACCGTCCCTAAGGAGAGAGAGAGTGAGAAATGGAGCCTGGGACACGCAAAAGAGAGATAGGAAAATCAATACATCGAAGCAACAGTAAGCTTACTCTGCTCACAGCCCCATTGCTCCACCACATCACAAGTAGAGAGGTCCCATATAAGCAGTAACATACAAACTGTCAAACTGGTGAGTTTTTCTGTTTTATTTTTTTTTACTATTTTCCTCAAGATGGTTATTTGGACTAGGAAAAGAACTGGGAGTATATATACTGACTGGATGATTAATATATAGATGCAAAGCAGGTGGAAAATAAGCTATGTACTTCTGATCTAAGACTGTTGGACTGTATACGTCTGAATTGTGAACACTGGGCTGAATAATCTTGAATAATCTTGACGGATGAAATCAGGCTTAATGTTCTGGACCCACATAAGCTGGCCAGTATATTTCTCACTGGAGATCATTAAGCATGCAGATCTTAGAACGAAAAATGTTGCCCTGTATATTATTTCTCTGTAATCGCTTATCTATATTCTCTTCTCTTGTGAATGTGAGCATATAAATTCTTGATCTGTGAAAACTGGCCATTTCAGTTTCACCTGTGAATGGTAGTATACATAATGTCTGATCCATAAACATTGGCCTATTTTCACCTATGAATGCTACCTGATACACTACTGACCTGGGTAATGATGGGTAGCGACCTAGGTAATGATTAAGCACAAGATGTTTGTGTGAAATGTGTCCGATGCTGTGTCCCTATGTACAAGAGACACAGATCGGTCTCCTCTCCTCTGACAGCACGTGGAGCTCTGTGTTTACACACAGAGCTCCACGTCCCTGCTGTCATCTGCTCGTGTTCCCACCGATCGCATGTACCCGACGGACATCGCGGCCGCCAGGTACATGCATCGGATCCTCAGCAATGCGGCGGGACAGTGTTTACGCAGGTAATGCACTTCAAATCACGTCCAAAGACGTCTAGTTGGCGCCTCAGGTCCGCTCTGTTGACACATTTTGTCAATAGCGCGGGTCTGAAGTGGTTAAAGGAGGATTTTTTTTTTATTGCATTTAAGTGTAAATGTGAGATCTGATATCTTTTTGACACCAGATCTCACATTAAAGAGGTCCTGTCATGCTTTTTTCTATTACAAGGAATGTTTACATTTCTTGTAATAGGAATAAAAGTGACCCAAAATGAATTTTTAAAAGAACTTCTTTTAAAATTAGAATTAGAATTAGAATTTTAAAAGAATTTCTAAAAATAAAAATTAAAACGTAAAATAAGAAAAAAAAAATTAAAGCACCCCGTCCAGCCAAGCTCACACGCAGAAGTAAATGCATATGTAAGTTGCGCCCGCATATGAAAACCAGTGTTCAAACCATATTGCAAAATACCTCTTCTGTAACTCAAAACTGATAACCTGTAGACATTTTTAAACGTTGCTTATTTTGATTTTTAAGGGTCAAAGTTTGTCGCCATTTTACGAGTGGGCGCAATTTTGAAGAATCCATATGTTGGATATCAATTTACTTGGTGCAATATTATCTTTCACAGTAAAAAAAGGAATTGGGCTAACTTTACTGCTGTCTTATTTTTTTATTAATAAGGCGTATTTTTTCCCAAAAAAATGCGATTGTAAGGCCTCGTACACACGACCGAGGAACTCGTCGTAAAAGAAACATCGTTTTCCTCGACGAGTTCCTTGTTAGGCTTGTCAAGAATCTTGACACGCTTTCTTTGTGTACACACTGTCAAGACAAAATCTCGTCATTCTCAAACGCGGTGACGTACAACACGTACGACGGCACTATAAAGGGGAAGTTTGATACCACCCTTGGGGCTGCTTTTGCTAATCTCATGTTACTGCGTGTTAAGTAAAGGTTTGGTGAGAGACGATTCGCGCTTTTCAGTCTGTTACAGCGTGACGAATGTGCTATCTCCATTACAAACCCTACTTTTACCGAAGGCACACTCCCATCTTATACTTTATTCTGAGCATGCGTGGGTTTCTAAGCATACACACTAACTTGTTTTTTGTCGTTAACTTGTTCTCTTTTTTTCTCGTCGAGTTTCACGTCAGTTTCTCGACGAAAAACATACACACGACCCTTTTCCTCATCAAAAAAACTCTGCCACCACGTTTCTTGATGGATTCTGTCGAGGAAAACGGTCGTGTGTACGAAGGCCTAAGACTGCTTTGCTAATACGGTGTGACATAAAGTATTGCAATGGCCGCCATTTTATTCTCTAGGGTGTCTGAAAAAAATACATAATGTTTGGGGTTCTAAGTTATTTCTAGAAAAAATAAAATAATTTCAACTTGTAAACAACGAGTTTGAAAAGTAGGCCTGATCCTTAAGTGCTTAAAAAAGTGGAACAAACTGCAATTTCTGATTAAGGAGATTATAAAAAATAGAAATAACCCGAAGATCCGTGGGTTTACCTATTCCATGGTATGGAGACTCCAATAAAACATTTTGAAAATACTCTGATAACACATTTATTAAATTCAGCTAAAAGTTTAAAGCCACTAAACTGACAGGAACAAGAGGGTCAGGTAATAGATGAATGGATGAGAAAAGTCAAATATAGATTTAAAATGGAACAACTGCAATGTAGTGAGTGGGATGAGAGTGGAAAGATAGGGGAAGTGTGGAAAAACTGGATTGAATTAAAAATAACAAGGAAATACGCTAAAGAGATCGGAGTAGAGGAAATAAGTATGGAAGATTATAGAAGTACACCAGGGGGGAGAAGAAAATAGTGAGGAGGGCTGGGGGGTATTGAGATGGAGAAAGAGGGGGGGGTCTGTATAAAATGATTATTTTGGAAGATCATTTTCTTTTTTGTATAAGAATGAAAAAAGTTTGTAGCCAACAGTTTTTAGCATCATTAATGGCACTGCTTAGTCCAACAAATACTGAATTTATGGCTTTGGTAGGTTAAATTACTAGCTTTTGTTGTTCAATTTAATTCTCCTAACATTTTGGACATTGTCGCATGATGATAAGGACTTATCTTGCTGCAACATAATGGTGCTAGCAGCAGAAAAAATGTAAAGGTATTATTATTATTAGGGTTGTCCAGATACCGATACTAGTATCGGTATCGGGACCGATACCGAGTATTTGCGGGAGTACTTGTACTTGCGCAAATGCTCCCGATACCTAAATAGAATACTTTTTTTGTATTTATCAACGTGTTCTGTGAAAATTCTTTGAGTTTTTTACTACTGCGTGACAAGAAAATAAAACATTTTTATTCATTTTTACTCATTTTTATTCTTTTATAATGTCTTGAGTTAGAGTTCTTCATAATTCTAAAGAAAATATCCTTAGTCTGTATTGTGGTTTGAGAACTGTCACATGACATTTTAAAAAAGTATCGGTATTCGGTATCGGCGAGTACATGAAAAAAAGTATCGGTACTTGTACTCGGTCCTAAAAAAAGTGGTATCGGGACAACCCTAATTATTATCATTATTCAGGATTTATATATATCTAATAGTTTGCACAGGGCTGTTCAAAATAAAGGGAGGCAGTACAGTTACAATACAATTCAATAGAGGAGGATTAGGAAGAACCTGCTCATGAGAGATTACAATCTAAAAAGGAGAGGAAAGTGATACAAATGACCAGAGGACAGTTATAATACCCAGACAAAGATGGAGGAAAGCCTCTTTAGGCTTGTAGTGAGATTAGTCAAGATATCTTTTGCAGGTTCTGGTGACACCTATTACCCTAATTTCTTGTTATGTTATCATAGGCACAAAATACTCGGGCAAATCTTCCTAGCAAGATCACAATTATGTACTGTAAGCTTCTCCAAAAATCCATGTGTGTCCAAACCTATTTAAAAGCTATAGCAGTTGACTATGTCATATTCGGTGGAAAACTGAACAATGACCATCAAAATTATATAAATCAGTTGCTAGCGAACAATCAATACCAAGAGCTTGCAAATGACAATAGTATATTACATTGATCTGAGAATATCTTTCCCTGTGCCTAAAATGCTTGTCCTGCAAAATTGTTCTAATAACCCAGAAAAAAAGAAATAAATAGTGTCTGTGTTAAAAGATCTCAACAAGTGGTTAGAGAAAAGGTAGAAGGATAAAATGTAACAATAATGAGAACAGGCACAGAGAGGATCTTTCATAAAATACTGATAATAATAATATACAAGATCCAGTATTGAAACTGAAAATTCATATATACTGGTGCCTTCATTATGATAACTAAACTCATTAACCTATGGACTATACATATCTTTCCTTAATTGGCCTTACAATGTCAGTGTCACTTTACAGAACCGCACTATTTTCCATGTTCCCAAAAGTGGTAAAGGTCAACATTTAGAACAGAATATATAGAGGTTGGTGCTAAGGAACACACTGGGTTTATTTACTAAAACTAGAGAGTGCAAAATGGGGTTCAGCTGTGCATGGTAGCCAATCAGCTTCTAACTTCAGCTTGTTCAATTAAGTTTTGACAAAAAAAAAACTGAAAGCTGATTGTTTCTTTGCAGAGCTGCACCAGATTTTGCACTGTATATTAGGAATTCTAAAGATGAGAATATGAAAAGAGTAACCATAAATTTGACTGAAGTTAAAATTATTATCACTGCAGATAAGATGTATCATACATTTGTAACAATACCTCTTAGTTTCTCATGACCGTTTCCAGATTCACAACTGACATTTACATTGAGAATTATTTTTACCTTTCAAAGAGTAGCATTAAAGCGTTGCTAAATCCACTAATATGAAAATAGTTCACACGCAGCTTATAATTCTTATTTTTACATTCAAATACTGCCACTATATTCTTTTTTGGCTGGTCTGTATACCATGGCCATGTTATAAACTGCAGGGTCTGCCTGAGCGCTGAATGTTCAGGTAGAGGAAGATTACCACTATAGCCTGTGTCCTCATGCTGTTATGGGAGGCGGATCATCCATCAATCAAGATGTGACATCACACCCACTGTGTTCTTTTTTAGTTACTTGGCATGGAGAAGGAGGAGGGAGGGACTGGGCTGTCATTTAGAATCTGTATACACGCCCAAATGTGTAATGTCAATATCATGTGACTTGAAAAGCTCATCCTAAACTGGAAATATTCTCTCCAGCAATAGAGACCATGTGACACTGTGTCTTATCTGGCTTTGCCAAGAGAGACCCTACAGGAGGGGATCATACAAGATCAAAAAGCCATTTTACACAATACAGAGGATTAACCCCTTAAGTTCCACAATAAGTATAACAAGCATGCTATTACATGTCTTATTTGCCTGTTCGCTCTTAAACCTGTAAGTATGGAAGCCTCTGGTTACTTTTGATTGTTATACAGTTCTTGAACCTGTCTCACAATCTTACCCAGTCAACCAATTTTGTGGACATTATAAATAGTGTTGCTCACGAATATTCGTATTGCGAATATTCGGCTCGAATATGGCATATTCGAGTATTCGCGATATATTCCGAATTTCGCGGTGAATATTCGCTATTTCGAATATTCGTATTTTTTCAATTTTTTTTTTAGAACAGATCACATCCTAGAGATCCCCATCGACGTCTAAAAGCATTGCTGGTATGATTAGAGACCTTGGGCCGAGTAGCTGCAGCGATCAATTTATATTGCCGATAAATCGCAATGCGATTATTCGGCAATAGCGATATCGCGCGATTATTTTCGAGAAATTCGCAATATTGTTTTTAGCTAAAATAACACATATATTCGATTTCAGAGTGTTACTGTCGAAATTCCGCAATAAATTTCTCATTCGCATTTTTGCGAAATTACGATAAAATATCAAGAATATTCTGAGCCAATCAGAGTGCTTCTTCCGCATTTGCCGAATATTCGCAATTATTTTGTATTGTAATATATCACGAATATTCTGAGTCAATCAGAGTGCTCCTTCTGCATTTGCCGAATATTCGCAATTATTTTGTATTGTAATATATCACGAATATTCTGAGCCAATCAGAGTGCTCCATTCCGCATTTCTCGAATATTCGCAATTATTTTGTATTGTAATATATCACGAATATTCTGAGCCAATCAGAGTGCTCCATTCCGCATTTCTCGAATATTCGCAATTATTTTGTATTATAAAATATCACGAATATTCTGAGCCAATCAGACTGCTTCTTTTGCATTTCTCGAATATTCGCAATTATTTTGTATTGTAATGTATCACGAATATTCTGAGCCAATCAGAGTGCTCCATTCCGCATTTCTCGAATATTCGCAATTATTTTGTATTATAAAATATCACGAATATTCTGAGCCAATCAGAGTGCTCCATTCCGCATTTCTCGAATATTCGCAATTATTTTGTATTATAAAATATCACGAATATTCTGAGCCAATCAGAGTGCTCCATTCCGCATTTCTCGAATATTCGCAATTATTTTGTATTATAAAATATCACGAATATTCTGAGCCAATCAGAGTGCTCCATTCCGCATTTCTCGAATATTCGCAATTATTTTGTATTATAAAATATCACGAATATTCTGAGCCATTCAGAGTGCTCCATTCCGCATTTCTCGAAATTTCGCATTCGCAATTCGCAATTCGCATTCGCATTCGCAATAGCGAAAATTCGCAATCATTTCATTTCCAAAAAATATCACGAATATTCGTATTTAGCGAATATATCTCGAATATTCGACTATATATTCGAGATATATCGCGAAATCGAATATGGCATATTCTGCTCAACACTAATTATAAACTCTAGCCTCCTTGTTGCCCATGGTTATACAGCTTTCTTACAGCTTCTATTCTTTTCCTACTTTTTTTTCCACCTTTTCAAGTATGCTTGGCTACATCTGTTTTTCTCTTTAATACTTGAACCTGAATAGCTGGCTTGTAGTGTGATACCCAGTTGTTTTTGTATGTGTTCTCTAGCTGCTTGTCCCTGGTTTTCTTTATCCCAATTTTCAGTACCCTTGTTCTCATGATTTGCTTATTTTTGGGTGTCACCCGCAATGGAAGCACAGGAAGAAATCTAATGAGGATGTGTTTTGTTGCATTTACTGTCTTGGCTTGAGTGTTTCCATCAATTTCTGACAGGCTGTCACTGGGATGGGAAGTGGAAAAAGAGACTACAATAAAAATCTGAGAGATGTTCTACCCCTTCCTCACTCTATCCAAAAGGAGAAAATTATTTTGCCATCAAAAAATTTGTTTCTATAGAAAATGTACACAACATTTAATTTTGAGTTGAATTTATTGTAGTTTGCTAAAGTGTTAGTTAATATAATCTCGGCATTAATTTCTTTGTTGTCTTTATTTTTTCTCTACCATAGTGCATTGGACTTAGCAATTATGGCCCAGATTCACGTACATCTGCGCAATATCGATCCGGCGTAGCGCACCGCGATTACGTTAGACGTGCGCAATCAAGCCGCGTAATCCCGCGATTCACGTAGCTTTTGCGCAAGAAATTGCGCAAGCGTAATGTTTTTTCCGGAGGCGTAAGGAGGAGTAATACAAATTGGGTGGGACGTGGGCGTGTTACATTGAAATGAGCCGTGACCCCATGCAAATGAAGGGCCGGCCGACTCGCGCATGCGCGCGTGAAGGAAACCATGTCAGCTCCGTTGTGCGCATGCTCACAACTCGGGAGCGGCGCAATCAGTGAAATTGGAAGTGGACTAGGGCAATGTTGTGAACTACGCAGACAGCATAAATAGACACACACAAACGCCCTTCCATTGCAAAAGTACATCCCTTTGTGTCCCTTCCCATTGAACCAAGTGCTTTTGCTCTGTTGTTCGTTAGAGTGTGTTTTGTAGTTGTGAGATTAGTGTTCTGTGTGATCTAGTGCTTGTTGGTAGTTTTGTGAAAGTGTATTTTGATAAGTGTTTGAGACTGTTTGTTTGATTGATATATTTCTGAGCGTTTGTTTTCTTGCTTTATTTTTTCATCTTATTTTTTTGTGTCTGTTTCTTGCTGAGTGCTAGTGTGATTTTTGGCTGTTCTTTTTCTCTTTGTGTGTGTTCTTGTCTGATTGGTTGTGCTTGTATTTTTGACAGATTTTTGGTGACTGCTAGTGAGTTTGTTTGGAAGTATGACTGAGAGAAAAAGAAAGCTGAATTTTACAGTGGGGGAAAAAAGAATTCTTGCCCGGGCCATTACCGACTATGGGCGTTTTCTCCACGGCCCGCAGAGTGCCACCACCACCCCGGCCAGGAGGAGGGAGGTATTGGATATGATCACGGAGCAGGTCAATTCATCGGGGGAGGGGGAGACACGGACCCGCTCTGGGATAGAAAAGAAAATAAATGACCTCCGGCGTGAGGTGAAAAAAAAACTGGCCGCAATAAATGCCCATGCCAGGGGCACAGGAGGGGGCCCACCATGCCGGGTTAGATTTACAGCGACGGAGCGTGTGGTGGCCCTGACCTTTCACCGGCATGAAGTGGAGGGCCTGCCAGGCTTTGACACAAGTCCGGTCCCCGCGGTGCCAGGTAAGGTTTTTAGTTCTCTCAGGTGTGTAGCATGTGTGGGGGAGGGGGTGAAAGGGAATATGTGGCAAGTGTGTGGATCCTCCAACCTGTGAATGCTTTGTGTCATCCACAGATGTGCAGGAGGGTGCAGGGCCATCTGGACTTACCGCTCCAACCCCAGGACAGCAGCCTAATGAGGCCCCCCCAACATGGCCAGAGTCCGCAGAGGAGGAACAAGAGGAGGGGGATGATCATGAGGAGGACGATAATGAGGAGGAGGAGAATCATGAGGAGGAGGAGTCCATGGAAGGCACTGGCCGTTTGGTTGCTGCGGACTCTTCCCCTCTGGCTGCAAGAAGCCTGCCCTCCCTAAGGGTGAGCCCCCCCCCCTCCTCCCCCAACATGGCTCCCCTCACAAGGGCCTCCCCTTCTCCCCGGCCACAACCATCAGCTGGAGCCAGGAGGTCAGCCCAGAGCACCAGGGGGGCGCCCAATCTCCTGCCCGCCTGTCTGAGAAGGAACCTGGCCACCCAGACCCGCCTTCTGAGACAGCTCTGCCAGACTATGGGGCGGGTGGATCAGAGCCTGTCCTCCATGAACGAGAGCCTGGGTAACCTGGACTCCCATTCCCGGGCCTCCACAACCTGCCTAAATGTCCTGCAAACTACAGCAGCAGGCGTTGGGCAGGATGTGAGGGCCCTTACCCAGGCTATCCAGGGCAACACGGCAACACTTGGTGCTGCCCTGGACAGAATAGCCGTGGCCTTGGAGGGCAGGCCGCCAGGTGGGCAGATCTCAGGGGCTGCTCCTCCTTCCCCGGCTTTTCCCCTCCCCCATGCATCTCCCCTGAGGGGCCGGGGCCGTGGCCGGGGGCGCCCCAGGCGTGGCTCACGCAGAGGGCATTAATTTTTTTTTCCCCCCTTTTTTTGGTTTGAATGCTTATTTTTTTTTGGTCCTCTGCATTTTTTTTTTTTGTTCTGTTTTTTTTTTTTCTATGCATTGTTTTTTTTCTATGCATTTTTTTTTTGGTTTTGATGTCATTTTTGGCATATTTTGGGTTGTGAATGATGTTTGAATGTGGGGGTGACATTCCTGCTGGAAAAAGGGTGTCATCCTCAATTTGGGTGGAGAAGGGTTCCCCAGGACCAGGGAGAAGTGATTCCCAGGTCCGTGTGAATGGTGTATGAATGTACAGTGACATAATTGGAGCCTTGACGTGGCGTTACTGCTCACCAGTCTTGCATGGCGGACTGGTGCCAATCCAATTTGATGAGGATGTGGGGTGTCTGTGCTAGGGACCACAGTGGTGTGCATGCATGCCTTCTCATTGTGCCATGATTAATGTGTGTGTTTAACGTGCAAAGATGCATAATGTGAGCTGGCATGAGATGGGGTCATGAGATGGGGTACCAGTGCATATGCAGAGTCACCTTGAAGGGAAAAGACAGGAGGATGTTAGTCATGCATGTGCCACTTGTGAGGTGTGCATCACGGGAGGGGATAGTCATGCCTGACTCCCATGTCACTCAACAACCAGCCAGCTGTCCCCATACATGTTCTGTTGGAAATCTGTGGGGATGGGGCTCTGATTGTATATGTAGCTGTCATGGGTGGTGCCATGTGTTGGGCTGCTGATGTCCTCCTGCAAGGTTGTGGTAATTCCATGATGGCATGAGGGGTGAATCTGAAGATGCGAGACACCTCAGAATCTCTCATGCCAAAGATGTCTATGCGTGTGTGATATATCAAGTGAAGAGTGAGGGGCTTGTATCAGATAAGAATATTTGTATTAGATTAGATTAAATTGTAAATTGTAAATTTTATATAAGCAAAAAAAAAAAAAAACATCTCCCGTGCCCTCCTTAGTGCCATCCTCCGTGCCCTCATCCTTCTTTGTTCATCTAAAGTCAGTAGTATAGCTATGCGCGACGATGCCCCTGGCATGTTGGCATACAGATTGTTGGGCAACACGTGTGACTGCTGAACTCCTCACTAACAGTGTTGCTTTATCTGACAATTAGACTTTTTTTCAAAATTTAGACCAGCTTTTAGGTCCTCTAACTTTAGACAGAACATTTTGCAGTTGCGCACATCGCGTAGCCTGCGCAGCAACTGCGTTTTTTTGTGAATCCCCGTAACTCCCTCATTAGCATATTTGAATAGCAAATCAATGGTGTGTCTAGCGCAGTTTTGCGCGAAGGGAAGCGAATGTCTAATTCTATTACGCCGGACCAAAAAACGTAGATTTCTGGCGTATATTGTTTTGTGAATCGCGTCCAACTATACGCACGCGCACATTTAGACTTACGCACGCGCAACAGCAGTTGCGCAGGCGTAATCGCTCTGTGAATCTGGGCCTATATTCCTCTGGCTTTTCCCATTTACTTCTATTTTTCAGTTATAATATTTTTATCTTTTGGACTTAAATGAAGTCGCAATTTTTAACAATCCTTTTATATTGTGAATTGGACTTTTAGCAATGGTGAAAACTGTCAGGCTATGCCGAACGTGCTATAGATGATATAATCCTGTGTAATTAAGTAAAAGGAAAATTCAAAAGAACCAAAACTTCTCTAAGCCAGTGCTGTTAATATTTTTTATTTTATTTTTATTTTACGCTGTAGAAGAAAAAATAATTAGCGAAAATGTCAAGCTTGATAAGCAAAAAAACAAGAGAAAAGGAAAAATGTATGCTCTTGCCCATGGTGACATGGTATATTTTGTGGAAAACAAACCTACTGGTTACCACAGACAAAAGAAGCAGAAAAAAATGGAAGGATAATGGATTTTTATTGGGTCAACGCTCATCATTCTTATAGCTGTATTATGTATTAGATACAAATACATTTGACCCTATTACGCACTAAAAATGTATAGGTATGATTTACAGTGGGGAAAATTATTATTTGATCCCCTTCAGATTTTGTAAGTTTGCCCACTTACAAGGAAATGAAGAGTCTATAATTTCTATCATAGGTGCATTTCAAATGATAGAGACAGAATATCAATCAATACTCCAGAAAAAACACATAATACAAATGTTAGAAATTATGCTGCAGTTCAGTGAGTAAAATAAGTATATGATTCCCTACAAACCAACAATAATGCTGGCTTCCACAGACTGTCTACAGTATGTGCTCATGTGGTACACAGATTAGCCCTGTCAATTTAGGAAAGGTGCTCCTAACGACAACTCGTTATGTGAATAAAAGTCACCTTTACTCTAATACACCCCTAACCTAAAATCGAGTGAAACCAATTGCCTTCAAAAGTCACCTAATTTAGTAAATAGAGTCCATCTGTGTATATAATATGTATGTAAATACAGCTGTTCTGTGAATCCAACAGAGGTTTGTTAGAGAATCTTAGTGAACAAACAGTATTATGGGGGCCAATGAACACACCAGACAGGTCAGGGATAATGTTGTGGAGAAGTTTAAAGCAGTCTTAAGTTATAAAAAATTCCCAAATTTTGAAGATCTCACAGAGCACTGTTCAATCCATCATCCAAAAATGGAAGGAATTACAACTACCCTAAACATACAGCCAGAGCTACAATGGAATGATTTAGATCAAAGCATATTCATATGTTAGAATGGCCCAGTCAAAGTCCAGACCTAAATCTAATTGAGAATCTGTCACAAGACTTTAAAATTTATTGTTCACAGACCACGGACGCTCTCCATCCAATCTGACAGAGCTTGAGCTATTTTGCAAAGAAGAATGGGAAAAAAATTCACTCTAGATGTGCAAAGCTGGTAGAGACATAGCCCAAAGGATTTGCAGCTCTAATTGCAGTGAAAGGTGGTTCTACAAAGTATTTACTTGGGGGGGCTTAATACAAATGCACGCCACACTTTTCACATATTTATTTGTATAAAACTTTGAAAAAAAAATTTGGTTTCCATCGACTTCACAATTATGTGCCACTTTGTGTTGGTCTATCATGTAAAATCCCAATAAAATATATTTCCATTTTTGGTTGTAACATGTGGAAAATTTCAAGGGGTATGAATAATTTTTCAAGGCGCTGTACGATTATGTGTCTGGTATATTGAGCACTCTTTTATCCGTTTTAACATGGGAGTGTTATCTTTTTTATTAAAATTATAATATTACACTATTGGAGGTATTTGAATTTGTGTTGTATGGTTCCATACACTGCACTCTACACTTGAAAAGTAGAGGATATTAGTGTTGCTCACGAATATTCGTATTGCGAATATTCGGCTTGAATATGGCATATTCGAGTATTCGCGAATATTTCGAATTTCGCGGTCAATATTCGCTATTCCGAATATTCAGATTTTTTCAATTTTATTTTTAAAACAGATCACATCCTAGTGATCTCCATCGACGTCTAAAAGCATTGCTGGTATGATTAGAGACCTTGGGCCGAGTAGCTGAAGCGATCATTTTATATTGCCGAATATTCGCAATGCGATTATTCGGCAATAGGAATATCGCGCGATTATTTCCTCCGCCCTTCTTTTGCATCAGAGCGATTTTTTCAATTTTATTTTTAAAACAGAGCACATCCTAGTGATCTCCTTCGACGTCTAAAAGCATTGCTGGTATGATTAGAGACCTTGGGCCGAGTAGCTGAAGCGATCATTTTATATTGCCGAATATTCGCAATGCGAATATTCGGCAATAGGAATATTGCACGATTATTTTCTCCGCCCTTCTTTTGCATCAGAGCCAATCAGAGTTCTCTGAATATTCGACAATGCGAATATTCGGCAAAAGGAATATTGCGCGATTATTTTCTCCGCCCTTCTTTTGCATCAGAGCCAATCAAAGTTCTCCTACCACAGTTGTCAGAGGTTAGCAACCTCCATAGCAACCAATAGGAACCTGCCTGCACGGCCATTATATAAGGTCACACCCAGCAGCATTTCATTGCAGATTCAGAAGGTGGCTATAGAGTGTTTCTGTGTGATCTTACAGCTTGCAGCATCAGCATTGTGCTTCCTTGCTAGGAGGTGTCAGCAGCAGCAGCAGCAGCAGCAGGCAGCTCCACCTGTGCGCACCGAGTCCCAGCAGGTGCAAGTCAGCGGCACCCCATCTGACAGGAGGGCGGCGCTGAAGTCACCCGTCTGGGCCTACTTCACCCTGGTAGCAGATAACCCTACCGTGGCCATCTGCCAGATCTGTCCTGCCAGGGTGAAGAGAGGGAAGTGCTTGGCTCGGGTGGGTACCACAGCCATGAACCAGCACCTGAGAATAAATCACTGGCGGGAGTTTGAGCAGATGAAGCGTGGTGGTGGTAGCAGCGCCACCACCACAAGTGAGCAGGGTACAGCAGCCCCTGCCACAGCTTCATCTGTTGCCAGCAGGTCATGCCCCCCCGCTTCTCTAGTAGAGGTACTGGTACCGGCAGCCAGACCTCTACTTCCACATCACCCTCCTCGTCTGTGTCCTGCACTGCCGTCCGGGGGGCCAGGCATCGCTTTCCGACGCATTTGAACGCACCACTCCCTTCCCCCCTGGAGACCGACGTGTGCGTTCCCTCAATGGGCTCCTGGCAAGGGTTATTGCCCAACATCTGCTGCCCTTCAACATCGTTGACAGCAACCCCTTCAGGCAGATGTTGGAGCAGGCCCAACCCCAATGGCGTGTCCCCAGCCGCCATTTCTTTGCCAGGACTGTTGTCCCTGCCCTACACCAGCACATTGTGCAGAATGTAACCCTGTCGCTGGATCACACTGTCAGCGACAGGGTGCATCTCACAATGGATGGCTGGACCAGCAGGCATGGGCAGGGCTGCTACATCAGTTTCACGGCCCATTGGGTTTCCCTCCGAGGCGCCGGGGAGGGATCGGCGGCATCAGATTTTGTGGTGCCGCTCCGGGGTGTCCAGGGGAGAACTGCTGGTCTCCGTCAAGCCACTGTCTCCGCAGCTGCTGAGCCTCCCAGCAAGCGCCCCCGTAGCTACTCAAGTGTGGGGCACGTGCGCTGTCAGGCCGTGCTCCAGCTTGTTAGTTAAGGGACCGGAGACACACTGGCCCTGAAGTGCTGACCGCACTTCAGGCTCAGGTCCAGAAGTGGCTGACACCCCGAAGGCTCCAGGCAGCTATGGTTGTCTGTGATAACGGCAGCAACCTACTCTCCGCCCTCCAGGCTGGCAGTCTGACCCACGTGCCCTGTCTGGCACATGTCCTCAACCTTGTGGTGCAAAAGTTCCTGCGCACCTATCCCGGGTTGAGTGACATTGTGCTAAGGGTGCGTAGGATTGCCAGCCACTTCAGGCGCTCCCCAACCGCTACCGCGTCCCTGTCCAAGTTGCAGCGGGACAACAGCCTGCCCCTTCACAGGCTGATTGTGGACAGTGTGACGCGGTGGAACTCCACCCTCCACATGCTGGAGAGGTTGTGGGAGCAGCGAAGGGCGGTGAAGGAGTACCTGCTGGAGCAAGGCACTGCCGGGCCTTCACATACACTCCCGTACATCACCAGTGCGGAGTGGGGGCAGATACACCAGGTCTGCCATGTGTTGGCCCCTTTCGAGCAGGCGACCAAGATGGTCAGCAGGGAGCATGTTGGCCTCAATGACGTGCTCCCTATAGTGTTCCTGCTGGACAGGACACTAGATCGCCTGCTCGAAGCCTGGGAGAGTGCCTTGGTGGAGCAGGAGGAGGCAACACTGCTCCACCAAGACCAGGCCCAGGACGAGGAGGAGGAGGATGATGATGGTGAGGAGGTTACTGGTGTCTTCCTGGAGTCAGGGCCTGGTCAGAAGGGAGAGCCGGTGTTGGGGGCACCGATAGTCCGGGGGTTGGGCATCTCTGAGCGTGAGCAGCAGCGGCTCCTGGATGAAGAGTTGGACGTCATTGACCCGGACAGCCTTGTGGAGTCACAGCGGGCTGTGCTCTTCCCCATGGCTGCCCACATGCTGAGATGCCTCAGGAGGGACCCCTGGGTTAAGACCATCAAGGAGAGGGATGATTTTTGGATGGCCACCCTTTTAGATCCCAGGTGCAAGGGGAAACTGGAGCAGTTCTTCCCAGCCAGCCGGAGGCAGCGCCGGATGGAGGAACTGCAGGCAGGCATAGTCAGCCGGTTGGAGCAGGCAACTCCCCGGCCTCCAGTTGTCCCCCCTCATCTCACCCAGCAGGTGTCACTCTTTATGCAGCTAATGACCTCAAACAGGTGCATCTAACTCAGCCGAGCAGGGGACCTAATGGGTGAGATGAGGATGTTCTTCCAATCTGAGCGACCCAGTACCAGCAGCAGCAGCAGCAGCAGTCACCACCAGCGGCTGGCCCACATGGTGGCAGATTACATGGCGTCCGTCGGTGCTTCTGACAGTATGAGCACCGACGACCCCATGGAGTACTGGGTTGCCAGATTGGACACCTGCCGCGAGCTCGCTCAGTATGCGCTGGAGTTATTGTCTTGCCCCCCCTCCAGTGTACTATCTGAGCGGACATTCAGCGCGGCAGGTGGGGTGGTCACGGACAAGAGGACCCGTGGACAGACTCACATTCATCAAGATGAATAAGTCCTGGATCGGCGGTGACTTTCTGGCACCCGCCGTCGGTTCAGGGCGCTGAAGGGTCCCTTGTCATGCATTCCCTGATGTATTTACAGTGATGAAAATAATTATTTGAACACCTGAGAAAATCATTGTTAATATTTGGTACAGTAGCCTTTGTTTGCAATTACAGAGGTCAAACGTTTCTTGTAGTTTTTCACCAGGTTTGCACACACTGGAGGAGCGATTTTGGCCCACTCCTCCACACATATCTTCTCTAGATCAGTCAGGTTTCTGGGCTGTCGCTGAGAAACACGGAGTTTGAGCTCCCTCCAAAGATTCTCTATTGGGTTTAGGTCTGGAGACTGACTAGGCCACGCCAGAACCTTGATATGCTTCTTACAGAGCCACTCCTTGGTTATCCTGGCTGTGTGCTTCGGGTCATTGTCATGTTGGAAGACCCAGCCTCGGCCCATCTTCAAAGCTCTAACTGAGGGAAGGAGGTTGTTGCCCAAAATCTCGCAATACATGGCCCCGGTCATCCTCTCCTTAAAACAGTGCAGTCACCCTGTCCCATGTGCAGAAAAACACCCCCAAAGCATGATGCTACCACCCCCATGCTTCACAGTAGGGATGGCGTTCTTGGCATGGTACTCATCATTCTTCTTCCTCCAAACACGGTTAGTGGAATTATGACCAAAAAGTTCTATTATGGTCTCATCTGACCACATGACTTTCTACCATGACTCCTCTGGATCATCCTTATGGTCATTGGCAAACTTAAGACGGGCCTTGACATGTGCTGATTTAAGCAGGGGAACCTTCCGTGCCATGCATGATTTCAAACCATGACGTCTTAGTGTATTACCAACAGTAACCTTGGAAACGGTGGTCCCAGCTCTTTTCAGGTCATTGACCAGCTCCTCCTGTGTAGTCCTGGGCTGATTTCTCACCTTTCTTAGGATCATTGAGACCCCACGAGGTGAGATTTTGCATGGAGCCCCAGTCCGAGGGAGATTGACAGTCATGTATATCTTCTTCCATTTTCTAATGATTGCTCCAGTGTACCCTTTTTTCACCAAGCTGCTTGGCAATTTCCCCGTAGCCCTTTCCAGCCTTGTGGTGGTGTACAAATTTGTCTCTAGTGTCTTTGGACAGCTCTTTGGTCTTGGCCATGTTAGTAGTTTGATTCTTGCTGATTGTATAAGGTGGACAGGTGTCACTCTTTATGCAGCTAATGACCTCAAACAGGTGCATCTAATTTAGCATAACAAATGGAGTGGAGGTGGACATTTTAAAGGCAGACTAACAGGTCTTTGAGGCTCATAATTCTAGCTGATAGACAGGTGTTCAAATACTTATTTTCCTCACTGTATACCTTTGAAACTCATAGTGGGCAGGTAGTGTTAAGGGCATAAATATTTCCATGCTGTGTCATTAAGCCACTATAAGGAGTCCTGATGCTGCTGCCACATTATTTTGAAAAGTAATTGCTCATCATGAATTTAAAAAGTCACGGATGGCATAGAAATGACGTTAATCAAACTTTTAAATTATGAGGCACTATGGTATAGTCAGGCTACAGCTACTTAAGGCCTGTGTCATTCTGCTTTTCAAATTTAATCACCATGCTACTGCAACTTCAAGCTTTTGTGATTTTGCCACCATATGGGCTCCTACTGCTAATGCCAAAAGGCTGAGTGACTATGTACCGATATATTACTCATACTGCTGCTGTCACCTTTTGTCCGAGAGATTTGCCACTTTCTATTACTACTGCTGCAGCTGATGGCACCTCTTGGCCGAGCTATTTGCCATTTTTATTACTCTTACCACTGCTGCTGTTCATGGCATCTCTTGCCCGAGTGATTTGACACTATATTGTCTTGTACTACTACTGCTGCTGCTCAGTCAAGACACCTATGTCACAAGTTATTTGCCACTCTATACTACTATTACCACTGCTGCTGCTGCTGCTGTTCATCATGGCACCTCTTGCCCAAGTGATTTGACACTGTATTGTCTACTACTACTACTACTGCTGCTGCTCAGTCAAGACACCTATGTCACAAGTTATTTGCCACTCTATACTACTATTACCACTGCTGCTGCTGTAAAGTCTTGCCCAAGTGTTTAGATGCTATCTAGTACTATTACCACTACTGCTTGTAAATGGTGCCTGTGTGATAATTACATTATATTTTAATACTACTGCTGCTGCCTTCATGCTGAGTAATGCTTCATGACCTCTCTGGCACAGCAGATCCACCAACAGCCTCCGCTACAATCTACCAGACCGGACCGTAACAGCAAGTGTGACTAAAACACTGAACTTTATGTTAAAACCTGTTTTGCGGCCTTTATACTGCAACCATTAGCCTGTCTGCAAGAGCAACTCTGTATATAGTATATATATATATATATATATATATATATATATATATATATATATATATATATATATAGTATAAGAGGAAATAGTATAAAATGTTTTTGGTTATTAGGAAGATAGATCTGTTGATGTTGATGTGTTAGATGTGAAGTTAGATGTGTTGAACAACCTACCAATCTCAATAAGAAAGGAAACATTAAAAAAAAAAAAAAAAAATGTATTAAAAGAAAATAAATCAAATGGAATTCTGCAAACGCTTCTGAATCTCCATCATCTCCGCATACTTGTTCATATGCTGTTGCTCCAGCTGAATATTCTGTTGGTCCAGATACCGCATTTTCCGCAGATTTACGCAAATTCTATCTTGGATCCTCTGCATTTCGCTCTGTTTCACCAAAAACTCTTTCATAGCTGTTAGGATATAAGAAAAAAAAAAATGTTGATTTCAAAGACCGTTACCAAATACATAAAATATTTATGTTGCTTATTAAACAATCATTATCATGTATACACAATTGTTATGTGTCTAGCACATACAGGGAGTGCAGAATTATTAGGCAAATGAGTATTTTGACCACATCATCCTCTTTATGCATGTTGTCTTACTCCAAGCTGTATAGGCTCGAAAGCCTACTACCAATTAAGCATATTAGGTGATGTACATCTCTGTAATGAGAAGGTGTGTGGTCTAATGACATCAACACCCTATATCAGGTTTGAATAATTATTAGTCAACTTCCTTTCCTTTGGCAAAATGGTTCAAAAGAAGGACTTGACAGGCTCAGAAAATTCAAAAATAGTGAGATATCTTGCAGAGGGATGCAGCACTCTTAAAATTGCAAAGCTTCTGAAGCGTGATCATCGAACAATCAAGCGTTTCATTCAAAATAGTCAACAGAAGCGTGTGGAAAAACCAAGGCCCAAAATAACTGGCCATGAACTGAGAAAAGTCAAGCGTGCAGCTGCCAAGATGCCACTTGCCACCAGTTTGGCCATATTTCAGAGCTGCAACATCACTGGAGTGCCCAAAAGCACAAGGTGTGCAATACTCAGAGACATGGCCAAGGTAAGAAAGGCTGAAAGACGACCACCACTGAACAAGACACACAAGCTGAAACGTCAAGACTGGGCCAAGAAATATCTCAAGAATGATTTTTCTAAGGTTTTATGGACTGATGAAATGAGAGTGAGTCTTGATGGGCCAGATGGATGGGCCCGTGGCTGGATTGGTAAAGGGCAGAGAGCTCCAGTCCGACTCAGACGCCAGCAAGGTGGAGGTGGAGTACTGGTTTGGGCTGGTATCATCAAAGATGAGCTTGTGGGGCCTTTTCGGGTTGAGGATGGAGTCAAGCTCAACTCCCAGTCCTACTGCCAGTTTCTGGAAGACACCTTCTTCAAGCAGTGGTACAGGAAGAAGTCTGCATCCTTCAAGAAAAACATGATTTTCATGCAGGACAATGCTCCATCACACGCGTCCAAGTACTCCACAGCGTAGCTGGCAAGAAAGGGTATAAAAGAAGAAAAACGAATGACATGGCCTCCTTGTTCACCTGATCTGAACCCCATTGAGAACCTGTGGTCCATCATCAAATGTGAGATTTACAAGGAGGGAAAACAGTACACCTCTCTGAACAGTGTCTGGGAGGCTGTGGTTGCTGCTGCACGCTATGTTGATGGTGAACAGATCAAAACATTGACAGAATCCATGGATGGCAGGCTTTTGAGTGTCCTTGCAAAGAAAGGTGGCTATATTGGTCACTGATTTGTTTTTGTTTTGTTTTTGAATGTCAGAAATGTATATTTGTGAATGTTGAGATGTTATATTGGTTTCACTGGTAAAAATTAATAATTGAAATGGGTATATATTTTTTTTTGTTAAGTTGCCTAATAATTATGCACAGTAATACAGTAATAGTAGTCACCTGCACACACAGATATCCCCCATAAAATAGCTAAAACTAAAAACAAACTAAAAACTACTTCCAAAAATATTCAGCATTGATATTAATGAGTTTTTTGGGTTCATTGAGAACATGGTTGTTGTTCAATAATAAAATGAATCCTCAAAAATACAACTTGCCTAATAATTCTGCACTACCTGTATACTTCTATCATAAATACCATATTATTGTTCTGAAATCTGACAGGTGCGCTTTAAATGCTGTCCATTTTTATATCTACATCTTATTGTTGAAATGTTATTAATCTTTGTGCACATATTTACCATCCTGACTGAGGCTCATAGGAACAGTCTCTTCCTCCTGCTCGTCTTCTCCTACAGCCGATACTCCAGCAGAAGTTTGGGGGGGGGGGTGCAGCTCCTCATCTTGCTCCTCAACAGGAGCTGGGGGTGGCGAGTGGGAGGGCCCTGGCTGCTCCTCCTCATCCCTCTCCTCCTCTTCCGCATCCTCCTCCTGCTCCTCCTCTTCATCCTCCTCCTCTACGGCCTGTCGCCTTGTTTGCTTGGAGCGCACAGCTGGTAGAGGAGCTCCTATAATAACACAATGTTCATATATGTAAAAATGTTTTCTAATGACGTATGCAAATTCTGTGTACTCTGCTGTATTGTATATGAATACAAATTAATTTATATAGACAGTTAACCAATGGGACAATCTTATATTAAAGGGTCTTGTGGGCACTACAGGGGACTCAGCGTGAGCTGGGCTGCCACCATGGTAAAATGAGCTGTTTTTGTCTCCTTTGTTTTGTTCAAACGATCTCATGTTAAAAAAAGGGCCTGATGGAGCACATGGGATTACTATGACAACCCCACGCCTAACACAGGAATTTAGTGGGAATCTATATATATAAAACTCAACGTGTGTGTGTATGTATGTATGTATGTACCAGCATCACGTCCAAACGGCTAAAGATATTTACATATAACTTGGCACACAGGTTACTTATATGTCAGCCACAAACATAGGATAGGTGGTTTAACCCTTACCCACCCCCATTTTCCATGGTCTGGGTTTTTCTTTAAAGTCCCATTCAACTCTATGGGAAATACATGTTACTTCATAACAGCTGTAGATATTTCGATAACACTTGGTCACATGTTACTTATACGTCCACTTAAAGTATAGGATCGTTAATTTATCCCTTAACTACCCCCATTTGTGAGGGTCAGGGTTTTTGTTTAAAGTCCCATGCAAAGCAATGGGAAAAGTATGTTCCCACATAACTTCTGTGTTCCTGTCTGCTGTCCCATGTCTTTTTTCAACAGTACTATGAATACCTTGGCTGGTGGTGATATATGTTACCACAACATGGCGGCTGGGTTAACAATAACAACATCTGCCCTTACATTAATTACATATGACCTTACATAACTGTCACCAAAGGAGCTGCGGTGGCTCAACGCGATTGGCACTGCGCTGACAAGCCATTCACCTCTGCAGCTAGGGGTTCGGATCCTGCTCTCGGCTACATGTGAATTGAGTTTGGTGGTCTCAGCCCGGCTCCCGGTGGGTGTGCTATGCGAGGTAAGCCTGCGCTTAGTACGCCCACCCCCTCCCACAAAAACCACCACACTTACACACGCACTCGAAATTGGCTTAACATGCACGCACTCTGACCACGCAGTCTCTAAAAAGAGAGGCGAAAGACTAACGGGGCTGGTTGAGCGGGCAAACCCTCTCACTCCCTTATAGGGAGTCCCTCTGCCCCGTTGGGCTTCAAAGTGGAGCAGGTAGGACGGGCTGTGTGGGAGGACCCCCTCACACCCGCCATTGCCACCTGGGGCATGGAGAAAGGTGGCAGATTGCCTCTGGGGGAGGCCTGCCTACTCCCAACTCCTGCAGTCCGGCTCCTCTCTCGAGTACACGCACAAAATACACTTTAGAAAAAAAAATACATAACTGTCACCAATAACTTACCTGGATGATATTCATCCCGTATACATTTGACCTGGTCCATGTGGCGCCTCTTCAGGTCCGACCATTTTTTTAATATGGCCATGCGGTCGTGTGTGCAGCCCTGTTGGTCGCGTAAGTCCTGCATTAGGGAGCTGATCACTTTTTTTTTTCCTCCTGCCTCCGCAGCTGATCGTAGCCCTTTTGCAGGAACCTCTGCAAGATGAAGAACAAAGTATATTATAATACTTTTGTTTAAACCCTTATGGATATATGACGGAAATCTATGGTATTCAACAATTGGAAGCATTCTCGCCTTATTAATCAATGACAGGGGTAACATGACAGATTTTATATCTTGCCATTTTGCTCGCCACCTAATTATGTATATATGAGTAACAACACAGGATACACGTATAGGGGAGAAATGCGTTGCTATTCATCTGACCGCTATAATTATTTTTGGACACTTATAATGGGCCTGTACAATAGATTTTTTTTTTCATCCCTATCTTTAAATAGGAACAATAATATGTTTGTTTCTTTTGACTTTTTGATGAATTAATTTTGAATAAATAATGGAGTTGATGTTATTTAAAAACTACAACTACCAGCATGCTCTGATACACCATGTAGCTCACGTCACCAGCTGTACAACAATTATACTTTAACTCTCATCATGCATGGACAGTTAATGGCTGTCCGGTAATACTGGGGAGTTGTTTTGCAACAGCTGTAGGCTCCGTTTAGGAAACAGTGCCGTACCAGATGTTTTTTTTATTGTGGAGGGGAGGGTGGCTATGTAGGGGTATGTGTATATGTTTTGTTTTTTAATTTATATTTAGTGTGGTGTAGTGTTTTTAAGGTACAGTCAGAGGGGCGTGGGGTTCACAGTAGTTTTCCGCTGAGGGTTTGAGCTGCAGCGCCAAATTTGCTTCAGCACACTGTAAGCCCCAGCCCATGTGAATGTATCCTGTACATTCACATTGGGGGAGAGGGGGGGGGTTATTGCAGCCAGTTGCATGCAGGGAGTTGTAGTTTTGCAACAGCTGGAGGCAGAATGGTTGCAAAACACTGCGAGTTTGTTACCTAACTCAGGGTTTCAAGACCAGTCCACCTCCAGCTGTTGCAAAACTACTACTCCCATCAGCCATGGTCTGTCAGTGCATGGTAATAATTTTACTTTTTCTGCATCTAGGGTGCCACAGTTTAGAGACCCGTGTATAGTGGTCTGAAAAATGTGGGCCTGCAGAACTTGCAAAACTAGAAGTGCCAGCATGCCCAGGCATGCTGGAAGTTGTAGTTCTGCAACATCTAAAGGGCAATATGTATTTGAACGTCCTTGGGCCTTAAGGACCCTGAAGTCAGGACGTTCGCATACGTCCTATGTCCACAACATGTTAAATTAATTATGCTAAATAGCAAAGAAAGTGCCTAAATACACATTTACCAACCAGGGTGTCTGCAGCTGTGGAGGCATGCTGGGAGTTGTAGTTTTGCAACAGCAGGAGACACAATGTTTTGGAAATACTAATATCTGATCTTATATACTAACTTTTAAACTATTCTAAAATGCAGTTAAAGATAATGAAATAACAGTGGTGAAAATACTTACACTAATCAGCATCTTTTCCTCACTGGGTGTAAAATTGCTTCCAACCATTTTCACTTCCAAGGACTGGGCAGCACAAAATTGCGATGCGAAAATCAACTGGCAAGTAGCAAGGATCCAGGAAATGGTCGCGTGTTGGCCGCGTGTTGGTCGCGTGTTGTTCGCGCGTTTTGCGCATGCGCGAACGAGAATTTCGCAATAAATATCGCAATCGCATTAGCGAAATTTCGCAATATTGTTTTTTCGATAAAATATCACGAATATTCGATTTTAGCGAATATTTCTAGAATATTCTACTATATATTCGTGATATATCGCGAAATCGAATATGGCGTATTCCGCTCAACACTAGAGGATATTATATTAAAATAGCTGAGCAGACAGCTTTGTTGAACCTGGGTCGGATCCTTTCTTAAAATGTTAAGCTCACTAGACCACTCATAATCTGGGGGTCAGCATGTTCTGGTAAACCGAGGCTGAGGTTTGACTTTTCTTTCTTTATTTACACAAATATCATCTGGAAGCTTCCCCTCATCTTGTGTACAGAAAAACCACATTGTCCACAAGTAAAATGAGGCTCTGGTATCAGTACTGCTGCTCTAGTCTCTTGCTCTCAGGGTGTCCAATCCATACAACAAGTTGAAGCACTGGTGGGGTTGTCCAGGCTTCATGCAATGGTATATCAAGTATCATCTTGTGTGGAGTGTATTTAAGCAATTACAATATAAATGCAAAAGGAAAAAAATCACACTAATACAAAAGCAGAAGGCAAAAAGAACAATATATGAAGACCTTCTTGAATACAAAATATAAATTGCAGTGCTAGAAATTCGATTGTTCTAATTACAAACTGTGCATTCCACACCCAGTGTCCATAATTAAAATCTTGCAAACAAGCTGACCTATGTATGCAAAAATCAGTGTGTAAGAAGGTTAATCTGTGTTAAGAACACCACCACCAAACACTCAGGCTGAAAACCAGGGCTTTTTTCAGGGGGAACTTGGCGGAACTCAGTTCCACCACCTCTGGCTCACCACAATCACTTGTAAACACAAAGGTCTGGTTTCTGTGTTTACAAGTGACAGCTCTGCACTCTGTGTGTAACCCCCATGAACTCTGCACTCTGTATGTAATGCAATCCTGGTATTTAATGCCCCTTTAAGACCCTTCTACTGTTTGTGAAATCTTAACAGGGTCGTGGTTGAGTTCCTGCACCTATTTTCTGAGAAAAAAAAGCTCTGCTGAAAACTATCCAGATAGTGTATAATGTATACAACGTATAAAGAGGTCAATTTGCATTTGCATCCAAGGGAATAAATGAAATGTAGAGCACCTGTTATCTTTCTACTATTCCTAATAAGCAAATGTTATACATGTTCTCCCATTCAAGAAAAAAAATACAAAATAGAGCTCTTATACTGTAGTACATTCAGTACAATTTATGTAAACATATGTATCAATAAATAAAGTCAAGCCAGCTAAAACACCCAAAGAATGCTGTTGGTGGATTCGATTGATCCTATCTGACATCATGTAACATCAGTCTGCTAACTCTAACCAGTGCATTTCACCATATAGTCATCTTGCTGACTGGGAGCCGCAAAAAAAGCACAAGAGCATTGATTAAAGCTGGAAAATTCATAGTTAGATTTTTTCATTTCATTTTTCATTTAATTTCAGCCTTTGTATTCTCACAGCACCAGTGGCTGTTAGGATACCCAAACAGTGGTTTCATACAGTTGGATGCAGCCACTGTTTGGCTGAAAACTTCCATCTGATTCCTTAAAAGATGTTGGACAGGAGGGTGATTACAGAGCCACCCACTGAGTGAATTTCTGATAGTTCAACTGAAAATGTTTCATCCAACGCCTTTGGTTTTTTAATTGAACAATGTCATGCAGGAGAGGGGTGACAGGGCCACCTACGAAGTGGAATTCAGCCAGTCACCAGAAACCTGTTCAAATTCCCATAGTGCATGGCCAGTTCAACACCAATAGAGTAAATGCCCTAATTTGACAGGTTAAGCAGTGTTGGGGTAGCATTAGAGAGTAGTAGTAGATGGCAATGCAATTTGTTTTTAAATTGAAGTGAGAGACAAACACTTCAAACCAAGATAAAACTTCCCTAGACAATATTTTACCAGAACTACTGAGGATTTCCTCATTATTCCTGTGCTGTTGGCAAACCCAGAATTTGAGATGATGTTCAAGGTTTATTCTCAGGGACAATGGTCACCCAATAAATTGAACAACAGCAAATGCTAGTGCTCTGGATGCCTGCATAGTAAATCACAATGAATACAATTTTACTAAAAGCATTAATGAGGATCTAAGAAGGAAGTCCGAGAGGCAGGGCGGATTTTCCAGTTAAATTTTAAATGGCTTATAACAGTGCATCTTCAAAGGAGATGACAAAAGGTAAACAGTCTATTGGTGATGAACAGAAGCTCAGGGCGGCTCTTCTCAGGAGTGAAGCCAGCTCAGGAAAACATAGAAAAATAGCGGTTCTGAGTAAACTGTTTAATGTAATAACACTAATATGTATCCAACACTTACATAGAAGTAAATGGAGAGATGCTTGTATAAAATGGGGTTAATGTCCTAAGAGGTGCATGATCCAGGGTCCTTTGTGCATCCAGAAGTGTCCCAATTCCCAGCTATGAGAGCCACAAGGTACCGGAGTGGAAGCCGGCTGTGTCCATTGATGGACATGGCGACTGTGTGCTCATGGAACAGCGTGTGACGTCAGCTAGATCAGATGAATGGGGAAAACACCATATCCATCTGATCTAGCTGACGTCACACGCTGTGGACACAGTCAATGGACACAGCCGGCTTCCACTCCGGTACCTTGCGGCTCTCATAGCTGGGAATTGGGACACTTCTGGACACACAAAGGACCCTGGATCATGCACCTCTTAGCACATTAACCCCATTTTATACAAGCATCTCTCCATTACTTCTATGTAAGTGTTGGATACTTATTAGTGTTATTACATTAAACAGTTTACTCAGAACCGCTTTTTGCTTTTTTACCCAACTAAATTGGGATGCAGAAACTGGGATACAGACAGCAATAAAACCCTGACAGGTGTTTTTATCTTTCTTTAGGCCATCCAAATATTATGGAGCTGTCTGGAGGGGGGTTAGCTTCAGTATTCCAAGGTTCATGACAGTATGCAATTCAAAGGTCTTCCTGTCTTTGTGTGTAGGTAACCAGTTGCATTCACGTGTTGCTGCGATTAGGGATGAGCCAAACACCCCTGGGTGTTCGTGTGAACTTTAGAACCCTGTTAAAGTCTATGGGACTCGAACATTTGAAATCTAAAGTACTAATTTTAAAGGCTAATATGCAAGTTATTGTCCTAAAAAGTGTTTGGGGACCCGGGTCCTGCCCCAGGGGACATGTCAATGCAGTGATTTTAATAATGCTTAAAGTGAAACAATAAAATTGAAATATTCCTTTAAATTTCGTACCTAGGGGGGTGTATAGTATGCCTGTAAAGTAGTGCTTGTTTCCTGTGCCTAGAACTGTCCCTGAACAAAGTGTAATTTCTGAAGGAAAAAAGTAATTTAAAATCACTCATCTTAGGGTCTGGTATGGATATTAAGTGGAACCCTGCGTCAAATAAAAAAAAAATGATGTGGGGTTCCCCCCAAATATCCATTCTAGACCCTTCAGGTCTGATCTGGATTTTAAGGGGAACTCCACCCCACTTTAGACTTCAAACGTTCGAGTTCCATAGACTTTAACAGGGTTCTAAAGCTCACCCAAACTTGCTGCGAACACCCCAAATAGTTCGCTGTTCGGCGAACAGGCAATGTTCGAGTCGAACATGAGTTCTACTCGAACTCGAAGCTCATCCCTAGCTGCGATACATTTCCAAGCCACTTGCATAATATCACTGTACTAATAAGGTAGTTCCTTATTAGGACAGTACATAAAAAGGAACTATACAGTGAAGATGTACTGATCTGCTGCCTGAAAAAAGAAAAACACCTGTATTTAATTTTTACAGAAAATATTAACGGCTTGAGATCTGCTGATGGTGTCAAAGTGGTTTTGTGGTTATCACTTCTGCATTGTAGCACTGGGGTAACTGGTTCAAATCCTCGTTAAGACACTATCTGTATGGAGTTGACATGTTCTCCTTGTGCTTATATGGGTTCCCCCCACATTCTGGTAGGTTAATTGACTCCTGTCCAAATTGACCCTAGTATATGTATGTATGCATTTTAGGTAGGGACTGTGGAATATAGCTCCCATAGGGCAGAGACTGACGAGAATGCACAGTATGTAAAGTGCTGCATAAATTGTTAGGGTTGTATAAACACTTGTAATAAAAAAACACTCCTGGGCATGCAAATAGAGAACTGCTGGTTAAAGTCTCTAAGCTCATTCAACATATTTTTTCTGCATAACTAATTAAAGTGGTTTATGATGCATGGGAGCTCACTACTAAAAGGCATGCTTTTTCTTTAATAATATCTGATGTAAATCAAATATAATAGAGTGTAGAAAGTTCACTAGTTTAGATTTAGTCATTATGCTAAACATTCCAGTTCAACGCAAATTTCTTGAAGACGAGCTCCAGGCAAAATTCAAAAAAAAAAATGCAGCAGTTAATATGCAGTATAACTCGCAATTTACTCAGGTCTTTTTCTTATTTTGAATGATGTTTGATAGTATTATTTTTCTGCAGAATTTTGTGCCTGTGGCAGGGCATGAATCCCATTCCAGGAATGTTTTACCTCTGTGAATTTCAGCCTACATGCTACCCATTATGAATCTCTGTACAGGTGGTGTCTGAGGCCCCGTACACACGAGCAAATACATCTGTTCAAATTGGTCGGACAGACCGTTTTGAACAGATCTGTCTGCTGGGATGAATTGGTTTGATCGTGTACACACGATCAAACCAAAATCCCCGCCGGCAGACAGCGCGCTGACATGGCGGTGACGTGGCGGTGACGTTGACGCCGCCACGTCACTGCACCAGGAAGTAAAACACTTCCGCTCATGCATCGAATCCATTTGACGCATGTGCGAGCAGATATGTCTGCTGGTTAGCGTACTAACCAGCAGACATGTCAGGCGGATGGATTCCCAGCAGACAGATTTTAAAGCATGCTTTAAAATCTGTCGGCTGGCCAAATCCGTTTGCTCGCCCGTACACACGATTGAATCTGTCTGCTAAGACGGTTTGGCAGACCATTTTCAGCAGAGAGATTTGATCGTGTGTACGCGGCCTTAACCTCCTTGGCGTTTTTCCCGTGTCTGACACGGGGTAAAAATTTGCTGCTACTATTGTTGATCCCGTGTCAGACACGGGCTCGCCTCGCTGAATCCAGAGACTGTTTACTTACCTTCTTCCTGGATCCAGCGATGCATCCACGCTGTGTGAGCGAGCGGGTGCTCGCTCGATTCACACAGCGTCCCCGTGTGCCGCCGAGCTCCGTTCCCTGCGACGTTACGTCGCACGGGGACGGAGAACGGCGCCAAATTCAAAAATGTAAACAAACACTTTACATACAGTACAATGTAATCTTATAGATTACAGTACTGTATGTAAAAAATACACACCCCCCATGTCCCTAGTGGTCTGCCCAGTGCCCTGCATGTCATTTTATATAATAAAAACTTTTCTTTCTCCCTGCAAACTGTAGATTGCCCATAGCAACCAAAAGTGTCCCTTTATGGCAAAAATTGTTTTAGAGCAGCTAAAAAACAGCGATAATAAATTATAATCACTTGCAGAATTTAGCGATAGCGATCTGTGGGGAAATTCGTCATAAAAAAAAAAAATTATGACAGCAAAAATTCTGCAACTGAGCAAATTTCAGTGATTTTGATTTGATTACATTATTGAATAATTTTTACTATAATTATATTATTATTTGTTATAAATTTTTATAATTATTTATTATATTATAATTTTTAATAAAAAAAAAAAAAAAAAATCATACCCGGGATGCCTATTAGACTCTTGTTTAGATAGATTTAAGTAAGTACTTACTAAGAATTGCAGGCCTATAATACATAACACCACATTTCCTTGCAAAACAATTGCAACGCTTTTGGTACAAAATTCCAGACAGAATCATAACGCCAGGGAGGTTAATGTTGGGAAACCTGACATTTTTCACTTTTTCAGATACTTGCAAGTAGTGAACTAATAAAAAGGGACAAGCCCTAGGAAGGAGTGCAAGGAAAGGACTAGGGAAATTATTTCTGGAGAACAAAAAGAGGAAATACCCGGTATTTATTGGCTGATTTTATTCTGACTGAAGTCCTTGAAACTTTTGAATTCTGAATGCTTCAAAGTCACAGTAGTTTGTATTCATTAATGTTTACCTTTTTGTATAGAACGTATATGTAGCACTACCCCTGGGGGACCTTCTGGTTGTTTTGGGTGGCACGATTACCTAATGACTCCCCCAAATTCCTAGGGGTGAATGATGTATATTGCATGTAGTAGAAGTAAAGGAATGTCCAGAACAGGTGCTCTTTGCTGTGCTCTTTATTACCTAGCCGGGTAAAAGCAATAAACTTGTGGTGAGGAAAGTAAAGTTGAAGAAGAAAGAAGAACAGCAGATCCAGGTGTGATGATAGGGAAACAGTCCTGCACCCAAGCGTAACACTTCTCTGCGCCACTCCTGCCTGAGTGGGTTTGGCGTACCCGGACAGGCCTCTCTCACTGACCTGGCAGCCAGAGTATCACTCGAACATTTGTAGGATAAAGTCCCTGCCACAGACCCTCCTTGTTGAACTGCAGGAAAACATGTCTGCCACAGGCCCTCTCTGACTTGTAGTTATGGAGGCAATCCTCCTTAAATAAGTTACGCCTGTATTTGCTTCAACTTGTCGCTCAGGTACTGACTGAAAGGTGATCAATCCCTCATTGTCCAGCTACCTTGATCCCCGGTGGTTTGTCAAGGCCCTTTTGGATCGCCAGCCTCTCAATGACGCTCCTCAGACGAACTCCCCACCGAACAGCAATACAGCTTGGGATACTAAAAGGTGGGAACCCCGTCGCTCACTGGGTTCCCGTCACTGCTTAGATGCTCCGGGCCAACATGGTCCCGGAACCAGGAACACCGCGTGCCACTCACGCCCTGGCCAGGTAGGCCAATACACTGAGGCGCCATGATGTGGTCACCCTAAAGGTGGGTGCCACACTCAAAGAAGAAGACCCAGAACCAATGATGTCTCCCCCATAAATACCCCTCCCCAGCATGCACAGCGAGGCCAAACCCTCCTGATTGGCTGCTGGGAAAGAGCACCTAAACCTTGACACCACTGCTGCCACCTGCCGCACCAGGGTTGGAAGAACACCCCAATGCAACAGAATAGCCTACAGCACAGCCAAGCTGAGACAGAGACCCTGTTTTGCACTTAACAATTTGGATCAGAGTTGAACTACACTCTGAGTTCCCTATAAATTTAACTAGCACCGGTACTTAAAGTAACCAGGTGCTACATATACATTATATATTATTTATGAAATATCATATGCAATATACAATGCTATCATACTTATATATATAACTTCAAACAAGACCAGCATATGTTTCACTTCAGGTAGTTTTATTTGTATCAATGTATTTATTTCATTAAATGAGGTAGTTAAGGTTGTGTCTATGTTATTTGTACTTAAAGCTAAAATAGTGTATACAGGCTTGAAGAATTTGAACATTATATACATGATGTGCCAATACCTAGTCAAGCATCTGGAACAAAAAAAAAAGAAAAGAGAGAAAATGTATAAATGCCTTTGGCAAATACCTTTCATGCTGTGATATTTTATTCTGTTAATGGTGAAAAATAAACCTCTTCCTTGTGAAACTGCTTGGTTATCTCTGCATCTATATTACAAACAGGTAACAAAATCACATGGAACTGTGCTAAGGTACTCTGTTATTAGTTCCAGAATGTTAAGGACCCATTTACAAGAGGCAGAATGTAGTACATGCCATTTGGATCTGCATAAAAAATTATTCAAGAGATCTTTTTTCTCTTAAAGTACCTGTATTAGGCTTGGTTCACACTGTGTGCAGATTTGGCTCACAGAAGCGGTCCGGTGAGTCCCTGTTTTCCATTTCATAGACCAATCAGGCCTGAATTTTTGCCTAAACTGAGTCAAAGACTCACAGAACCCTTGTGCATTGCGCCTCGGCGGCCACACCCGGAGGTGTGTAAACCGGCTCCATTGAGATCCGGGCACAATCTCCTGTCATGCGAATTGAATGCAGGGAAACCTGCATCCAATTGGCATCACTGTGAACCCAGCCTGAAGCATCTTAAAGTAGCAACAACCCAAAACTGATATTCTAGTATTTGTTTATTATTGAAAGTTGAATCACGTGATGATGTACTTTCAAACTCTCATTGAGACTCTGGTGGTGATTTGCTACATCCATTAAAAGGAGTCTTTAATCACCATGTTGGATTTTTGATATATTTTATATTACACAGAATTCAACAGAGTGAGAACACCCTAAGGTGGATGGAAACAGCCAACACTCAATGCTGTGCAGGAACAGAGCCAGGAAGTATAAGAGGGAAAGTTGGAGACCACAATTTTTTTTCGGAAACCAGAATTTCCCTGTGGCTGCAATCTTAGTTTTGGTTGAAATAACCTTTTAACTCAAATCTGTACATCCAAATATTAGATGCGTAAGTACTTTTAGCTGATCATGTTTTTAATATGTTATGCATCTTTGCATTTTATTTAATCAGTGTAAGAAATAATTTCTTATTTTTAAAAGAAATTCCCTGCATATTACCTGTTTGGAATACCTGTGGAATGGAGACAAGATGATGCAGTAAAACAAAGAAATCATATTGTTTTCTTGCAGCTCACCTTAAGCCTCACTCTGTGTCTAAAAACCTTGGTTCTAGGTGTATAATACATCTGGTCATACAAGCACCTACACACATTTCCCACATTCCCTTTAGTTGTGTCTCCAGATTTACTCATTAAAGTCTCAGGAGATGTCATGAGGAGGACACAATAGCATAGTGTCCTGTAACTTAAGAAACACTTACTGCATCAATGTATAGGAATAATGGCAAAAAGGGAACTCTTTAATATTTTACACTCATACGAATGAAAGACAGAAAAGACTTGAGAGAAGTAAGAAACTCACAGCAATGAGTCAACAAGGTTCCTAAAATAATGGCATTTCCATTTTCCATTATGCTATCATGTATTGGAACTATTATTATTATTATACACGATTTACATAGCGCCAAATGTTTGTGCAGCATTTTACAATGTAGAAGGGGGACAGCACAAGTACAATACAGTTCAATACAGAAGGGACAGGAGGGCCCTACTCGTGGAGCTTGAATTCTAAAGGAAGGGGGGAGGTAGTACAACAGGTAACAGCTGTGGGGGATGATTTGATGGTGGTGGCTCGGGTACAGTTCTTATGTGAGTGTGGGATAGGCTTCCCGGAATTGTTTTTGGGATCTTCTAAAGTTGGACAGGGTAGGGGCTGCTTAGACATAAGGGGGCAGGGAGTTCCAGAGGATGGGAGAGGTTCTAGTGTAGTCCTTTAGGCGAGCATGGGAGGAGGTAACAAGAGAGCTAGAAAACAGGAGGTCCTGGGAGGAGCGGAGGGGACGATTTGGGCGATATCTGCAGATGAGGCTGGTTATATAGCTGGGGGCAATGTTGTGGAGGGTATTGTATGTATGGTTAGTATTTTAAATTGTAAAGGTGGGGTAGTGGAAGCCTGTGAAGGGATTCGCAGATAGGGGCAGCAGTCACGGATTCGTTAGTGGGGTGTATAAATCTAGCAGCAGCATTCATAATAGACTGAAGGGGGATAGCTTGTGTAAGGGGAGGCCATTAAGGAGAGAGTTGCAGTAGTCGAGGCGGGAAAAAACCAAGGTGTGGATAATGCTTTGTGGTGTCATTAATCAGAAAGAGTCAAATTCTGGAGCTGTTACAGAAGTTAAGGCGGCAAGATTTAGCCAGTGATTGGATGCGGGGGCCTAAAGGAGAGGTCAGGGTCAAGGATTACACCAGCACCCTAGCATGTGTGGAGGAACCAATGATTGTTCTGTTGATCTTAATGGTAAAGTCATGGAGAGGGGACCGAGAAGGGCGAAATATAACAAGATCAGTTTTAGAAAGATTGAGTTTGAGAAAGTGGTGTAACTTCCATACCGATATGTCATTCAGTAAGTTTGTGATCTGTGAGGAGATCAATGGGGTAAGTTGAGGAGTGGAGAGATAGATCTGGTTGTCATCGGCATAGAGATGGTATATGAAACCATGGGAGATTATCAACTGGCCCAGGGAAGAGGTATAGGGAGAAAATAGGAGGGGCCCAAGGACGAAGCCGTGGGGTATCCCAACAGAAAGGGGAAGAGAAGTGGAGGAACTGGAGTTGTACGTGACACTGAGAGTGCGCTGAGATAGGTAGGAGGATAAACCAGGGTAAAGCAGAATCAGCGAGGCCAAGGGAGTGGAGTTTGCTAAGGAGGAGAAGGTGGTCAACGGTTTTAAAGGCAGCAGAGAGTTCCAAGAGTATGAGTATGGAGTACTGGCCATTGGTTTTAGCCATTAGTAGATTGTTGGTGAGTTTAAGTAGGGAAGTTTCAGTGGAATGTTGTGGGCAGAAGCAGAACTGTAGGGGATCAAGAAGGTTGTTGTCAGTGAAGTAGCATTTGGTCGATGAGCTTGGAGACAAATGGGAGCAAGGAGATGGGTCTTAAGTTATTCAGACAGGTGGGGTCTAGTGATGTTTTTTTAAGTATTGGGGTAACCAGTGCATTTTTGAGCAGGGAAGAGAAAGGTGCCAGAGGACAGAGAAAGGTTGAAGATGTGGGTTAGAGAGTTTAGGATAGAGCAGGAAGGGGGGTTGCAGTAATTGTGAGGGGACAGGGTCCAGGTGGTGAGGTGGGCCATGGAGAGGAGTTTGTCAACTTCCTTGGTGGTAACAGGGCAGAAGGAGGGAAGTGCCGAGTTGGACCTGAAGTTGGATGGAGGGTAGGAAGTTGGATGCTGGATATCTCCTCATGAATTGTGCCAATTTGGTTTTGAAATGGTTGGCAATTTCCTGAGCGGTTTGGTGGGTGGGGGCAGTGGGGGGTGAAGTAAGGAATTAGGGGTAGAAAAGAGTTGATGAGGTTTGGATGAAAGGGTTTTGATGAGAGTGTTGTAATAGGTTTGTTTAGCAGTGTAGAGGCAGGAGTTGTATTAGAGAATGGCAGATTTGTAGAGGGTAAAGTCTTGCAGGAATTTAGATTTATAATGTTTATGTTGATTGTCTGAGATTCTTCTATTGAAATTGTATAGGGTATTCATAAAACATTTTAGGTTGCATAAAGTAAAGTCTTACACATTGTTTTGTAGAACCTATATAGGCCATGATATAGAAATGTACAAACAAAATAACTCTCAGTCAAAAGAGAACAATAAAACATCATAAACAATGGTGGTGGAGAGGGTAAATGTCCAGAGAAAGAAGGGTTTGAGGGATTGGACATGGGGCGGAAAAAGGAGAAGGAGGAAAGGAGGGTGGTGTCAGAAAGAGAAGTGCAGGCAATGGTCCCATTACAGGTAAAGTAGTTAAGTGTCAAAACTGGAGGGCTGGCATTGCAGTTTTCCTCTTTCCCTTAGATTCCCTTATCTCATTTCTCTACTATACTAGGGTCTGACATTATAATTAACAATATACTATCACAAGAAAGTATCTATGTTTTGTTCCTTGGGGTACAGAGGACCGTTTTTGCATTTTTTTCTGTAGCTTATTTAATAGTATATCCTTTGGTTATATTTGAGCCTTCCAATGGCTGCAGTGGGCCACTAACTTCCCTTTAGTTCTGGGTATATAGTGCTAGCCCCCTACTGATCACCACTTAGTTCTTTATTTAATTAAGTCTGAAAAACACTTTTTTCTTCTTTACAGATCAGTAAACTCATTATTGTTAAACATATATTGAATGACTGGACCTTTGAGTTCCTAAGCAATATGAGTAAACACTGACTCTTTCCTGTATCCATTACAAGAATGGATATTAAGCCCAATTATAGAATGCATTAGAGGGAAGAGGTCTATCACATCCAATTATTTGGGAGGTATAATCTTGAAATGATTCAATTTAGAAGACACTATTTAAAGACTGAAAGTAAATAACTTTCTTAACAAAATCTTCCTGTGCATCATCTGTCTTCCGTGTCAACTGGAAACAAACAACTTTCTTAACAGAGTCTTTCCATGCATCATCTGTCTTTCTCATCAACACCGTGGAGTATGGGATTGTTTGATTGCTTGTCTAATTTAATATTTCTGAATGCCATTTAGAAAACCATATTTAAACCATTTGCATTCTCATATTTGGGTATATAGATGTCATATAAACCAGTACTATAGAAAACAGGGCCATACAGACCACCTGGCAGGGTCCCCATTTCCCTAAACTGCCCACAAGCTTCCCTTACCCCCTTGAAGCTCAAATACTTTGGAGGTGTGCCTAGCCTAGCACTAAAGCACATCACTAAACCATTTTGAATGTTCTACAAAACCACAGTAATCATCCAGAGTCTTTCACCCATAAATAACTAACCCACGTTTGCCTTTCACCACTGTCTCCACCTCATTATTTTCCTATTAGTGCATCCTACCACATCTACTTGCACAGACCTTTTCTCTAAGCCCCAGCTCACATGTCTTTTAGACCGTGTACACACCATTAAATAAATCAGATTAAATCGGTCTGACAGACCGTTTTGATCGGATTTGTCTGCTGGGATAGATTGGTTTGATCGTGTACACACGAGCGGCCATCCATTTATTGGTGAAGGGATCACACAATAATCTACATCAGTCACTGGGTGAATTTATTTATGTGATACAGTCTGTGAAAGATCGAGGTTGAATCTAAAGGACATAATCTCTCTATGAACTTTGTTCCATGGACTCAATACTAGTAGCCCCACTCCAATGGGTTATGGATTTTGATTAACCCTTGCCATAATGTCATGTCATTTTAAGGGCGCAGCTTTGCTTTTTGTTTTTAAACCAAAATACCCGCCAGCAGACAGTGCAGTGACGTGGCGGTGACGTTAACGCCGCCACGTCACTGTCACCAGGAAGTAAAACACTTCCGCGCATGCGTCAAATCCATTCGCCGCATGTGCGGACAGATATGTCTGCTGGTTAGTGTACTAACCAGCAGACATGTCGGACGGACGGGTTCCCAGCAGACAGATTTTAAAGCATGCTTTAAAATTTGTCTACTGGAAAAACACACGATCGAATTTGTCCGTCGGACCGTTTCCAGCAGATGAATTCGATCATGTGTACGCGGCCTAAGAGACAGAACAATATTACTATATTATATTTACTAAAGTAAAACAACTATAGTTCTAAAAGCAGTATGTCAACTATCAAGGGACACCTAAAAGTCAGACATTAAGCTAGAATACGGCATTAGTAGATCCCAGTATAGAAAAGTAACACAAATATAACTACATTCGGTAGCAATTCAGTATAGTAAATAAACTGACATAAACTTTATTGGTACATAATTTGAAAATGGAACAAATTTTCATGAAATTAATTTAAAAGGTGTCTAAGTTGTATACATTTTACATATGTCCATTTTAAGTTTTTGTTGTCTAATGTGTCTCATAGACAAACAGAGGTGGCACGGGAGTGAGCATGCACAAGTGCCCCTAGAGCAAGTGGTTTGCTATGAGGAAACTCAGCAGGAGGGAAGGGCCAAGAGCGCCAGCAGAGGACCCAAGAAGAGGAGAATCGAGGCTGAGAAAGGAAAAGACATTCAAAAATGAACAGTGATGTTCCAAGATATCAGCTATTCTTTCTTCCTGGGATCAACAGCTTCAAGTGAATTCCACCACCATAATCAGGCTTCCATACGTTGGATGCAAAGAGAGCAGGAGAAGGAAGCAGCAAGACGTGTAGCAAGACGTGCAGCAAGACGTGCTCTCTCCTCTCTCTGTGCTGATTTCACGACCAGGTGTCTACTGCTGGTTGTGTCGGCCCCCTCTCTCTCCTAGGGCTTGAACCAGGGAGTAGCAGATACTGGCGCACGGATCCCAGCAGTGGGACGTGTGGCTCATACTCCCTGGATAGGCAGGGTTTTTTGGCCACCCCCCGTTCCTGCTCCAGCTCCTTCCCTGCTCCAGCCCCCATCCTCTGAAGGTAAGTCTGCCTGCTCTCCCTGGGACTAAAAGCGGCCGTCCTTGTCAGGACAAGCCGCAGTCTTCTCTATCCCGAGAGACAGGAATCTTCTTTTTTTCCCCAGCCTTGGTTTCCCTGCACTCCCTCACCTCCCTTACCTCCATCATCCCCAAGGGCCCCCTTCCTCTATCCTCCGCCCGTGAAGTTTTCGCCGTTCTGGGGCTCTGTTGAGGGCACCGCGCCAGGCCGCTCTGAATCGCGGGGCCGCGGTCTAGGAAAGACCGCGGCTTCACTTGCGGCCTAATGGCGCGCCGCTCCCCACGCCTCTGTGGTCCTCTCTCAGCCCCAGGAAACCCCCCTTACCCCAGAAGGACAGTTACCCGGCCTGTCTCCCACCCCCTCAGCCCCCTGTTTAATTAAAGAATCACCCTGTCAGCCCTCATCCCACTGCCTGAACAGCCATCCCGCCTGACCAGCAACAGCGTCCCCCTCACAGCCCCAGCCCCCCCCCCCTGTCTTTCCAAAGCACAGAAGCCTGATCCAGGGGTTACCCGATCGCCTCTTACAGGGGTCAGGAAGGAATTTTTTCCCTGCCGGAGCATATTGGCCGAGCGCCGCCAGGGTTTTTTGCCTTCCTCTGGACCAAGCCAGGAGAGAGGAGTTAGCCAATTCCTCTCCCCACTACCCCGAAATCCCCCCCCCCCCGTGTATTGACGATCATGGCACGTAGGCAATATTCTGCCGAAACCATTTGGAGTTTGAGGCAATGCGCCGCAATACTGCCAGCCATCACCAAAAAGGCCCTAAGAACTGAGCGACTATTGAGAATCGATCATAGATCGACGGTCAGTCATTTCAGCCATTTACCCCAGCTCAAGCACATGTCATGTGCTCTGATCAACACAAGATCGGCAGTAAAACACCGCCTTGAAATCCGCGACTTCATTCAACAAAAAGATCTAGATTGTCTTTTTATTACAGAGAGCTGGCTCACAGCCGACTGTAACACCATTCTAGGAGAACTGGTGCCAGAAAATTACCGTATCATAACGGAAAACAGAATAGGGCAAAGAGGAGGCGGCCTGGCGGTGATCCACAAGACTCATCTTACGATCACCAAACCAGTCCGCCAAAACCCTCTTCCATTCATGGAAACCCTTACCCTGCAACTGCAAGCAAGTTCAAAGGAGACCGTCCACATTTTGCTCTGCTATAGGCCGCCCGGCCCAAAATCGCAGCTGCTATCATCATGGACGGATTTCTTCTCCACTTATACCCTCAACAGCAAACATCTTTTGCTGCTCGGGGATTTCAATCTCTGGGCCAACTCCTCACAGGACCCCATTGCCGACGCCTGTATTGACCACCTGGAAGGATTAGGGTTGCAGCAACTAGTATGTGGGCCCACACATGCTTCAGGTCACACACTTGATCTTATTTTCAGACAAGCTCTGGAAATAAAAATTTGGGAAAATGAAAAATTGCCATGGACAGACCACCATGCAATTAGATTCAGTATTTCCACCATCCCCCCTGCAACAAAAACATCAAATCCAGTGACAACACACTGGACTAGATGTCAGAAGAAGCTCCACTCGGAACTCTTCAAAACCACCTTAAGGAAAAAAATAGAAACAACTCTGCCGCATCAAACGGCCGTTAAAACATTGGAAGCCATAAACTCGGCCATGCTACAGTCAGCCGACTTGGTAGCGCCGAAGCGACGAACCCGCATTCGGAAAAACAACCGCAGCTGGTTTAACAACCAACTGTCGTTACTGAAGCAAGAACGCAGAAGGGCCGAATCTGCCTGGAAAAGATGTTCTTCAGAGCTAAACCTATCCATCTACAAGGCGACTACAAGAAAATACCACAAAGGAATTTTCCAAGCTAAGAAAAAGTATTTTTCGGAGGCTATCAACGGCGCCCTAAACCGCCCCCGCGAACTCTTCAAGATGGTCACCCAGACCATGAAGCCAGGATGCATTGAAACCCCCAGCTCGGACACACAAGAATTTTGCAATGAACTATCGGATTACTTCATTAATAAAATCGAGGTAATCCGTGAAAGCATTCAGCAAAACAATTCCCCCCTCAGCCCCCCCTGCAGCCTCTCACACAACACCCATAGTAATTCTTCTATATCAGGTAAGTTCGCCCTGGAACCCATCTCCATCGAGACCACTAAGAATGTCATTTGTACTCTGCGTAATGGCACAGCGCCAAATGACATTATCCCCACTAAACTGCTGAAGGAATGCGCCGACATTCTGGCTCCTCCCATCACGCAGCTTATCAACCAGTCTTTCTTGGAAGGCATAGTGCCCTCACAGTTGAAAGAGGGTATAATCCAACCCATCATGAAGAAACCCTCCCTGGACCCCAAGGATCCACTCCACCGCCGCCCCATAACAAGCCTCAACGTACTCTCAAAGATAATGGAAAAAGTAGTGGTACAACAGCTGCAACAGCATCTAGATACCTACAAGCTACTTGACCCATTGCAATCAGGCTTCCGTCCCGGACACGGGACGGAAACAGCATTGCTGAAAGTATGGGACGATGTTCTCAAGGCCGCAGACGAAGGAGAATCTTGTCTTCTAGTTCTGTTGGACCTAAGTGCCGCTTTCGACACTGTAGACCACAATCTGTTACTGACTCGGCTTGCTGAAGTAGCCAGAGTCGCAGAAGGCGATCTATCTTGGTTCTCCTCTTTTCTGGAAAACCGATCGCAAACAGTGAAGTTAGGACCTTTCACGTCTGACAAACGCACAGTAACATGCGGAGTCCCTCAAGGATCGCCTCTGTCACCAGTGCTGTTTAACATATATCTTCGTCCTCTCTTTGAGATTATTAGCAGCCAAAAACTGCTTTACCACTCATATGCAGATGATACGCAACTGTATTTCCGCATCTGCAACAGACAGGATCACCGCCTCAATCTAGAGACATGCCTCTCTTTGATAGAGGACTGGATGACAAAGAGTTATCTTAAACTCAATGGAGCAAAAACAGAACTTCTCCTGTTTCATGCCAAGCGCAGGAATCAACTTTCAACAGCGTGGACCCCCCCGCCCATTCTGGGCAAGCTCATCACCCCTAGCGCCAAAGTCAAAAGCCTAGGGGTCATTTTTGACTCCTTTATGACAATGGACGCTCAAATAGGATCAGTAGTTAGTGGATCTCACCATCTACTGCGCCTACTACGCAGACTCACTCCGTTTATCGCTAAAGAAGATTTAGCGGCCGTGGTGGGAGCAATTGTAAACTCCAGGCTGGATTATGCAAATGCCCTTTACCTCGGCCTCCCCAAGTACCAAATCGCCCGTCTACAAGTCGTTCAGAATACGGCCGCCAGACTTGTGACTGGGAAAAAACCCTGGGAATCCATCTCACCATCACTGAGGGCACTTCATTGGCTGCCAGTCAAAGACAGAATTGCTTTTAAAGCTCTCTGTCTTACTCATAGATGTGTCCATGGGAATGCCCCACTTTATTTATGCGAAATAATAAAAGCGCATAATCCCAATCGCGTTTTGCGATCCACGAATCGGAACCTACTCCAGGTTCCGAAAGCCAACTTCAAGTCCAAAGGAGAAAGGAGATTCGCGATCCAAGGCCCCAGACTATGGAACGCTTTACCAACCAGCATTCGGTTGGAGGAGAACCACCTAGCATTTAGAAAAAAGGTCAAGACTTTTCTCTTTTGATATCAAAGGAGACAGGAACAACAAGCGCCCAGAGGCGATTCAGTTCGCATGTGTCGCGCTATACAAGTTTTCATTCATTCATTCATTCATTCATTCATTCATTCATTCATTCATTTAATGGATACAAAGATAAAAATCTAATAAAAACATGCAGTTCTAGGCTATAATTCAATATTTTAGAACTTATCCATACAATAAAGTTCTGAATTTTCTGCACAGTCCAGATTTCATTTGGAAACATTTATTGCAGGAATCAGTCAATATGCCAAGGGAGAAGTTTAGTATTTGTAGATGCAAACATGCCTAGCAATTTTGTTAATTGTAAGACAACATTTTTTGTGAACTTTGCTAATGTACAGCTGTGGCCAAAAGTTTTGAGAATGGCACAAATATAATATTTTCACAAAGTCTGCTCCTTCAGTGTTTTTGTATATTTATGTTAGATGCTACTATAATTTGATGTTTTGTTCCCCAAGTCACTTAGTTATCTATTTGGCCTTATCGTGAGGTGCTCCATCATGCTGGAAAAGGCATTGTTCCTCACCAGACTGTTCTTGGATGTTTGGGAGAAGTTTCTCTTGGAGGAGGTTTTTGTCCCATTCTTTATTCATGGCTGTGTTATTGGGAAAATCTATGAGTGAGCTCACTCCTTTGGCTGAAAAGCAACCTCACACATGAATGGTCTCAGGACGCTTTACTGTTGGCATGACATATGAACTTTTCTTCTCCGGACAAGGGTTTTTCTAGATGCCCCAAACAATTGGAAAGGGGATTCATCAGAGAAAATTACTTTACCCCAGTCCTCAGCAGTCAAATCCCTGAACCTTTTTCAGAATATCAGTCTGTCCCTGATGTTTTTCCTGGAGAGAAGTGGCTTCTTTTCTGCCCTTATTGAAACCAGGCCTTCCTCCAAAAGTCTTTGCCTCACTGTGCGAGCAGATGCACTCATACCTGCCTGCTGCCATTCCTGAGCAAGCTCTGCATTGGTGGTGCCCTGACCCTGCAGCTGAATTGCAGTGGAGATGGTCCTGGCACTTGCTGGACTTTCTTGGGCGCCCTGAATCCTTCTTCACAAATGCAGTGGAAATGTTTTTTATGGAATTAAGTTAATTTTAATGGCAAAGAGGGACTTTGCAATTAGTTGCAATTCATCTGATCACTCTTCATAATATTCTGGAGTATATGTAAATTGCCATCATAAACACTGAAGCAGTGGACTTTGTGAAAATTAATATTTGTGTCATTCTCAAAACTTTTGGCCACAACTGTACTGTGAAATGTGCAGATGGAGAAAAAACTTTCTTGCTCTGAGTTGCTGGCATTTCAAGGAAAGTTTGTGATTAATCTGCAGTAAAAAGAGCAGTGATCACAAGCATAGAGAGCAGTCCCTAAAGTTTTAACATTGAAGAGTTAGTAAAGCATTGACCCTGACATATGTATTTTAATGGGTGCGTATTATTTGTCAGGATACATTACATGTTGGTTCAAATCAATACTATATATGAGTATAATGAGAGAGGAATTAATTGGTTTGATGAGATTTAGATTCAACCCTGATTGGGCCTATTCGCTTAAGGCATAATATGAACATGTCACAATACAACAGTAAGGAATGTAAATGGCTTAATTAGGTTACAGTTTAACAAGTATTAACAGATGAATGTGAACAATGTATACTGGATCTTAGCCTGGGAATTGGTTAGTATAATAGGTAAAGTCTGAAAAGTGGGTGAAAAGTTAGCCAAAACAGCAGCAAGAGGAGAGAGATAGGAGAAGGAGATAGGAAAGGGGATTTGAAAGGTGGCAGTAAAGTATGACATATACAGCAACAGAACAAATCCCCCATTTAAGTGAGTACAGTGCATAAAACAATAACAATGTACAAAGAGAAATAGAACAGATATAGATGTTTTTACATAAAGACGTACATTACTCTTCCCATGAACTATATTCAAATCAGACATTACTATTCTGAAAGCAGCTGTAGGGTGCTTAGAATGTATTCAGAGGTAGAAAGTGATTTTACAGAGACGATAAGTTCATGGGCAGGAAGAAAGGTAAAGGAAATGAGAACAGCATAATGTATATTGACTTGCCAAGAGCTAGACTGGCGTTAATGTAGTGTGTTAAAAAGTCTAAGGACAACGGAAAGAGAAAACGATATTGAAAAAAAAAGCTGAACATTGTGGGCAGTGATTTACAAAGCAGGTTTGCACAGAGATTAAAGATCACTACTTGGAGCTGGGAATGAGCATCCCTTGTGCCAGAGGTCAGGTCATTTCTGGTTCAGATGTGAGCTAATTTTATATGTTCATTAGAAAACATGCACTTTTACCTTTGATTTACAAGTTGACCAAAGTCACTTACTGACCTTCAATACTTGAGGCACATAGATTACCGAATGTATTTTAATTAACCCACGGACTATATCCACTTGACCACTGGGCACTTAAACCCCCTTCCTAACCAGACCAATTTTCAGCTTTCGGTGCTCTCACAATTTGAATGACAATTACTCAGTCATACAACATTGTACCCATTTGAAATTTGTGTCCTTTTTTTCACACAAATAGAGCTTTCTTTTGGTGGTATTTGATCACCTCTGGGTTTTTTATTTTTTGCGCTATAAAAGAAAAACGACTGAAAATTCTGTAAAAAAAAAAAAAAAAACTTGTTTCTGTCATATTAGCAGGTTATTTCTCACACACAGCATATGCATACCACAAATTACACCCCAAAACACATTCTGCTATTCCTCCCGAGTATTGCGATACCCCATGTGTGGGACTTTTACACAGCGTGGCCACATACAGAGGCCCAACATGCAGGGAACGCCATCAGGCGTTCTGGAACACCCAGACCAATTCTGACATTTCTCTCCTACATGGAAAAAATCATCATTTATTTGCTAGAAAATTACATAGAACCCCAAAACATTATATATGCTTTTTTAGCAAAGACCCTAGAGAATACAATGGCGGCCGTTACAACTTTTTATCTCTTACGGTATTTTCGCAGAAATTTATTGAACGCGTGTTTTTAAAAAAACTGTTTTGTGCTTAAAACAAAACAAAACAGTAAAGTTAGCCCAATTTTTTTTCATAATGTGAAAGATGAAGTTACGCCGAGTAAATAGATACCCAACATGTCACACTTCAAAATTGCGCACACTCGTGGAATGGCGCCAAACTTCGCTACTTAAAAATCCCCATAGGTGTTATTGCAGAGTATCGCGCAGGGTATTGCAGAGTATTGGGGTATTGCAAAGTATCATGCAGGGTATTGGGGTATTGTCGAGTATTGGGGTATTGCCGAGTACTGGGGTATTGCCGAGTACTGGGGTATTGCCGAGTATTGGGGTATTGCCGAGTACTGGGGTATTGCCGAGTACTGGGGTATTGCCGAGTACTGGGGTATTGCCGAGTATTGGGGTATTGCCGAGTACTGGGGTATTGCCGAGTACTGGGGTATTGCCGAGTATTGGGGTATTGCCGAGTATTGGGGTATTGTTGAGTACTGGGGTATTGTTGAGTACTGGGGTATTGTTGAGTACTGGGGTATTGCTGAGTATTGTGGTATTGTTGGGTATTGGGGTATTGTTGGGTACTGGGGGATTGTTGAGTACTGGGGTATTGTTGAGTACTGGGGTATTGTTGAGTACTGGGGTATTGTTGAGTATTGGGGTATTGTTGAGTACTGGGGTATTGTTGAGTACTGGGGTATTGCTGAGTATTGGGGTATTGTTGGGTACTGGGGGATTGTTGGGTACTGGGGGGATTGTTGGGTACTGGGGGGATTGTTGGGTACTGGGGGGATTGCTGGGTACTGGGGGGATTGCTGGGTACTGGGGTATTGCAGAGCTGGGATGGATTGAGGGATGGCTGGATCTGTGACTGCATTTGTCACAGATCCAGCCACAGCTCAGCTGCGGACACCCCGCTCCCCCCCTCTCCTCGCACACCGTACAGAGAGGAGAGGGAGGTACCGGCGTCATCAAATGACGCCGGTTTGTTTACAAGTGATCACGCCGTCATTCGGCAATTTACCGTGATCCGTGATGCGCCGGGTCTTCTAGCACGGACACTTTCGCGAGCGCGTCCCAGGGGACGCGCAATCGCGAAAGTGAAGGACGACGTCCCAGGGACGTCGTCCCAAGATAAAATGCTTATGGCGCGGTGGGAAAGAGGATATACAGTATGTGGATCACTCATTCTTATAAAATGCCATGACTGAGAGAAAATATAATAAACTCAACAGATACAGTATAAAGCAAATGACAATCATATATTCAACCATATATTTTGAAATGGAAAAAAACCAGCAAATTAATCTGGTGATTTTAGTAGTTTAAATCTTAAAATGTCCAGAATAATGTTTGAAAATGTCTAGCTTTTCGTAGCAGGTGTCTTTTATAGCATAAAAATAAATATAAAAAATAGCCACTGGATATTTCTCCTGTTAGCGTCAAATAAAGCAGTTTTAATCAGATCATAATACTTATGCACTCAATGTGGTGCCTGGATTAACACTTACAACTTGTCTGCTCTGTTTGTATATATTACTTGGAATAATCTGCACTAAGCTACTTCAGTATTGTGGATCATTGATGTATATCCAGTCCATCAGCACAGTGTCTGACCCCCTATAGTTTATGACATGCAGGCATTTGTTATGTCCCATTTATAAAATAAAGTGCAAGTGTATTAGTTGAAATATAGTAGTTTATCTTTTATTTTATGTGAATTTAAAATACTTTCTTTCAGTATATTTGTACTGTAAAGGTCCCATTGTATACAGTTTTCTTAAAGCAGACTTTGCACTAAAATGACAAGGTCCACTTATATAGTGAGGGTCCCATTTTCCTTACCAAAATTACACTAAACTGAAAAGGGAACAACTGTGTGTGTGTGGGGGGGGGGGGGTAAGTTAGTTAATATACTTACCTTTCTCCCACTTCTCCCTGCTGTGTCTACTGGAGGATGTCATTACCATCCTTCCTGCAAGATCCTGTGCGGGGAAGTCTTCTTATCAGATTTGGATCATTCAACATTCCCCAGGATCTCATGAGGGGGATGGTGACATCATAACTTGCAGTACCAAAGCCAGGTGTAAGGTAAATATATTAAGTAACTTTTTTCAAAGTCCTATCTTGGAGTACAAGGTCAACTTTGAACAAATAATTGTTTGTGAATCCGTTGAAAAGTTACTTACTTACTTACTTTAAGACTCTGCCATTACCAGCACTTCCTTCTGTCTGCTGAGATTAGCCACTGCCTTGCAATTAGCAGCAGTATTGTCAGCCTACAGTGCAAGCTTCTTCAGTTGGCCATTGGTTAGCCTACCTAGTAGACATGTGCATTCGTTTTTGTTAGAATGCATTTTCGTCCGAAACGAAAACCGAAAGATCCGACATAAAAAATGCTTTATTTTCGTTTTCGATATAGAGAGACTCGACATGACGCTGACTGAATACAGAATAGCAATCTGTCTATCGAACCTGATATACACACACATACGGTACTTTTCGACATTATAGAGAAAAGATTCAACATCATAGAGAAAAGATTCAACACTATAGAAATAATAGATTCAACATTCGACGGAGAAGATATACTGCACTCGTACATTTTAATGCTCCGCCCATAGGCTATAGAAACAATCTAATGTTGGTTGACTATGACTAGTAATAATAATATAATTATTTATTATTATTATTACTAGTCATACAACATTAGAATTCTTGTAGGCGGAATAATCGACCGGAAATGTACGATTTGGCGTAAAGTTTCGAAGTTCCGTTGAATATTCTTTGACCATTCGACAGAAACCAAGTATTATTGGATTTTCGGACGAAAGCTATTCCCCAACGAAAAACGAAATAAATCAAAACGATTTTCGGGAGTAACTAAATAAATTTGTTTTCCAGATGAAAACGAAAAAACAAAACAAAATGTTTTTCGCACATGTCTACTACCTAGTAGATCTGCTAGGCAGAACCAATGGCCAACTGCAACTTGACTCAGGCTTGAGAAAGGAGCTCACATTGCATAATTTCTGGTGACGTCACACACCACTGTGCACCACGTGTGTTTCAGCCCTCCTTCCTGTTCCAGCCTACACATTGAGCTGATGATCAGTGTTCATAGGAGACCAGGCAGAACGAACTAAAGCTGCAACCAAGCGAACGCAGAGACTCGCCTCCACAGGACTTTTTCATGTGCCTCACTTCACTTACCCAGATGTAAGTTCTTTTATACATTGTTCTAATAAATGTCATACAGTTTTACTTAAGCGGCTCTACCTTTGTCTTTACATGTTCCTGGAGTATGCTTGTGCTTCCCTCAAGAGGCTTGCCCTAAGTTACAAACTGTTTTGTTTACTATCACCACTGGATCACCATATGTTGTCTTATTATAGAGACTTATTCCCCCTATTCACTACCTTCTATAGGCATTTTTTAAGACCACCTGCCTCTAGATTGATGACCCCTCTTAATCAGTGATTACCAGCTTGCGTCCAGTATCTTTCCACTCTATGTCTAATTGTAAGACGATGGGTGACTAAGCATTGTAGGCCTGCAATAGTAAAAGCTATTACTATCAGGATCTCCAAGTAAAAAATGTTTCAACAAATTCACAAAAATATTGCCCAATAAATCTATAAAGTGAAACATGATGCCAAACATACTAAAAAAATGATTTTAGGTTTACATACACTTTAAAGCATAAATGTGCTTTTATCAAGTTTGGCTTGTAGCTCTGTTTGTTATAGTAGTATTAAAGAGGTAGTGAACTCAGTTTTTTTTTCTTTCTTCTTACCTGCAAAGTAAAGGCATACTGTGCTATTATGCATTGCATACAAGCAGATTATGTGACACTTGCCTGCAAATGAAGCCCTCGTTGTAATCGCTGGAGGCCGCATCCATTTTCACCCATCTTTCTTCCAGGTCCACTGACTCCGGCTGTGTGACTGGTCAGAGACACATGACGTCACACCCACACATGCGCACGGGAGCCAGGAGTCAGGACACACGGATCTGAAGAAAAGGCGTGGTGGCCTTCAGAGCTCATGTGCCGATGATGTCATCGGCGCAGTATACAGTAAATATCTCCTAAACCTTGCAAGTTTAGGAGATATTTACAGTACCTAGAGGTAAGCCTTATTATAGGCTTACCTATAGGTACAAACATTAGAGGGAAGCTTAATTCCTCTTTAAAGCTTCATATTTTTTAATACAAAAATTAACTTTACACAATACAACACAACATTTTTACAGCATCCTGCAAGTTAATTTGCGCTATTTCTCTGAATTTCTAGGTGGGGAAGCATGCACTCATGGCATTGGCATGTACAACTCTTAGGTCTGTATGTCCCATCGTTCATTGCACAATTGTGTATGTATACCTCCTATTTATGAAAAAATGCCTGGCATGATTATGCTGCCGCACCTACCAATGCACAAGTAGCAAGGACTAGATGTTCTCTCCTCCTCCCAGGAATGTGATTGGCATTGACTCCAAAGGCAGTACGATGGAAGCAGCTTGTTGATCATTTTTCTTCAGGAGTAGGAGCAGAAGGCATGATTCGAGTGTTTCTACTCTTGAGCTGCCTGTGAATGGTGCCACAGACAGGGTGATCAGGTAACCCTGTATTTAGATCCCAGGAAAGGAGTCACCCTGAGACAAGAAATTGGATCCAGCACAAAAGGAACAGTAAGGAATTATAAAGCAGCATCCATAGTAAGTCTTTAACTAAGCATTAGAAATTAAAAAAGCAAAATTAAGACTTTAATTATTTCCTGTCTGCACTATAGCCTAAATACAGTTACAGTTTGCAGGGAGGACATCCATGGACATCCTCCCATGATTGCACTGCCTGCACGCCCCCTGTGGCGCGCAGACAGCACACTCTGTGATCGCCGAATCCTTCAGACTCAGCTGATCACAGATCGAGGTAAAGGGCCAATCACAGCAGTCCTTTACCACATGATCAGCTGTCAGCCGATGACAGCTGATTACAGGATGTAAACACAAGCCAATTATCGGCTTGTCTTTCCTCACACTGATAGTGTGAGCAGAGAAGAAGAAAGACGATTACCAGCTTATGTGAAAAGGACATCTGCACTGATTATCAGTGACCTTGTTATCACTGCAGTTCTACCAGTGCTTCCTATTACGGCTCATCAGTGCCACCTATCAGTGCCTATTAGTACCACCTATCAGAGCCCCCTTTCAGTGTCCATCAGTACTACCTATCAGTGCCCATCAGTGCCGCCTATTAGTGCAGCTTCATCAGTGCCCACCAGTGCCACCTCATTAGTGCCCAGAAGATCCACCTATCAGTGCCCATCAGTGCCACCTATCAGTTCCCATCAATGCTGCCTCATCAGTGCGACCTTATCAGTAAAAGAGAAAAATTACCTGTTTCAAAATTTTATAACAAATTATTTCCATTTGTTTAGCAAAAAAAACAACAACCCAGTGATGATTACATTCCACTAAAAGAAAGCTCTATTTATGTAAAATAAAAATGATAAAATAAATGATAAAATCTAATATGGGTACAGTGTTGCATGGTCGTGAAATTGTCATTCAAAGTGTGACAGCGCTAAAAGCTGAAAAGTGGCCTGGGCAGCAAGGGGCTAAAAGTGCTCAGTATGCAAGTGGTTAATACCACTTTAAAACATTTCCAAATTCAAAAGAAGAATGAGTCTCAAATACTAAGATGTGAAGATATGTGCATGCAGTATGAACACAATAAACTGAGTGGAATTGATCAAAACTGGAACAAACTGTTTCTAGAGCAACTAATCAGCTCCTATCTTAAAGTGGATGTAAACCCACTCTTATCCTTTCTAAACTATTTCCATAGTGGTTATCTATTAGGATATAGATGCCTCCTGCATGCATGCATTTTCTCCTGTGTATTTTTTACACCGAACTTCTGCTATGATCGCCAACAACTAGTCAAAACCCAAAGAAGTCACCACATGACTTCAGCATGCCCAATCATGCTGAGGTGTGGAGTAGCCAATCCTGGGAGAGCTGGAGAAGAAAGGAGGGGATGATAATGCCTCTATTATGCCTTGTACACACGATCAGGCTTTTGCCCATTCAAATCACATTGGAATTCCATTGGAGTAAAATAGAACATGTTCTATATCTAAACTCTGACGGAATTCATCGGAGTATCCAATGAAAAAACTCAGATGGGGCTACACACAATCGGAATATCCAATGGAAAAAGTCTGTTAGACTTTTTCCATCGGAAATTTCGATCATGTGTACAAGGCATAATGCTCGTGCATTGCATGAGATATGTTAATCACCTGTCACTCATAGCAAGGGGGAGGAACTGACTGGTATTTCTCTGTCTGTCTGTTTTTATATCACTGAAAAAAGATAAGAGGACTACTCAGAGCTGGGCACAGATGATATGAAATCCTACACTGTACAAGGTGCAAGCCAAAAAAAAAAAAAAATTGGGTTTAAGCTTAATCACTTAAGTTTGAAAGTAAACAATAGAAGCCAGTTGCCATGCAGAGCTGCACCATGTTTAATACTTTAACATTATTTTAAAACATTGAAATAATAAACTTTGTTTTAAACATGTGGTTAATTCCGTTTGTTCCATTATGTTTGCACTTGTATGATCCCTCTGCACTAACTATAGTCCACTATGGAATGTTTGGGCATGGGCGGAATGTTTTGTGTGTCTAATATTCATGTTCTGCAGCAAGCACAATTTACACTTTTTCTTTGGGTAAAGTGGTTAGGTCAAGAACAAGTTAATTATTTTACTGCCCTTGGATACAGCCATTTAATATTTTAAGTGCATGCTTACCTCGACAAGCATAAAATGTAATGACACCTTTTAATACATTCAAAATAAGTTCTTTGTTTTTCTTGACTGAAATGGCTCTAAGTGGATTTTCTCCTCAATATATGTCTCTGGTACTCATGTACATGGACATAAATTACAGTGGAAGAGTCTGTCTTATGACATTCGACTCTTGTAAATAATTTAAAACCATATTTACCACTATATTTTGCAAGCAAATGACAATGAAAAAGAGAAGTTCAGTGAAATGTTATTTCAGGTTTTTTTCACAGACGCAGAGATTTTTTTTAGCGTATGCATATTATCAAGTGATTGGTCCTGTTTTTTAGAGTACAAAATTTAAAAAATGTACAGTTTAATTTTTGGAGTAATTCAAATACAGTAACTCATATTTTATACTGTTTGCATAGTAAGTAGGCTTGTAGCGGAAAGGAGGGTCACAGAAGCAGATACAATTGCAGGCTAGGAACAGTCTAAGAACAGTGGTGTCATCCATTTGGCTACACCATGTAACATGAATGTGAATCTCTGGAGTGACTGGACAAAATTCTATTTAGTTTCCTTTTGGAAAAAAATTATTGCATTTTTTTCAAAATTGTCGCTATATTTTTGTTTATAGCGCAACAAATAAAAACCGCAGAGATGATCAAATACCACCAAAAGAAAGCTCTATTTGTGGGAAAAAAAGGAAATCAATTTTGTTTGGGAGTCACGTCGCACGACCGCGCAATTGTCAGTTAAAGCGACGCAGTGCCGAATCGCAAAAAGTGCTCTGGTCAGGAAGGGGGTGAATTCCTCCGGGGCTGAAGTGGTTAAAAGAGCAGTGCGTGACAGACAGCCCAGAAATCTCAAAGATTTAAGGAAGAATGGGCAAAGATACCTCAAACAAGAATCTAAAGACTCTTGGCTGGCTACAAAATACAAATTTTTACCTGGGGTGCCCAAACTTTTGATCCCCTCTGTATAATGTCAAATCTTTTATCTCTATGTTGAGTCTTTTCTCTCAATGTCAAATCTTTTCTCTTTATGTCAAATAAACTTGGACTAATAGAGTTAGGTTATGGACATTCAACTGCAGGTTCGATAGACACAGATCGCTATTGTCACCGTCATGTCGAATCTTATATCTATATTGAACTGTTGTTGCAACAAAATAAAAATAAAGCATTTTTTTATATTGGAACTTTCGGATTTCGGATTCTGTGCATTCGTTATCGTTTGGTAAAACGAACGCAAAAATGCCCAAAATTCGGACGAAAACGAATGCACATGTCTAATATTCATATATTCTACTAATTCCCTGTACAAAGACCAATGAATATATATACTGTATACAATTGTTTTCCCTCTAAAAACATACAGTATGTGAATGTTTAATTTGGCTTTAATTTGTTAAGCCCCGTACACATGGCCGAGGTTCTCGGCAGAAACCAGCGAGAACCTCTCGGCGAGCCCCGGCCATCGGGAAACCCGTCGAGCAAATAGAGAACAGGTTCTCTATTTGCTCGACGGCCCGGCGGGATGAATGGCTGGTTGCCTTTCCTGACGGGCGGGTCGCCGATTCTGACGGCCGGCAGAGAACCTCTACGGGCGGGTCGCCGATTCTGACGGCCGGCAGAGAACCTCGACGGGCGGAACGATGTGTTCCGCCCGTCGAGGTTCTCTGCCGTGTGTATACGGGGCCTTACACAAATATTCAAAATGATCTATTAGCTGGATGTAATTTACAGTAAAGATAAAAATGTGTTCTACAGTTAAAGCAGGCTTTTCTATTAATACATTTAATGCAATGGACCATCTTTGTACCTTTTTTTAGTGCTCACTTTTCAGCTGAGAGATGATGATAAATGGCCCCTAATGTGCTACAGGAATATTTTTCCACTTATGAACAAGAATCAATGCGAAGCATATTTATAAACAGTAAGAACATCTGCCAAATAGCCACAGGACAATAACCCGATAATTACCTAGTCCTAGGTAATTATATATATATATATATATATATATATATATATATATATATATATATCTTTAACTGCTTAAAGTATATGGGCAACAGTGATCCTCTAATAATAGTAACCATACTAAGTAGCACAAATTGATAAATACTTTTGTTGGCATAAACATATCAGACAACCCTATAGGGGGCATAAGTAATATAAATTGGTTTTAGCTGACCTTCCATTAATATATTTAAATCAAGTTTGTGTTTAAATGGTAGTTATTCAAGGAAAGGTATTTACCAAAACAGGGGTGTTGACATTTTAAATGACAATATTTCCATTTTTTTTTCAATTACTTTAAGCATTACAAAATTGATCTCAGTCAATGTTACTGGCTGAATGATGATCTAAAGAGTTCCTTTTAAGGAGTAGGATGATGTATGGAAATAAATGTTAAAATCACAACCTCTATGCATGTTACTGTTAGGGCTGTATAAGAGAATATTACCAGGGTTGTCTCTATTACATATTTCCATGTTGTGAATTTCAACTGCAACAGTATTTAAGGTAATAAAAAAGTATATATATATTATAGTATATATATTTTGTCCAATATGAGGTATGTCTAGACTTTTGTCAAAAAGCTTTTGCTCGCATCAGAAGTGCTTCTCTTCCCATACAGGTCCATAAGAATACGAATGCCATTAAAGCAGGTCAAATGCAGTAAAAGCAGGTCAAGTGTACCTGTAATAAACTTTGCCTGTCTATGCTGCTGTATAGACCAAAATTGTCCAACTTTATTTATTTTAGCAAAGGGAGCTATGACTTTTAGGCTGCGTACACACTGTGAGATTTTTATTTTATTTTGTTCAACCCAGGGCCGAAACTAGGAAGGGCAGGAAGGGACACCTGCCCCGAGCGCCACACTGAAAGAGTAGCATTTGTCAGCTCAGCCCTGGGAGCAAAGAGGGCTGTGCATAGCTGTATGTAGTCCAACTTGTTTGCCCTTTGTCCCCGGGATGTTTTCAGATGAGGCTCCATCCCCAGGAAGAGTGTGCCTCCAATGAAATGTTAAAGCCAACAGCTCCTTTGCCTTCCCCCCTCTTCACCTCTTCACCTCTGTGCTTGCATTGAGAGCTTTGCACAGAGGACACAACTGCTGAAGAAAGGGGCATTGTTCCCTGCCAGAGAGAGAGGCATGGGCTGCCTGCAGATAGATATTTATTTGGGTTTATTAGTATAGTATATAATAATAAATCTATATATCCACATGTTTATATTACCAATAGATAAATATAAGAGCACATTCACAGTGCATATGCTCATCTCCTATAGCAACACGAATGTCCTAATGACAATAGTAATAGATAAATGCTGTAGCCTGCCCTGAATCCCTGGTGGTTGCCCCAGGTCCCTGGTACTGTGATCACTTACACTGCAGCAGCATCTTACCCAGTCACTTGTCACCTGTCTGCTTTGCTAAGCAGGGGATCTGTCGGCTAATCCTGTGCTGATCAGAGCAGAGCGGGCAGATAGCAGGTCTGTGTCTGCTCAGTTTATGCAGAGTGGACATAGACACAGCCCACTTTGCTCTATGGGCAGATGGGAGTAAATGGACCAGCTGTCCGTTTACATCCAACTGCCCTCCAATCCCATCCCCTTAGATGGAGGGGGACAGGTCCCCCTTAATTTTTTGTTTTTGTTTAGAGGACTGGATTGGAGATAGGCAGGTGTAAAAAGACATGCTATAGGGGTGAATGGAGGCTCGAGTCAGGTCCACCTGAAAAACTGGCAGGCAGACCTGATCAGACCATTTGTGTGTAAGGGCCCTTAGGCTGGGTTCACACTAGCGCGATGCTGGAACCAGCGCAATTCCAGTGCAGGTTCCCACATCACGCCTCACTCGCAGGCAGTTCCCACTGCAATGTATTTGTAACTTACAGCACTCATGTTTATATTTTCAGTTTAGAGCAGTCAGAGCAATGAAAGATTATGGTTGATTGTTTGTTATTGTGTACTGCACATTTAACTTCAGTCTTTGCTTCATAAAAATAGACTATTTGTTGGAAGCATACCAAAGGCATTAGCCCTGTTAGGCAACTATTTTTTTGATCAACCTTCCCTAGTTAGTACTTTAAATGCATTTTGTGAGCATATATCCAGGCATACAAATATAATATAACAGTAAATTCTGCATACTCAGCATAGTTTGTAATATGGAAATTACACCTGCTGTAATTAATAGACCTATAATAGCAATTCTAAATCACCAGTGCACCCGCAGTTTGTAAAGCCATTAACATTTGCTTAACATACCAGAATTTATTTTTGTAACTGCTACTAGTTGCTGTGAAGTATATGATAAATATCCCATTGAAACCACGTGAATGTTCCTGACTATTAAATGCTTGAGTACCACCATGGATAGATGAGGAAATTACTCCTTTTGTTTTTAAGATTTGAAACATAATTTATAATTTTATATACTGAGTAGCTTAATGAATGAACTTGCTTTTAAAGAACTCCACTGGGCTTTGTTCATATGCAAAATAATTCCAGAGAATTTTTTTTAACTTTTTATGTAAAAATAAATAAATAAATGATAGTGTTCTCTTGATTGAATAAGTGCAGAGGCTTGATTTGTTTTATTTCCCATAGATTTCTATAGGTAAACTGTACTGAATATGAAAAAAAAAAATGGCATCACATAATCCAGTGGGTATTTTCCCCCTTCAGTCCCAAACATGAGCTATGAGGTCAGTCAGCAAGATGTGGTGGGAAAGATAAGTGAGCTAAAAGTCTGAGAGAACAATGAGCAGAGGTATGCACGTTATAGATTCCTTCTTCATCCACCTCTGTGCAAATGTAGCACCCTGATGTTTAGGCAGGGTTGCTAACAAATTTATTTTGCCAGGTAGTAATTGTCCTGGCCAATTGTTAGAAGATCTACTGATTCCACTCAAATGCTTCTGTCACTAGGTGGCAGTGTGGCTGGTAACATTATTTCGACAAGGTCACATTATGAATGGGTGGGGTGTCTCAGCCAATTGGCAGGGGTTTCTTTAGTCCCTTGGCCTGCTGGGAGAGGCTATTTATTTGGGTGGAGTCAGGTGTTTAGGTTTTTTTTGTCACCTGAATGGCTGTCTAGGTGGATGTGTGTTATGTTGCCCCAGGTTGCTAGGCCAGAAGCCAGAGTCCTATCATAGGAACACCTGGCTGCTATGCTGCCTGGGGACTCTGTAGAGCAGGAGAAGCAGTGTGGGGTTGGGACTGCAGGATTGAAGTTCCCCAAGGTTCAGCCAGATGGGGAACTAGTTGTAGTCAGAGGTAAAGTGGAAGCAGTCGCCACTAAGGGACCATCCACCTTAATAATGGAGACTACTGTGAGTAAGCTCGAGAAAGTACCAGAGCAGTCTTCCCACCAGCCAGGGAAGGTGAAGAAGTGGGAAAGCTTCAGCGAGTGCCAAGCCAGGGACCCAGCGGGTTAGCGGGGGTGACACTTGAGAAGTATACAGCGGGTTAGCTGTGAAAGAACTCAGGAGATTTGGTGATGACTGGGATCTGAAAGTCTAGTGAGAGACTGGGAGTTCAGTGAGTGAAGACCTACAGCAGGTTACTGTGAGATAAGAGAAGAACTAGTCTGTGTTACCAAGAGTTATGTACTACTACCTGGGACAGGTTAAATATTTTGCAGCCCATTAAGTAACTCTGCTGACTTTGGGTAGGTGGCAGGGTCAAGCACATCATTGGAGCTGTTTGTGCCATGCCATGTCCCCACAGCTGGTGACAGTGAAAGTGCAGTCTCCTCGATCTCCCCTTCTCAATGGCCTCTTTGGGTGAATCATCACCTGAACTACCTGTAACCCGCAAGCTTTCAAAATACTATGCAATGGGTCAGGAAAAAAAGTCCAAAAGTGCTGCACAAGGTAGGCCCAAAGATGGTTAACCCCACACTATCTTGTGCCAGTGTATGATATGATAACAGCAATTACCTGTCTGCCCTACAGCAGCAACAGCCAGTGTGTGACTGAGTGGAATTCATTGGAAACTCCATCTGTGTCCACACCACCTGCTATTTGACATGCCTATCTAGTGGAACTTTACTTTTGTCCAGATGCTGCTGTTGCATATGCATCGGCAGCGATAAATTAGTACTTATGCAAGTATGGCATTAGATCAGGCTCAAAGAGCCCTCACATTAAAATGGCGAGATGTGAAAATGTAGACATCATCATCGAAATGTCTGTGGCCTATCTGCTGGTGCAGACACTGCAGGCCAATATAGACAGGGCACTGGAGGCACAGGAGCAGAGAAGAGAAGGATTTTCCTCAGGCCTTGCTATATCCGTATACCATCCTTTTGGTTGGGTGGATGTAACTACTAACAATACCCTCAATAACCTCAAGTACTATGGTTCCTCTGCCACCTGTAACTTGCAGCAGATGGACTTATTCATGCTCCAGAGCCTGCCAAAGGATCCTAGGATTTGTGGCATCAAGGAGAAGGACCATTATTGGTTGGCAACCCTTAATGGATCCAAGTTATAAACGGAGCTCAGACTATTTAAAGCCTATGTAAAGTGGGAGGGAGAAGCGGGATTATTATGGTGCTTACAGAAAATAGTGGAAACCATATATTAAAAAGTATATAATTTTAATCAGAATAGCGTTAAAAATTACAACAGAGCTGGTTTGTTCAGAGATATTCAACATTTCATAAAAGAGGTGGTCATGAAACAAATGTTCAATTAGGCAGAGATTTCATGTTCGTAAATTATCCTGACATGTTTCGCCTAATAGCTTCATCAGGGGTAATACGAAACTATCATGAAATGCGTAGGCCTATACAAAAATACCCTTTGTATTTTTGTATAGTCTTTTGCATTTCATGATCTATTTGTATATTCTCTGATGAAGCTATTAGAAATTTGATCGAAGAGAGACGACAGTTTTCCCTTTTTACCCACTCTGCCTCTTTTGCTTATACATTTTATTGTCATATGTATATGAAAAATTAAATAAAGATTAAATTACAAAAAAAATTGCTGCTGCGATAAAAAAAATTGAGGATTCTGTGAAGTATTTATTTTCTGTATAGCATAAGCCTCTCCTTTTATCACTGCCTATCTGAAATAAATCCCACCTTCTTCGACCATTGCCATTTTCTGCCCCAATAAGCACACTTGTCCACTATTATCACCTCCTTATAGAACGGCCTGCCACTAATACCATGTACTGCCATCGCTGTTGGCCTTCAACAACTACCACCACATTTTGAGCCCAATACTGTTGTTTGCTGCAATGACAACCAATTTTTTCACAGCTGTTTCCCAGTTGCAGGGAAATAAAATGATATATCCAACAAAGTAAAAGTAGAATTGAATATTTTGGGCTGAAATAAAACTTCTCTCTGCTTCCAAATTGTAAACCTATTTAAAATGATGATGTTCTGAGCATTAATATTTACAGTCTTTGTGTCTCTAAAATATATTACTGTGTAATTGTATTGTTATGACTGTATTAGGTATATTAAATAAAGAAAAGATTCAGTGCAGCACATAAATATTTGTATAATTAGTATCTTCAAAAAACTAACAGTCTCATTGCTTAATTCTGGCTTAAATACAACTGATATGGAAGTTTCTTTGGTCGAAAAAGATGTGATTAAGTGCATCAAATCTGTTTAATTTGTTAATACTATTTCAGGAACCAAATTTTCAGTTTATATTTTTGACTAAAAAAATGCCTACTCCCTGCCTGCAGAAATGCACTCTATTAACCACTTAAGACCCGGACCAATACGCTGGTAAATGACCCAAGGGGCCAGATTCAGGTAGATGAGAGTATCTTTCCTCTGGAGTAACGCTTCTCATTTACGTTACTCTGAAGACCCTTTCAGCGCAAGTCCTGTAATTCACATAGCAGTTGCGCGTAAACTTGCGCCAGAGTAACGATAATGCGCTGGCGTAACCCGACGCAAGTGGAAGTGGGTGTGATCATATGTAAATGATGGGCGGAGCCCAGCGCAGAGGCTTACGTTCAGCGCATCATCCACGGAGCATGCGCAGTGAGTGCGGCTCCACTCGCCCCCCTTGTGCGCATGCTCACAACTTCCGTCGGCACCACTTCCTGGGAAACGTCAGCGCAATGCGTTCCGCTGGGCGCTTAAAAGCGCTGGCGGAAACGCCATTCCGGCGCAAAAGTATATCCGTTTCCCCCCACCCCAGGAAAGATACTTTTGCACTGTAATGGCTGCTCCCGCTACCCCGAAAGAGAGGAGGAACCTCAACTTTAATGCCCAGGAGGTCTCTGTGATAATCTCGGCTATGGAGACGTTTAATGATTTCCTCCACGGGAAAAAAAGCAGGAAGACCAGCTGGGAGAGGAAGCAGGGCATCCTGGACACCATAGCTGCCAGGGTCAATGTGCTGGGGTACTCCACCCGGAATGCAGGCGATATTCAAAAAAAAATAAACGACCTGCGGCGCAAGGTGAGGGGCAAGGTGGCCACCATTAGGAGCCATGAGAGGGGCACAGGTGGTGGTCCCCCATGTCCTGTCACCCTGACCGCGGAGGAGGAGGTGGTCGCCCGCTGCCTGGACAGGGAGCAGTTGGAGGGGGTCCCTGGCTATGACTCCGTAGAGGAAGGCTCCAGGACAGGTAAGTGATTTTTACCCCCTTTTTGGTGTGTTGTATGTGGGGGGGGGGTACATGTGCCAAGTGTGTGGGACCACCAACATGTGTCTGCTTTGTGTCATCCACAGATGACGGAGCTGGGCCATCATCGCTTACCGGCCAGTCCACCCCAACCTCCCAACGGGATGCTGATGACGAGGCCCTGGGTGCTGGAGACACCGAGGTGGAGGAGGAGAGTACCCACACCACTTCAGCAGAGGTGGTTGTGGAGGAGCCTGTCCCTGAACAGGAGTTTATTTTAATGTTGGAGGAGTCCTCCTCCTCTGCAGGGCCCTCTGTGATCCCCTCCCCCATCCTAGGTAGCCCCTCAAGGGCGACTCCATCCCCACGGGGACAACCTTCTTCTGCCCCCAGGAAGGCGACCCGGAAGACCAGGGGGGTGTCTGATCTGGTCCAGGACCAGGTAGTGTTGGACCACGCCAAACAGACCCAGCAAATGGGGGAGATGGCTGGCCACTTAGACAGGGTCGCAGACAGCCTGGGCTCTCTGTCACAGCTGCCCAGTCGTGTGCAGGGCGTTGTGACCAGCCTGGGGGAGGTGCAGGCTGATATCCGGCACCTGACAGCAGCTGTTCGAGACAACACAGCTGCCATCCGGGAAGAGGGGAGGCAGCGGCAACGTGACCAGCGGCATCAGATCACCCGCCAGCTAAGGATGCAGGCCCAGACAAACCTGTATCTGAGCCGTATTGCTGTGGCATTGGAGGGCATGCAGCCAACAGCTCCCAGGAGTGGCCCACCCGGGGATCAGCCTCCTCCTGATGCCCCCCCACCCCCACCACCACCCACTCCCTCCAGGCAGCTGAGGAGCCCGAGAGTGCCCCCAAGGAGGAGCCCCCGTCATCCCAGATGAGGGTTTTTTGATTTTTTGGTTGTTATATATTTTTGTTTATACTCAGGATATGAGTTTTTTTTTTTTTTTGTTCTCAGGTTATGAGATATTTTTGTTTATTTTGTACTGCACACGGTCAGGAGTGCAGGGGACAGTGTGAATGGTGTGTGAATGTGAGAGGGTGGCACTCCTGACAGTAAGGGGTGTCACCCTCGGCCGTGGTGGTGAAGTTAACCCCACGGCTGTATGAATGACGTGTGAAAGGTGTATGAATGGACAGTGACATCATTGGGGCCTTGACGCTGGCGTTACTGCTCCCAACTCCTACATGCTGGACTTGGGCTAATCCAATGCGATGTGCATGTGGTGTGTGTGATCTAGGGACATCAGTGGTGTACACGCGTGCATTGTCTGTGTGATTAATGTTTTGGTTTAGTGTCCAAAGATGCCTACGGCGAGGACCCTCCTGACTGCTCTTCCATCAGCAGGCTGGGTGTCCTCTGGCAGGTGGGGACTGTGTGGGTCGGGGTCAGGTCATCACGTATGTCAATCTGCAGGCCTTTTCTCATAGCAAAGTTGTGCAGAATACAACATGCACCGATGATCTGACACACAAAGGTAGGGGAATACAATAGGGTCCCCCCGGACTTATCCAGGCAGCGGAAACGGGACTTCAGGAGCCCAAATGTTTGCTCCACCACTGCACGGGTTTTGATGTGTGCTTCATTGTATTTTCTCTCTCCTCTGGTTTGGGGGTTCCGGAAAGGAGTCATTAGATGGGGTCCCAGTGCATATGCAGAGTCACCTGTAAGGGAAAATACAGGAGGATGTTAGTCATGCATGTGCGACTTCTGTTGTGCATCACGGGAGGGGATAGTCATGCCTGCCACCCATGTCACTCACCAACCAGCCAGCTGTCCCCATACATGTTCTGCTCGAATTCTGCTGGGATGGGACTCTGACGGTATATGAAGCTGTCATGGCTGGACCCGGGGTGTTTGGCACGGACGTGCCATATGAGGCGCTGGGCATCGGCTATCACCTGTACGTTGATGGAATGCCAATGCTTCCGATTGCGGTATATGTGCTCTGTGGCACTGGGGGGCTGTAGGGCCACATGTGTGCAATCAATGGCCCCGATGGTGCGTGGGAATCTGGCAATGCTGTAGAAATCTGTCATTGCCTTCAGCCGCAGCTCCTCAGTGGTGGGTCTGATGAACTGGTTGGACATGCGTCTGAGGATTGCAGGGACAACCTGGTGCACACATCTGCTTATGGAGGACTGTGACATCCCAGCCACCACTCCACTTGTACGCTGGAATGATCCAGTTGCAAGGAAATGAAGTGTTGCCAGGACCTTCACCAGTGGCTGCACTGCTTGTGAGCGGTGTGTCTTGCTGGTGATGTCACCCTGCAGGGTTGTGGTTAGTTCAAGTATTGCATCAGGGCTGAATCTGAAGAGGCGATACACCTCCTCATCCCCCATGCCAAAGAGGCTCATACGTGTGCGTTATATCCTCTCACGTGCCCGCCTCCTTCGTTCCGGGGGACCCAGTACTAGTGCTAGGACCACGACTGCCCCTGGCATGTTGGCACACAGAGGTGTTGTCCTTGCAAGTGTGGTTGTTCAGCTAGCTCCTATCGTCGGTAACGCTGCTGTAGCTGCTCTCCTGCTGACCTGTGGCCATCTGGAGTAAAGATAAAGCAGCCTTTTGTAGAAATAACTTTGCGCCGGACGGACGACATACGCGCGGCGCATGTAGCCGGCGTATGGTGCTAATCCGTTCGTGAATTGTGAAAAATCCCTCATTTGCATATTTGCAGGGGAAATCAATGGGCGCGACTGATGCGCACAGCGAAATTAAGCGCTGACGATACTCTGGCGTCGGAACGTTCCGCCGGTCGCAAATGACCCGTTATTGGGCGCATCTAGTTTGGTGGGTACGGGCACATAGAAACGACGGCGCATCATCACAGTTACGCGGCGCATATCGAAATACTCCAGCGCAAGTGTTCCTGAATCTGGCCCAAGGTGTTTTTGCGATTCGGCACTGCGTCGCTTTAACAGACAATTGCGCGGTCGTGCGATGTGGCTCCCAAACAAAATTTGCGTCCTTTTCTTCCCACAAATAGAGCTTTCTTTTGGTGGTATTTGATCACCTCTGCGATTTTTATTTTTTGCGCTATATACAAAAATAGAGCGACATTTTTGAAAAAAAAACACTATTTTTTACTTTTTGTTAAAAAAAAATCAAATAAACTAAATTTTAGTCAAACATTTAGGCCAAAATTTATTTAGCCACATGTCTTTAGTAAAAAAAAAATCGCAATAAAAAAAAATAGCTACCTAGCGGGAACAGCGGCACTAATACAGCGATCAGAAAAATGATCGCTTAGTGACGCTGGCAATAGGGAGTGAAAGGGTTAACTAGGGCGGTGATCAGGGGGTTAAAACTTTATTAGGGGGGGTGGGGGGGCTATCCTGAACCTAACACTAACTGTTTTTTACACTGCCTGTCACACTGACACTAAATGCAGTGATTAAATCACTGCATTCAGTGACACTGTGACAGGGGGGTGGGGGGGGCGATCACAAGGGGTTAATATGCCTATGTGAGTGTGTGTCAGTGTTGTGTTGGTGCACACTTACTTGTGATGTCTTCTCTCATCAGCAGCGCTGGGAAACAGCGCTGCGATGAGAGAATACATCATTTCCTCCTTCCTGTGTAAACACAGGAGGAGGAAGTGACAGGCTGGGAGCGCGCTCCCATTGGCTGGGAGCGATCGCGGGGGGGGCGGATATCACGGACATCCGCCCGCAGATCCTGGATCGCTCCCAGAGGTAGGGGGACCCCCGAACCGCACTCAGGCGGGGACGTAAATTTACGCCCTTGTGCCTGTACGTGCCATTCTGTGGCCGTATATGTGCGTGCGGGGGTCCTTAAGTGGTTAAATAGGATGAAATTTTGTGTCTCAAATGTGAACAATGTTTATACAGCATCTCTAGAACAATACAGTTTTTGCTTAATATTTCTGGGTTAAATATGCTTACGCTCTGCCTCCGAAATCCATCACATTCTAAAGAAAAAGATTTAGTACAGCAAATAATTAAATTACATTTTAAATTGTTTTTGTGCACAATACATTTTTATTTAGTATTTATGGATAAACATTTCAACCTATTGCCTCCCAAATCGTGCCCAGTGGAAACGGATAAGATTCTGTTAAGTGAATCTGTACAAATTACATGTGGTGTCATAAAAAAAAAATAACACTTTAAAATGTTTTCTAGTGCTGAAATTGGACTAACCTCTGTGAAACACAGATCACTGAAATGGCATATTGCAAGATAGAATATCAAAACATGTCATCACAAGTACAGGATAAAGGTAAAAATGAAATAACTTTGAATCAATTGCACACACCGATAAAAGTGTGTCATTAAAAAAACATTGTTCCATAAGCAACAAGAAGAAAATGCAACAAAATGACAATGTAATGAAAAGAGTTTGGCTAAGGACACAATCATCTACCTAAATATGGTTGAGATGGGTAAAACATAATGGACTCATTAGAGTGGCAAATTCAGAGTAAAAAAGAAAAAAGAAAAGGCAAACCAGTCCTGTTAATGGTGAATCAAGGTTGTTTTAATATGAGGACAACTAATCTCATTTCCGTTCAAAAACTGGCATGGTATCATTTATAGTATGATATGAGTATGATTAGAGTACCAGTTGAAAGCCATAACCCTTATGCCACGTACACACGATCACTTTTTGTGATGAAAAAAAACGACGTTTTATGTGATGAAACAAAACGACGTTTTTCAAACTTCATTTTCCAAAACAAAGTTGCATACACACCATCGTTTTTCCAAAATGCTCTAGCAAAGCGTGGTGACGTACACCACGTTCGACGGCACTCTGTTCCATTGAAGCTCCGTCTCATAACTTGCTTCTGAGCATGCGCAGGTTTAAAAACGTCGTTTTCAACATCGTTTTGCCCACACAGCATCACTTTTTATGACACAAAAAAACGACGTTTTGAAAAACGACACAAAAAATTCAAGCATGTTCGAATTTTTTTTTTGGTCGTTTTTTTGAAGACATAAAACGATGTTTTGCCCACACACCGTCATTTTAAATGACGTTTTTGAAAACGTTGTTTTTTTTCATCACAAAAAGTGATCGTGTGTACGCGGCATTAGAGTATAACTAAATAAGGAGTGCAACAACCTTTCACAGGGAGAGGGCACATGGGTGATAGAGATGAACAAAAGGCACAGGCATTTTCAGTGCTAGTGAGAATATAATTTTGTCAGTTTTACTAGTCGCATGTTGCCACAAAGGGCGTAGAACTGTACAGCTCCAAAAAATGTGAATAAAAGTGCCACAATGTGTGGAGGAGGATAGGTGAAACAGCATATATTTTTTAGGCACAGATTGCATTAAACATTTTTTTATTTTTACTGTTTTATTGTATTTGCTTGCTTTGCAGGTAGGTCTTACTGTTATACTGTAATGTTACTTTGTTTAATTGTTAACCATCATTTGCTTAGCAGGCAAGCCATTCAGCTGCAGCACTGATTTATTTATCTTGACAGCAACAGCATTTGCTCCCATGATATGTAAATCAGCGACTCCAGCACTGTAGGAGGTGATTTATAGCGATGTCGCGAACATAAAATTTTCCGTTCGCGAACGGCGAATTTCAAATGTCCGCGAACGGGCGAACCGAGCAAACCGCCATAGACTTCAATAGACTGGCGAATTTTAAAACCCACAGGGACTTTTTCTGGCCACAATAGTGATGGAAAAGTTGTTTCAAGGGGACTAACACCTGGACTGTGGCATGCCGGAGGGGGATCCATGGCAAAACTCCCATGGAAAATTAAGTAGTTGACGCAGAGTCGGGTTTTAATCCATAAAGGGCATAAATCACCTAACATTGCTAAATTGTTTGGAATAACGTGCTTTAAAACATCAGGTATGATGTTGTATCGATCAGGTAGTGTAAGGGTTACGCCCGCTTCACATTGACAGACCAAACTCTGATAGACCAAACTCCCCGTTTAACGCATCGCAAACAACTGCAAACAGTTCATTTGCACAACTGAAAACTCCCCATTTGCACAAGGTTGGATACCAAGCTAGCCATGTCCCATTCCTTGTCCTCACTGATGTCATTGAATGTCTCTTCCTCCACCCAGCCACGTACAACACCAAGGGTCCCTGAAAGGTGACAACAAGCCCCCTGGGACGCCTGCTGTTATTGGTCTTCCACCTCCTCAAAGCCACCTTCCTCCTATGACTCCTTTTCTTCAGACTCCTCTCTCTGCGTTGCCGCAGGTCCAGCAATCGACGATGACAAGGCTGCTTCTGGTGGTGATGGTTGGTGAGTGGTGATCACAACTCTTTCTCTTCATGCTCATCTATGGCCTGATCCAGCACTCTTTGCAGGGCACGCTCCAGAAAAAACGCATATGGGATGTTGCCTTGGGTTTGACTGACCAGGTTTTTCACCTCCGCAAAAGGATGCATGAGCCTACAGCCATTGCGCATGAGCGTTTAGTAACGCGGCCAAAAAATACCCAGCTTCTCAGAGGCTGTCCTCTTTTTTTAAAATGAAAACAAAAAATCTGTTTAATCTCTGTTTTGTCCCCTATTAGGGGCCGGTTTATGGAATAGATTTTAGGAACCAGGATATGGAAAAAGATGCTTGGTCGGCCTCCTACTTCCAATTTGGGGCACTGCGCGTGCGCCGTGCAATGTACCGTGCCACCAGATATGAGTGGTGTGTTAAGTAGTACTATTCCTATCAGTTTAATCCCTGTTAGACAACCGCAAAGAGTTGTCAATAGTTGACATACTCATGACATCAATTTTATTCCTCTATGCATCAATCTTGGTGAAGTGATGATTGTGCTCGTGCACACGTTTGGGAGATTGCAGGCGATAGGGGTTTTTCAAAGCCTATGGTCATGCTGAGGTAGTTCAGTGACAGTTAAGTGACCCAGAAAACAATGATTCTGCAGTGTGGGCCCATTGTTGGCCTAGTAGATGATCACAAAGAAAATTTATGTTTTTTCTATGTAAATTTATCCAGCCGGTCGCTTTTGGTCTGTTCACAATGAAGCAACGACCTTATCATCTGGGGTGTGCCAACATTGCCATTGCCAACACACTCAGAGGTGGTCACTTCATTGTGATACTCAAGCCCCTTCACCACAACAAGGTAATGATCACGAAAGGGGAATTAACACATGTATGTGCTTTTTTTTTTGTTTTTGCACCCACAGGTGCAGCACCAGAGTGCAGCACCAGAGGCCAGAAAAATTAGGCATGTACACATGCCTGAAAAATTTGGTATTGTTGCAGCCGCTGCTGTAGCAGCGGCCAGAAAGTTTGATGTTTTCCAGGCAGAAAGTGCACTAAAACATTGCGGCTTGAACCCTAGTTTTGTGGCGGATAAGTTACGCAAGTTATCCGGCATGCAGAGATAAAATACAGCAGCGTGTGGACCATTTTTAGCCCAAGGCAGCTCATCTCATCAGGCCTTTTTTAGTCAAATGTATCGCTCACTGTCAGTCCCTTCGGGATCCATCCCTCAATTATCTTAATAAAGGTAAGGTAATCTAGACTTTTTTGACCTAGGAGACTTCTCTTCTCAGTGACAATAACTCTTTCTGCACTAAAGGTCCTTTCTGAAAGGACAATTGCAATGGGGCAGGCCAGAAGTTCTATCACAAATTGGGATATTTCAGGCCACAAGTCAAGCCTGCACACCCAGTAGTCAAGGGGATCATCGCTCCTCAGAGTGTCGGTATCTGCAGTTAAGGCGAGGTAGTCTGCTACCTGAAGGTCGAGTTGTTCTCTGAGGGTGGACTCAGAAGGGCTGTGGCGATGCGTAGGACTTAAAAAGCTCTGCATGTCCTCCATTAACAACACGTCTGTAAAGCGCCCTGTCCTTGCCGGCGTGGTAGAATTACTTTCACCTCTTTCCCTGTTAGATTCCCGTTGTGTTGTGACATCACCCTTATACGCTGTGTAAAGCATACTTTTTAATTTATTTTGGAACTGCTGCATTCTTTACGACTTCCAGTAATTCGGTAACATTTCAGGCACTTTCTGCTTATACCGGGGGTCTAGTAGCGTGGCCACGCAGTACAGGTCGTTCTCCTTCAGCCTTTTTATACTAGGGTCCTTCAACAGGCACAACAGCATGAAAGACCCCATTTGCACAAGGTTGAATGCCGAGCTACTCACGTCCCGTTCCTCGTCCTCACTGATCTCACTGAAGGTCTGTTCTTCCCCCAAGCCACGCACAACACCACAGGTACCAGATAGATGACAATAAGCACCCTGGGATGCCTGCTGTGGTTGGTCTTCCTCCTTCTCCTCCTCAAAGCCACATTCCTCCTCTGACTCCTCTTCCTCAGACTCCTCCTCCAGCATTGCCGCAGGTCCAGCAAGCGATGCTGATAAGGCTGTTTCTGGTGATGATGGTGACCACAACTCTTCCTCTTCCCGCTCATCTACGGCCTCATCCAGCACTCTTCGTGGGGCACGCTCCAGGAAGAAAACAAATGGGATGATGTCGCTGATGGTGCATTCAGTGTGACTATCTAGGTTGTTCACCTCCTCAAAAGGAATCCCAGCTGCGCAGAGGCTGTCCTAGCACCCCGGTCATACAAATATTCATTGACGGCTTTTTCTTGTTGGAGCAGGCGGTCGAACATTAGGAGTGTTGAATTCCAACGTGTCGGGCTGTCGCCGCTGGATATCTGAAAAGTGTGCCATGGCTGTGTAGGAACGCCTGAAATGGCCACACACCTTCCTGGCCTGCTTGAGGACGCCCTGTAAGTCTGGGTACTTATGCACAAAGTGTTGTACAATCAGATTCAGCACATGGGTCAACTTGCCCAAAATTTAATGCCGCCAACAAATTGCTTCTGTTGTCACACACCACTTTGCCGATCTCCAGTTGGTGCGGAGTCAGCCACTGATCCACCTGTGCGTTCAGGGCGAACAGGAGTGCTGGTCCGGTGTGACTTTCTGCTTTCAAGCAAGTCAACCCCAAGACGGTGTGGCACTGTCGTATCCGGGATGTGAAATAGCCCCTGGGGAGATGGGGTGGGTGCAGTTGATGTGGAGCAAGACGCAGCAGCAGAAGAGGACTCAGCCGAGGAGGTTATCGAAGAGGATGGAGTAGGAGGAGTAGAGGAGGTGGCGGCAGGCCTGCCTGCAAGTCGTAGTGGTGTCACCACCAACTCCTCTGCAGAGCGACGCATTACATGCTTGGCAACCGTCAGCAGGTTTACCAAAATGCGCAGTGTAGGTGATATACCTGCCCTGACCGTGCTTTGCAGACCAGGTATCAGTAGTCAGATGGACCCTTGCCCCAACACTGTCTGCCAGACATGCCATGACTTCCTTTTGCACAATAGAGTACAGGTTGGGGATTGCCTTTTGTGAAAATAAATTTTGACCGGGTACCTTGCATTGCGGTGTCCCAATAGCTACAAATTTTTTGAAGGCCTCAGACTCCACCAGCTTGTATCCACCAGCTTGTGTCCTTGACAGACACCTGACTGTGTGGGCAGATGAGCAGGAACTGCTCAAGGCGAGAGACGGAGTGGCAGATGGTTGAGAGGGGGCAAGGAGGACAGCAGTGGTTGACGTGGCTGAAGATGCTGGACCAGGGGGAGGATGGTGGCTTTGAGCTTGTGTGCTGCTTGTACTCGTCATCATGTGTTGATCCCATAGGCGTTTGTGATGTGCGATCATGTGCCTTCGCAAAGCAGTTGTACCTAGGTGGGTGTTGGATTTCCTACGACTCAGTTTTTTTTGGCACAGGTTGCAAATGGCATCGCTGTTATCAGAGGCAGACACACAAAAAAAAATGCTACATGTATCTGACAATTCAGCAAAGGAAGCAGCAGCGGGTACAACATCATCATCATCATCATCATCATCATCATCACACCGTATGTCCATGTGTGTAATGCTGCCTGACTGAGACATATTCCTTTTATCTACATCCTCTGGCAATAATGGTTGCGCATCACTCATTTATTCCAACTCATATGTAAATAACTCCTCTGACAGATCAAGTGAAGCAGCTGTGGTGTTAGTGTTGGTGGTGGTGGCAGGCGGGCGAGTGGTAACTTGAGAGGTTCCCGAAGCTTAGCTGGAGGAGGATGGTGCATCAAGGTTTCGAGCGGAAGCTGTAGAAGATTGGGTGTCCTGTGTTAGCCAGTCAACTATATCCTCAGAACTTTTCGAGTTCAGGGTACGTGGCCTCTGAACATTGGGCATTATTCTAGGCCCAAAGGGAAACACAGCACCACGACCATGATGGCCCCTGCGGGGTGGCCTGCCTCTGCCTGTAATTTTTTTAGATTTGTTTAGTTGTACTATGCGTGCAAGCTACTGTGACACCAGATATGAGTGGCACTGTGCTCTGGCAGAAGTTGGCAGAGTAGACACTGTAGGCCTAACACACGCTGGTAGGCAACTGACTGCTATTCTATTGCAGTCAAAATTTTTTTTTATTTTTTATGTAATCTACTGTGCCACCAGATATATGAGTGGTGGCACTGGGCAAGTGGGCACAGTATACGCTGTGAGCCTGACACACACACGCTGGCAGGCAACTGCAATTAGATTACAGAGGGAAAAAAAAGCAGACTGATATACTAGCCCTAAAAAGGGCTTTTTGGGGTGCTGTCAGGACGCTGCCCTTACAGCAGAGATCAGATGAGTCTTTCAGGACTGGAGTGGACACTGAATACACTGGTCTAGCTATAGATTTCCCTATTAAATCAGCAGCAGCTACACTGTCCCTCCTCTCACTAAGACTGCAACTTCCGAATGAATCTAAAATGAATGCTGTCCAGGAGGTGGGAGGGTCTGGGAGGGAGGATATGCTGCTGATTGGCTGGAATGTGTCTGCTGAATGTGAGGTACAGGCTCAATGATGATGATTCAGGGGGCGGACCGAACATCGCATATGTTCGCCCACCGCGGCGAACGTGAACAAGTCATGTATTTGCCCAAGGAATAGTTCTGGACATCTCTAGTGGTTTAACCTCTAAAGTGGTAACCTGTAAAGGCTTTTAAAGACATTTAAAAATGTATGTAGTTCGTCGCCGCTGTATGTTTGTTTGCAATTTTAAAGCATGTCATGTTTGGTATCCATGTACTCGGCATAAGATTATCTTTTTTATTCCAGCAAACATTTAGGAATATAAAAAATATACAAAAAATGCATTTGAAAAAATGCTGTGCAAATACTGTGTGGGTGTTGCAATTTTTTTCGCACACTATTTGCGCATCGATTTCAAAAGGATTTTTTGTAAAAAAAAAACACAATATTTTTATGCACTGAAACACTATATTCCTAAATGTTTGCTAAAATATAAAAGATAATCTTATGCCGAGTACATGGATACCAAACATGACATGCTTTAAAATTGCACACAAACATGCAGTGGCGACAAACTACATACATTTTTAAAAGCCTTTAAAAGCCTTTACAGGTTACCACTTTAGAGGTTAAATCACTAGAGCATTGCAAAAAATTTTTTTTTCATGTAAACAAAAAGTGTCAGAAAGGGCTTTGTTTTCAAGTGGTTAGAAGAGTGGGTGATGTGTGACCTAAGCTTCTAAAGGTTGTGCATAAAATGCCAGGACAGTTCAAATCCCCCCAAATTACCTAATTTTGGAAAGTAGACACCCCAAGCTATTTGCTGATAAGCATTTTGAGTCCATGGAATATTTTATATTTTGCCACAAGTTTCAGGAAAATTACACTTTTTTTTGCACAAAGTTGTCACTAAATGATATTTTGCTCAAACATGCCATGTTCATGTGGAATTACACCCCAAATTACATTTTGCTGCTTCTCCTGAGTACGGGGATACCACATGTGTGAGACTTTTTGGGAGCCTAGCCATGTACGTGACCCTGAAAACCAATCACCCCCTTCAGGCTTTCTAAGGGTGTAAAATGGTGATTTCACTTCCTCACAACCTATCACAGTTTCGGAGGCCATGAAATGCCCAGATAACACAAACCCCCCAAATTACTCCATTTTCGGAAAGTAGACACCTCAAGGTATTTACCAAGAGGCATGGTGAGTATTTTGCAGCTCTCATTTATTTTTGAAAATAAAGAAATAAAATAAAATGTATTTTATTTATTTTTTCAATTTTCAAAACTTTGTGACAAAAACAAAATCTGGGTATTTCATATCCTCAGAAACGTTGATAGGCAGTGAGGAGTAAAACAAGGTATCACAAAACATTAGCCAAAAACAATTTCCTGGTTAAAAAATGATAAAACAGCGCATAAAAAGTCCAATATAGATCAAGATGTTGAAGGAAAGTCCATAGATCAGTTTTAAAGTGATTTGAAGGAAGTTTCATGGAATAATTGTACACCCTCCACCGGTTTCCAATCTCCACCAAACGTGAGGCACACTCCCCCGCAGGGGTTCAAACTCACCAGAAACTCAAAGAAAACAGGCCTTAAGCATAAGACGTCCTGATCAAACCTCCAACATCATTTAGTGGGGGAGGCTGGACTGTTATCCAACATCGTAAGGATGGATCTGTAAATTTCCATCGAACCTTATTCACACACGAATTGATGACAAGCAACAGGCTGTTGCTTGTCATCAATTCGTGTGTGAATAAGGTTCGATGGAAATTTACAGATCCATCCTTACGATGTTGGATAACAGTCCAGCCTCCCCCACTAAATGATGTTGGAGGTTTGATCAGGACGTCTTATGCTTAAGGCCTGTTTTCTTTGAGTTTCTGGTGAGTTTGAACCCCTGCGGGGGAGTGTGCCTCACGTTTGGTGGAGATTGGAAACCGGTGGAGGGTGTACAATTATTCCATGAAACTTCCTTCAAATCACTTTAAAACTGATCTATGGACTTTCCTTCAACATCTTGATCTATATTGGACTTTTTATGCGCTGTTTTATAATTTTTTAACCAGGAAATTGTTTTTGGCTAATGTTTTGTGATACCTTGTTTTATACCTTGAATAGATGAATTTATTCATTTATTTTTAAACAGCTGCTGAGATATATATATACTGCTTAATTGCTTTGAGTGGGACCAATATTCAATTGAATTTCACTTATTTTATATATATATATATTATATTTTATTTTTTTATTTTTTATATCTATAATTTTTTTTATATCTATTCCTTTGATAAAAGTAATCTTTGTCCTTAGCGCCGAGAAGTGCACCATTGATATCCTCCGATTGTGGTCCTCCCCTCCTTTTTTGTGCACTCTTCTTTATACAGGCAGTGAGGAGTGATTAAAAAATGTACACGCTTAGAAAGCCTGAAGGCGGTGATTGGTTTTCGGGTTCCTGTACGCAGCTAGGCTCCAAAAAAGTCTCACACATGAGGTATCCCCACACTCAGGAGAAGTAGCAGAATGTATTTTGTTGTCTAATTCCACATATAACCATGTGAAGTGTGAACAATATATCATTTAGTGACAACTTTGTGTATTTTTTTTTGTTCTTTTTCAACCACTTGTGACAAAAAATATTCAATGGGCTCAACATGCCTCTCAGCAATTTCCTTACGGTGTCCAAGGAATGCCACGCCGTCTCCTTAGGATTCAACGATGAAAACACAAGGATGGCAGTACAATGTCTTCCTTGAGATAGAAGGTCGAAATGACCTTAGGAAGAAAAGAAGGCTGCGGACGCAGCACCACCTTATGCTTGTGGAAGATTAGATAGGGAGCCTTTCATGACAAGGCTGCCAGCTCAGAACCCATCTTAACTGACATAACAGCCACCAAAAGGACCACTTTCTAAAAAAGTGTCAACAAGGGAACTTCCCTAATGTTCTCAAATGGTGGTTTCTGTGGAACCTAGAGGCTATGCCATTAAGGCCATTGACTGTAAAGCAGGATGACGTATGGAACCTTGCGACAGCGGGTACTCTCATAGCGGTAGATGCCAAGAGACGTCTGCTATTCAAATCGGCATGGAGGTAGTGGAGGACGGACCAGAGGGGCCGCAACCCGAACCCCTTGTACAGCACTCCAAAGCTGGGATCGAAGGCTGTTTGTGGTGCTGCTATTGTCAATCTTTCAGACTGCTCAGTCAGCAGCGTGTATCTGTTCATCTGCTGTTTTTAAATGGTCTGTCCATGGAAAAATGGCCGCCGATCTGACACTAGAGGCGAACAGGGCAGAAAACCACAGTGCAGCAGAGTAATGCAGCAGTCAGTACACATCAGCAGAAATCACCAGGAAAATGGCCGCCGAGCGTTGCTAGAGGCCAATACAGATGCGGCTACAAGAACATGGCCATCAGTGCAAGTAAAGAAATACAGCATGGACACACCGAACATGGCCACCGACAGCATGGAGCAGGACACACAGGTAAGCAGAATCTCTTATGCAGCTCTATATACACTGATTTAGTAACTTATGGTTCCCCAAGTGAAGCTCCCCAGAGGAACCCCTGCTCATCAGCTAGCTCAGAGAGTCTGAGGAGGGAGGGGAGGGAGGGAGAGGAGAAGGGGGATAAGGCCCTTTACTCACCTCACCAGGGATGCCCAGCTCTGTCTTCCTGCCAAAGCAGGGGATTACTACTTACCCTTCCTGAGAGTTGTGCTGGAAGCATCCTAGACAGACCATCTCCCACATGGTAACGGAGGTGACTGTCGGCCCGAAAGTTGTTAACACTTTCTGCCTAGTCACTCCTAAAGGAAGGCTAATTCCCACTTTGTCAAGATTAAGGCTGTGTCCATCCATGAACGAAAGAGAAATTTAGTTTATTGTATTTTTTTTATACCAAAAAGTTGAAAATATCATTTTTTTTTTCAAAATTTTCGGACTTTTTCCATTTATAGCGCAAAAAATTAAAATCGCAGAGGCAATCGAATACCATCAAAAGAAAGCTCTATTTGTGGTAAAAAAAAAAAGGACACAAATTACCAATTAAAGCAGAACAGTGCCAAATTGTAAAAAGTGCTTTGGTCATTCAGCAGCCAAATGATCCGGGGCTGAAGTGGTTAAAGGCCCTTTATTTGTATTGCTGTCTACTTAGTTTTCTTATTATTCTTATTATTTATTATTTAGGTCTATGGCCTTTGCCTAATTGCTATTTTATTTGCCTAAGGGTGTCCTGAGCCCGAACACTCTCTCCCACCGTTCCTAGGTCGGGGAGACCGCTATATATATAATAGTAATGCCTAAATCAATTTCAGTATAGGAAGAATAGCTTGTGTATTAGATTCTTTTTTTACTTCAAACGAAATCTTTCTGCATTTATAACAGACTTTTTTCTTCTTAACAAAACACCTGATTTGACAGTTAAATAATTTAACATGCATAGTTTAACTATGCAAAAAACGTTTCTTGGAGGCGCCAGGCTGATATTAAAATGCAGAATCATTTTTCCTCTGATGGCCTGTGGACTTTTCGGTTTGTGTCTATAAGTCCCTGCTGTTCTCCAGGCCTCCTTCCAGTTGCTGATTGCAAGGAGTCTTCTCGCATCATGTGTGAAATACATCAGTGCTTTCATCCTTCTGGGTGCACAAGAAGAAATTAGAGTGTCATAAGTGCAGATCAGCACAGCACTGAAGGGCAAAGAGACATGACAAACCATTTGTGACATCAGATTTTTTCCACTGGGTAACCAAACAGCTCTTACCACAACAAACATTTTTCACATAAATAGGGGTCTTATTAGGTGACAATGTTTTTTCTGGTCTACTTGTAATGCGGCTAAGAGTTTAAGGTTTTATTTTGGTTGTTTCAGCAAATGTGTATATTTGTACATGTGTACGGCTGGCTGTACACGAATATGTGGCTCCAACATTGGATTAACTTTTGGATATTATGATAATTTTTCTAGGTTTGCCAACACACTGCAAGTCTAACTTTCTTCCCACTGCCTTACAATCTTAAATATGATTTTATATTTTATGCTGCTTTTTCTTACTTTTTTTTTTTTTTTTTGCAGAATTAGGATACTCCACTTTAGAATACCAGAGAGACTTTCTGTGTACTAAACTCAGAAACAAATTGTATCATCCAGCATGGCAATGAACTAAATAAAACACATGACTATTAAAATGTACACCTCTGTACTTTTTCTGTGATCTAATTCAAAGCAGGACATGTAGAAAAGGTTTAAGAAATTACTAAAATGATTAAATGTAAGAGTTTCCATACTTTTCCATTTAGAGAGAAATATTTTTTGTAAAGTATTTACTCTGAATAAAGGATTCAGAGAAAGAATAAGGCCTCATGCACACTGGACGTTTTTGGACGTTTTTACAGCAGCTGTTTTTGGCAGTAGATGATTTTTTCTACAGTCAATAAACTCTCCATCATCGTTATCCTATGTGTCCATGCACACATTGGCTGTTATCAGCAGTTTCGGCGTTTTTGAGCAGTAAAAAATAAAAAAACTGAGTGGGTTCTGAGAGACGTTTTTCAGCTGTAAAAACGCTCTAATGCTGATAAACGTCGATAAATGCCGAAAAACGCTTAAAAGTTTCACTCACCAGCGTTTTTTAACGTTTTTGATCAAAAAATAATAATAATTTTTCTTCAACAAAAAAAAACGCTGAAAAACACTAAAAAACGCTATTGAAAAAATGTTGAATAAAAGCTAGAAGCCCATTATTAGAGACAGGCAACATTTTCAGAGCAATGGCAGCTAGGGATGAGCCGAACACCCCCTGGTTCATTTCACAGCACAACATGCAAACAGGCAAAACATTTGTTCGAACAGGCGACCACCGTTAAAGTCTATGAGACCCGAACATGAAAAATCAAAAGTGCTCATTTTAAAGGCTAATTTACAAGTTATTGACATAAAAAGTGTTTGGGGACCTGGGTCCTGCCCCAGGGGACATGTTTTTTTTTTTTTTAAACTACCGTTTTTTCTGGAGCAGTGATTTTAATATGCTTTAAGTGAAACAATAAACGTGAAATATTCCTTTAAATGTCATACCTGGGGGGTGTTTAGAACAGTCCCTGTGCAAAATGACATTTCTAAAGGAAAAAAAAGTCATTTAAAACTACTACTGGATATTAAGGGGAACCAAATAAAAAAAAGGCGTAGGGGTCCCCCTCAAAATCCATACCCCATGGGAGGCACCCCAAGAATGACGCTACACCCGCCGTGACAGCTGTACACGCTGTGGACTTTGCTCTTTGGAAGTCAAAAGCTGGACAAAAGTCCATTGTTTAAACAGCAGTAGATGGATGCAGTAAATTTTATTATTTCTAATGTCCTTATTTCCAATTTGATTTTCTTAAATTGTCTACTTTTTTTATCTTGGTATTGTGGCTGTGTTGCTATTGGCAATTTTTTTTACTAAGTACTGGACTAATTGTTATTGTGCTGCTCAGGTGTTGAGCATTGGGTTCCAATTAGATTTTCTTAAACAAATTCATTTTTTTAACCTTGGTATTGTGGCTGTGTGGCTACTAGTGAATGTTTACTTATTACTGGAGTAATTGTTAAGGTGTTGAGTACTGGGTGTCATCGGTTAGCATATGTAAGAGGTAAGAGTGGTGAGCTGTTGTCCTAATTAGTGCCTAATTCATGTTGTATTTAAGAGAGGTAGCAGCTCTGTAGAATTTGCTGTTTGGAAGTGCAGCAGGGTAAAAGTGCATAGTTCAAATAGCAGTAGCTGGATACAGTGGGGTAGATTCATGTACAGATCCGACGGTGTATCTACTGATACACCGTCGGATCTGTGAGATCCGACGCTCGGATCTATGCGGCTGATTCCTCGAATCAGGTTCCGCATAGATCTCCCTTAGAGCCGACTGGTGTAAGTGAGTTACACTGTCGGTTCTTAGGCTGCATTCTCCCGCCGTCCGCTAGGTGGCGCTTCTTTTTTTCTACGCGACGAATATGCAAATGAGGAGAACCGCCGATTCAGAACCGAACGCCCGGCCGTCGCTTTTTTTTTACGTCGTTTGCGTTCGTCTTTTTCCGGCGGATCGTTACCCCTGCTATATGCGGGGTAAGTGCGGCGGATCCTATGTTAAGTATGGCCGTCGTTCCCGCGTCGAGTTTTGAATTTTTTACGTCGTTTACGTAAGTCGTCCGGGAATACGGCCATACGTTAATTGCGTTAACATCGAAAACAATGACGTCCTTGCGACGTCATTTAAAGCAATGCACGTTGGGAAATTTTGCCGGCGGCGCATGCGCAGTACGATCGGCGCGGGGACGCGCGTGATTTAAATAGTAAACTCCCCCTAGCCGCGGAATTTGCATTCCGCCGGGGGATTTACGATCCGCCAGGGCTAATTACGAGGCAAGTGCTTTCTGAATACAGCACTTGCCTCAAAAACTGGCGCAGGCGGATCGTAAAAAAGATAGATCCAGCGGATCAAAAGATCCGCTGATCTACATGAATCTACCCCAGTAAGTTTAAATTATTTCCAATTTCTTTAAAGAAGAACTCAAGGATGATTATAAAAACTGCAGAATAGTCCTATATAAGTAGATAAGCAACCTCGCTATTGTGATTTTGTATAAAAATGTCTACTAGTACTATGCATAAAACTCACAGGTTTAAAAAGCTGTGACATCATCTCTTTGCAGAAAATCTTCCTCTATCTTGGGGCTCCTGGAGGAGGAATATTTAAAACAGTGACATTACTTCCTGTTAGTGCTCGTTATAGTTCTTTAGGACTAGTGTACAAATCCCATCATGTCCTGGGATATGGAGTCTGGGATATGGGCGGCCCTGTGGGCAAGACTGTGGACGTGTTTGGAATGGATAAGACTTCTGGCCTGTCAATCTAGGCTACACAGTGGGCGGATCAGACAGGGAGTCTGAGATTCTGGTATCCACCCACTGCAGCAAGCGCTCTGAAGGCTCCAATGTGCTGGGTAAGAAGCCCACTTTAGGCACATCTGCAGGAGCTGTAGCCACCATGAGAGGAGGGGGATCCGCTGCCCTTTAGCTGTTCTCTGGGCCCATGGGTCCGCTGCCACCCTTCTCAATCTCTTAGTGGACATGATTACTGCCTGGATCACTTCTCCTCACAGTCCCCTGCCTCACAGACCCACCGGTACTCAAGATCAGTGTGATTAAATGCTATTAAGACCATCACTACAGAGGAAAAAGATTTGGGGGTACTTATTGCACATGATTGCAATGAGCAAACAGGCATGTGACCAGGCAGTGGGGAAAGTGAATAGAATTCTAGGTAGCATCACTAGAGGGGTCATCAGCAGGAGGAAGGAGATTCTGATTCCTCCATGTAGATCTTTAGTGAGACCTCATTTAGAACACTGTGTCCAGTTCTGGAGACCTAATTTACAAAAAGATATGAATAAGATAGGATAGGTCCAGAGATGGGTAACAAAAAAGGTTTAAGGTCTGGGGAAAAAAAACATATCGAGAATGAATCAGGAACCAAATATGTACAGTCTGGAGGAAAGAAGGGAAAGGGGAGACATGATTGAAACCTTTAAATACATAAAGGGGTGAATAAAGTTCAGGAGGGTAGTATTTTCAATAGGAATAAAGAATACAGAGACATGACTGCAAATTAAGTGGAGGAAAGTTCAAAGTTAATCTTAGAAATAAACTTTTCTGAAAGGATAGTTGATGCTTGGAATAAAGTTAGAGAGTCAGTCAAAAATAAAGGGCTTCAAAAATGCTTGGGACAAACATAGATCTATAGTCAGACAATAGAGTCAACAAAAAAAAGAAAACGGGCAGAAAGCTGTGTCCAATCACAGCTGATTAACTGTAAACACACTTGCTGGTTATAGGCATTTGTTTCCTCACATGCTGTCATAGCGCGATGAGAAGAGAGCCGATAACTGGCAATTGCGACAGGAGACAGGGCACTGATCATCGGTGTCCTGATGATCAGTGCAGCTCCAACAGTGCCCATCAGTGTTGCCTATTAATATCCATCAGTGCTGCCTATCAGCATCCATTTGTGCCCTTCAGTGCAGCCTCATCAGTGCACATCAGTGCAGCCTCATCAGCGCAGATCAGTGAAGGAGCAAAAATTACTTATTTTCACAATTTTATAACAGAAACTAAGAAAACCTTTTTTTTTCCAAATTTTTATTTTTTCGTTTGTTTAGCAAAAAATAAACTAGCCCGGTGATGATTAAATACCACCAAAAGAAAGCTCTATTTATGTGAAAAAAAAATCTAAAAATGTTCAATGGATACAGTGTTGCATGTCCATGCAACTGTCATTCAAAATGTGACAGCACTGAAAGTTGAAAATTGGCCTCGGCAGGAAGGGGTAAAAATGCACAGTATTGAAGTAGTTAAAAAGATCCAGCTAGTTAAGCTATTTCAAGGTGTTTCTACAAAAATCGAATTTGTTAATATATATTTTTGTACTGTTGTTGGAAATTAATAGTAAATTACAGTAAACAGATTTAAAAGTTTCAGGGCTGTAGTACTGTTTTGGTGTGTCTCCAAATGAATCGGTACATTTTCTTTTTTGCATGCAATAACATTGAAATATATACAAGTGCTCAACATTAAAGTGAAACAAAACCCTTCTATTATTTACAGCCAAGGAAGCTGCCACCTTGGCCAATATTTAATTTGCAGTTGACATGGTGACATGTGATCAGTTATAACACCAGCCATTTGATGGCTTTACAGTTCGGTTGAGAACACAAGCAAATGTGACAGTTATCATTCATGTCATGCCCTAAATGTAATTCCGCATACACACGACCGTTTTTCATGACGAGAAAAATTCAATTTTTTCAATCGGTCATTAAAAACGTGTGTAGGCTCCAGAGCTTTTTTCTCGATGAGAAAAATGGGCATTACATTTTAACGACGGGGAAAAAAACGTGCATGCTTTAAGCAAGTTATGAGAAGGAAAATTTGCATAATCGGCCCAAAGGGTGTCGCCATTCGAATGGAACTTCCACTTTATAGTGCAGTTGTATTTGTTGTACGTCACCACGCTTTGCTCGAGCATTTTTTATCACGATCGTGTGTATGCAAGGCAGGCTTGAGAGGAATTACGTCGAGAAAAACATTGGGCCAGATTCAGGTACATCTGCGCATTATTGGACCGGCGTAGCGCACCGCCTTTACGTTAGACTGGCGCAATGTAGCGTCGCAATCACCCTATTCTCGTCGGTTTTACGCAGAAATTTGCGCCTGCGCAACGTTATTTCTGAGGCGCAAGGCGGAGTAATACAAATTGGGAAGGACGTGGGCGTGTTACATTGAAATGAGCCGTGACCCCATGCAAATGAAGGGCCAGCCGGCTCGCGCATGCGCGCTTGAAGCAGACCATGTCAGCACCTCTGTGCGCATGCTCCCTACTCGAGAATAGCGCAATCTGTGAAATTGGAAGTGGACTAGGGCAAAATCATGAACTACGCAGACAGCATAAATAGACAGACAGAAACGCACTTCCTTTGCAAAAGTACATCCCTTTGTATCCCTCCCTATACAGCAAGGTGCTTTTGTTCTGCTGTTAGTTGCGTTGTGGTTTGTCTTTGTGATATTTGTGGACTGTGTGATCTAGTGTTTGTTAGAAGATATTTGAAAGTGATTTTTGGTGACTGCTTGTGAGAGTTTTTGGTTGATAGTTTTTTTGTTCGTTTGTTTTCTTGCTTGATTTTTCCTGCTTGTTTTTGTGAGTGATATTTCCAGCTTGTTTTTGTGAGTGATTTTTCCTGCTTGTTTTTGTGAGTGATTTTTCCTGCTTGTTTGGGAGAGAGTTTTTGTATGAGTATGACGGAGAGAAAGAGGAAGTTAAATTTTACTGGGGGAGAAACAAATTCTTGCCCGGGCCATTTCCCAATATGGGTGTTTCCTCCACGGCCCGGAGAGTGCCAACACCACCCCGGCCAGGAGGCGTGATATCTTGCAGAACATTACTGACCAGGTGAATGCATCGGGGGGGGGGGGGAGACCCGGACACGGTCGGGGATTGAAAAGAAGATCAATGACCTCTGGTGTCTGGTCAGAAAGAAGCTGGCCAAAATGTTAGCCTTTGCCAGGGGCACAGGAGAGGGCCCACCATGCCCTGTTAGGCTGACAGCGGAGGAGCGTGCGGTGGCCCAGACCTTTCATAGACAACAGGTGGAGGGCCTGCCCGGCTATGACTCAAGTCATGAAGGCGTGATGCCAGGTAAGGTTTTTTTTCCCTATCAGGTGTGTAGCATGTGTGGGGGAGGGGGTGAAAGGGAATATGTGGCAAGTGTGTGGATCCTCCAACCTGTGAATGTTTTGTGTCATCCACAGATGAGCAGGAGGGTGCTGGGCCATCTGGGCTGACTGCACCATCCCAGCCTGATGAGGACCCCCCAACAAGGCTGGAGTCCTCGGAGGAGGTTAAAGAGGAGGGGGTTAAGGGGGAGGAGTTTGAGGAGGAGGAGGATGTCATGTCAGCCATTGGATTGTTATTTTTGGAGGAGTCCTCCTCTCTGGCTGGCAGCAGCCAGCCCTCCATAAGGGCTAGCCCCTCCCACTCCTCCCCCAACAGGGCTCCTCTCCCAAGGGCCTCCCCTTCTCCCCGGCCACAAGCCTCAGCTGGGGGCAGGAAGTCGTCCCAGAAGACCAGGGGGGTGGCCGAGCTTCTGCCCGCCAATCTGAGAAGGGACCAGGCCCTTCAGACCTGCCATCTGGGACAGGTCAGCCAGACCTTGGGGCGGATGGAGGAGAGCCTGTCCTCCATAAAGGATACACTTGGGGACCTGGACTGCCACTCCCGGGCTCTTACAACCTGCCTAAACGCACTGCAGACTACAACAGCAGACGTTGGGCAGGATGTAAGGCCCCTCACCCAGGCTATCCAGGACAACACAGCAACACTAGGTGCTGCCCTGAACAGAATTGCCGTGGCCTTGGAGGGCAGGCCGCCAGGTGGGCAGAGACCAGGGGCTGCTCCTCCTTCCCCAGATTCCCCCCCCCTCCCCATGAGTCTCCCCTGAGGAGCCGGGGCCGGGGCCTGTGGCCGTGGGCGCCCCAGGCGTAGCTCACGCCAACGGCATTAATTTGTTTTTCCCCCCTTTTTTTTTTTTTTGCTGGAATTTTTTTTTTTTTGCTGGACATTTTTTTTTTTTTTTTTTGTGATGTGAATGTTTTTGGAATGTGGGGGTGATATTCCTGCCGGCAAAGGGGTGTCACCCTCAGTTTTGGTGGAGAAGGGTTCCCCAGGACCAGGGAGAAGTGATTCCCAGGTCCGTGTGAATGGTGTATGAATGTACAGTGACATAATTGGAGCCGTGGCGTGGCGTTGCTGCTCACAAGCCCAGCATGGTGGGCTTGTGCTAATCCAATTAGGTGAGGATGTGATGTGTCTGTGCTAGGGACCACAGTGGTGTGCATGCATGCATTCTCATTGTGCCATGATTAATGTGTGTGTTTAACGTGCAAAGATGCCTAATGTGAGCTGTCTCCTGGCTGCTCTTCCCTCAGAAGATGGGGTAACCTCGGTTAGGGGGGGATTGTCTGGTTCAGGGGTCAGGTCATCACGTAGGTCAATCTGCAGGCCCTTTCTCACTGCGAAGTTGTGCAGAATGCAACATGCACCAATGATCTGGCACACGAAGTTGGGGGAATACAACAGGGTCCCCCCAGACTTATCCAGGCATCGGAAACGTGACTTCAGGAGGCCAAAGGTGCGCTCCACCACTGCATGTGTTTGGGCGTGGGCTTCATTGTATCTTTCCTCTCCTTGAGATGGGGTCCCAGTGCATATGCAGAGTCACCTGTAAGGAAAAAGACAGGAGAATGTTAGTCATGCATGTGCCCCTTGTGATATGTGCATCATGGGGGGGGCAGTCATGCCTGCCACCCATGTCACTCACCAACCAGCCAGGTGTCCCCATACACGTTCTGTTCGAATTCCATTCGGATGGGGCTCTGATTGTATATGTAGCTGTCATTGCTGGATCCGGAGTGTTTGGCACTGACGTGCCATATGAGGCCTTGGGCATCGACTATCACCTGTACGTTGATGGAATGCCAATGCTTCCGATTGCGGTATATGTGCTCTGTCTCATGGGGGTGCTGGAGTGCCACATGTGTGCAATCAATGGCCCCCACGGTGCTAGGGGAATCTGGCAATTCTGTAGAAATCTGTCATTGCCTTCAGCCGCAGGTCCTCAGTGGTTGGTTTGATGATTTAGTTGGCCATGCGTCTGAGGATTGCAGGGACAACCTGGTGCACACATCTGCTCACGGAGGATTTTGACATCCCAGCCACCACTCCACTTGTTTTTTGAAAAGAGCCACTGGCAAGGAAATGGAGTGTTGCCATGACCTTGACCAGTGGCTGCACTGCATGTGAGCGGTGTGTTGGGCTGGTGATGTCCTCCTGCAAGGTTATGGTTAATTCCAGGATGGCATGAGGGGTGAATCTGAAGATGCGAGACACCTCAGAATCACTCATGCCAAAGAGGTCTATGCGGGTGCGGTATATCCTCTCCCGTGCCCTCCTCCGTGCCCTCCTCCGTGCCCTCCTACTTCTTTGCTCGTCTAAAGTCAGTAGTATAGCTATGAGCGAGGATGTCCCTGGCATGTTGGCATACAGATTGTTGGGCAACACGTGTGACTGCTCTGCTCCTCAGTCCTCACTAACAGTGTTGCTTTATCTGACATGTAGACGAATTGTCTAATTTTAGACCACCTTTTATATGGTCTCATTTTAGACAGGCCGTGCAGCTGTTGCGCACAACGTGTAGCCTGCGCTGCACCAATATTCTTTTGTGGATCCCCATAACTCCCTCATTAGCATATTTGAATAGCAAATCAATGGTGTGTCTAGCGCAGTTTTGCACAGACGGATGCGCCTGTCTAACGAAATTACGCTAGACAAAAAAAAGTAGATATCTTGCGTATCTCGTTTTGGGGATGCGGAGTATCGAAACGCATGCGCAAATTTAGACTTATGCCGCGCATCTCCTGTTACGCAGGCGTAATCGCTCTGTGAATCTGGCCCATTGTTTTTTTCCATGACATGAAAAACGGCCGTGTGTACGCGGCATTACAGTTTTGGGAAACAGTTAAACCCATGGGTTTAACCACTTGACCACTGGGCACTTAAACACCCTTCCTAACCAGACCAATTTTCAGCTTTCGGTGCTCTCACAATTTGAATGACAATTACTCAGTCATACAACATTCTACCCATTTGAAATTTGTGTCCTTTTTTTCACACAAATAGAGCTTTCTTTTGGTGGTATTTGATCACCTCTGGGTTTTTTATTTTTTGCGCTATAAAAGAAAAACGACTGAAAATTCTGTAAAAAAAAAAACTTGTTTCTGTCATATTAGCAGGTTATTTCTCATACACAGCATATGCATACCACAAATTACACCCCAAAACACATTCTGCTATTCCTCCCGAGTATGGCGATACCCCATGTGTGAGACTTTTACACAGCGTGGCCACACACAGAGGCCCAACATGCAGGGAACGCCATCAGGCGTTCTGGAACACCCAGGCCAATTCTGACATTTCTCTCCTACATGGAAAAATCATCATTTATTTGCTAGAAAATTACATAGAACCCCAAAACATTATATATGCTTTTTTAGCAAAGACCCTAGAGAATACAATGGCGGCCGTTGCAACTTTTTATCTCGCACGGTATTTTCGTAGAAATTTTTTGAACGCGTGTTTTTTTTTAAAAACAGTTCTGTGCTAAAAAAAAAACAGTAAAGTTAGCCCAATTTTTTTTCATAATGTGAAAGATGACGTTATGCCGAGTAAATAGATACCCAACATGTCACACTTCAAAATTGCGCACGCTCACGGAATGGCGCCAAACTTCGCTACCTAAAAATCCCCATAGGCGATAGTATTTGGGTATTTCAGAGTATTTGGGTATTTCAGAGTATTTGGGCATTTCAGGGTATCGCACAGGGTATTGCGGTATTGGGGTACTGAGGTAATGGGGTACTGGAGTATTGGGGCACTGGAGTACTGCAGAGTATTGGGGCACTGGAGTACTGCAGAGTATTGGGGTACTGGAGTACTGCAGAGTATTGGGGTACTGGAGTACTGCAGAGTATTGGGGTACTGGGGTATTGCAGAGTATTGGGGTACTGGGGTATTGCAGAGTATTGGGGTACTGGGGTATTGCAGAGTATTGGGGTACTGGGGTATTGCAGAGTATTGGGGTACTGGGGTACTGCAGAGTATCGGGGTACTGCAGAGTATTGGGGTACTGCAGAGTATTGGGGTATTGGGGTACTGGGGTATTGCAGAGTATTGGGGTACTGGGGTATTGCAGAGTATTGGGGTACTGGGGTATTGCAGCATATTGGGGTACTGGGGTATTGTGGGTTACTGGGGTATTGTGGGGTACTGGGGTATTGTGGGGTACTGGGGTAATGCAGGGTACTGGGGTATTGTGGGGTACTGGGGTAATGCAGGGTACTGGGGTATTGTGGGGTACTGGGGTATTGTGGGGTACTGGGGTAATGCTGGGTACTGGGGTAATGCTGGGTACTGGGGGGATTGCTGTGTACTGGGGATTGCAGAGCTGGGATGTTTTGAGGGATGGCTTGATCTGTGACTGCATTTGTCACAGATCCAGCCACAGCTCAGCTGCTGACACCCCGAACGGTACAGAGAGCAGAGGGAGGAGAGGGAGGAACCGGCGTCATCAAATGACGCCGGTTTGTTTACAAGTGATCGCGCCGTCATTTGACGGCGTGATCACGTGGTAAACGGCCGCTATCAGCGGCAATTTACCGTGATCCGTGATGCGCCGGGTCTTCTAGACCCGGCGATCACAGACACTTTCGCGAGCGCGTCCCAGGGGACGCGCAATCGTGAAAGTGAAGGACGACGTCCCAGGGACGTTGTGTCAAAACTACTCGACCGCGCTGTAGCAGTATTTTTGCTATAGCGCGGTCGGCAAGTGGTTAATTCCGCTTTAACAGTCACTTGTGTCCAATAGATTGAAAAGAAATCATAGGCAGAGAATATTTTTTTTTGGTCTGCACACAGCTCCACTGTTTCATCAAAGTTTTGTATGGTATTTTGGAACTGAAAGAAAAGGGGTTACACAAGTAAAAAGTGAAAATTCATTGGTGTATACAGTAAGTATTCGGCACAATTGACTGGTGAAACAGATCATGTACAGTATATGTCACTAGCAGTACAAGGAGCATTATGAATACATAATTTACCAGATAAACCACATCATAGAAGTCAGCCCAGGAGTTTATATTATATGGTGTTGTAGCACCAATTAAGGAATAGCCAGAAAGGCTTAGTTAAAGAAAGGAAGGAAAAGAAAGACAAGACATAGGAAAAGGTTGGGGGAAGACCTGGACTTGAGCTGGCTTCACCTAAAGGTACCATATACAAATATTAATATAGGGTACAGATAATTGTGATCATAGGAGCATTTATGGCAGCTTGTGATACAAGATGACTAAAAGTATGTTGATTTAACCACTTAAGAACCGGACCAATATGCTGCTAAATGACCAAAGGTGTTTTTACAATTCGGCACTGCGTCGCTTTAACAGACAATTGCGCGGTCGTGTGACGCGGCTCCCAAACAAAATTTGCATCATTTTCTTCTCACAAATAGAGCTTTCTTTTGATGGTATTTGATTGCCTTTGCGATTTTTTTTTTGCGATATAAACGAAAAAAGACCGAAAATTTTGAAAAAAATATATATTTTCTAATTTTTGTTATAAGAAAAATCGAATAAACTAAATTTTAGTCAAACATTTAGGCCAAAATGTATTCAGCCACATGTCTTTATTAAAAAAAATCGCAATATAATTTTTTTTTTAGCTACCTAGCGCAACAGTGACACTAATACAGCGATCAGAAAACCAATCGCTTAGTGACATTGGCAATAGGGGGTGAAAGGGTTAACTAGGACGGTGATCAAGGGGTTAAACCTTTATTAGGGGGGTACGGGGCTACCCTGGACCTAACACTAACTGCCTGTCACACTAACTGTCACACTGACACTAAATGCAGTGATTAGTAAATATATGATCACTGCAATCAGTGACACTGTGAGAGGGGGCTGGGGGGGGGGTGATCTGAAGGGGTTAATGTGCCTATGTGTGTGGTGTCAGTGTGCTGTTGGTGCGACTTACTTGTGATGTCTTCTCTCCTCTCGTCGTCTCGAAAATACCGCCGAGAGGAGAGGTGACATCACTTCCTCTGCCAGTGTTTACATTACACAGGCAGAGGAAGTGCAGAGCGGAGGCTCTGCGGATTGGCTGGGAGGGGACGGACAGAAACCAACAGCCGCCCCCTCATCCCGGATAGCTCCCACAGGTAAAACAAACGCCGCATGTAGCGGGGGGGTCCCGATCGGACCCCCAACCTGCAAGAAGGCAGGGACGTACATATACGCCCATGTGCCTGTACGTGCCATTCTGTGGACGTACATATACATGCGGTGGTCGTTAGGTGGTTAATAACGTACCAACAGGCCCATAATTTGCTGTAAGAGATAGATGATTTATGTGTGATTTGGGAAATGTCTTCCATAAGATAGATGCCATCAACTTTCCAGAGCCAATGAGTGATGGATTGAATGTTTGTTTTCCCCATAAAGTAGGTATGAGGAATTTAGCAGTGTTTGAGCGTTTATATCCGGTCGAATGTTTTGCCTACAAGCTATAGAACAATTCTAATGTTGTATGACACTAGTAATAATTATATTTATAAATTATTATTACTAGTCAACCAACATTCAAATTCTTTTATAGCCTATGGGCTGAGCATTTGACCAGAAATGTACAATTGTGGCATTGTACAGTTTAGCTGCTTGCCAAATATTCTTAGAACTTTCAACAGACACCATAAGCTTTCAATTACAGATTTGACATTTGGATTGTTTTCGCTGCTTCTTGGAATTTCTTCGTTGTTCATGTCGAATGGTCTACCCCAACACTGTCTCTATAATGTCAAATCTTTCCCTTCTATGTAGAATAATCTTGAACTAATAGAGATAAGGCACATTCGACCGCAGATTTGATAGACACAGATTGCTATTGTCAGCGTCATGTTAAATCTCCTATCTATATCGAACTGTTGTAGCAACGAAAAATAAAATAAAGCATTTTTTTATGTCGGATCTTTCGGATTCTGCTTGTTTGTTTGTTGCCCATCATGAGTCCTGTTTATGAAAACATTGCTTCAATGGAGTTGGGCTTGGAAAGCAACAAGAAAGAATAACTATGAAGACCAGTAGAGAAGAGGTTAAAGTGGATGTAAACCCTCTATACACCCAGTGAAGTAAACAGCCTCAGATGATACACAGAGATAAACCAAACCTCCCTACATAGGTTTTATACAGTTGCAAGAAAAAGTATGTGAACCATTTTGGAATGATATGGATTTCTGCACAAATTGGTCATAAAATGTGATCTGATCTTCATCTAAGTCACAACAATAGACAATCACAGTCTGCTTAAACTAATAACACACAAATAATTAAATTATATCAAGAAAAGCAGTGCAGCGCAAACCTAGATTACATAATAATAAAGATAAATATGCTCATAATAGTGAAAAATAAACACACAAATAATTAATAACAGTGTGACAGTAAATAAAAGAAAGTCCAAATTTGCAATGTGCGATTAACTTGGAAGAAAAAATCCTGTGATCAAGAAAATCAGAGTATCTTCACCATGTGACTGGAAAACCAATATTTCAAATGTGATCCCTTCACCAGTAAAGATGGGTACTCTCACCTCACACAAAGACCTTTGTTTTACCAAAGGTCTAATAAACTTAGATCAATGGTAGGAAATCCAGATGGCTCAAAGATGTATACTTTTCGGCTGAAGGACCCGGAGATAAGCAAGTATCCTCAGTGGCACCAACGGACCAGTATGCAAAGAAAAAAAGGCCAAATCTAAGAGCTTCCATAAAAAAACAGGTCTCTTTAATGTGTATAAAGATGTGCAGGATACTCACATTTAGGTAGAAAATACAGGCATATAACACCATGAAACAAACAGCTCGAATGAAGATGTGGGACAACAACGAGTGACGTGGGATGGTTCCTGACCCCGGACGCGTATCGTAATACAACTTCCTCAGCAGGGCGGAACCTTCTGCTTCACATCCTCGATTAAAATAGCCTGCCGTAAAGTACGGCTCAATTCCCAGGACACACGTAATGACGCGGTAAGGCACGTCCCGCGTCATACGCTGGGCTGGCGAAAAACTTTATTGTTCGCTATTACAGCGACAAACAAAAACAGTCTAAAAAACTCTTCATCGCCATCTTGTGGACAAAAGCGTCATACGCTGGACTGGCGAGAAACTTTATTGTTCGCTATAGCAGCAACAAACATAAAAAACTCTACATCGCCATCTTGTGGACAAAAGAGAGAATACAGCTAATATGCTAACATCACTCTATGCAGTCCCACAAATTCTTACAGAAGGACAATAGTTATTAAATAATAATTCATATAATATAACATTACTTAATTCCAAAGTTACTAAATAAACCTAAACCAAAAAATTAATAATAAGGTTAAAAAATTAATATACAATATCAATGAGATATAAATAAAAGTATAAAAAAATATATATAAAAAAACCTAATATAAAATCTAGAAAATATTAATTCATATATATATGATCCCATAAGTGATACCAAAATACCACCAAAGGGTTAACATATAATGGACCTTTACTAACATAGAATTAAAATAACCACAGAATCCATCTAAGGCAATAACAATCAAAGTAATCTGCCTATACTAGAGAAAAAGGCCATAGGAGTATTTGTTGATATATAACTAATTATTTGCAATAAAACAATTCAAATCAAAATCAACATTGAGACCCTCCGGAGAGAGTACACGAGCCTCATATATCCAGAAGGATTCCCTCTGGCTGATTCGTCTAATATAATTACCTCCTCTCCAGTGCTTATCTACTCTTTCCAGGCCCCAAAATTTGAGACATTTAGGGTTCCTATCATGGTACTTCCTAAAATGTCTAGATACACTGTGAGTACGTAACCCACGTTTGATATTGTTAACGTGTTCTCCTATCCTAACAGCCATGGTGCGAGAAGTGCGACCTATATACTGTAAACCACAGTCGCACTCAAGCATATAGACCACACCTTCAGTGTTACAGGTGATTAGATTTTTAATGTTGTACGATTTCTTAGTAGAAAACGAGGTAAAATCTTTCCGTTTTTTAATGTTAAATTTGCACCGTTTACAGGGCTGACAGCGACCACACGCGTAGAAGCCGGATAAAAACGAGAAAATAGTGTTCTCTTTGAAAATGGGTGGGTCAATGGCTCCTGGTGCCACAACATCCCTCAGTGTGGGCGCCTTCCTATAAATAAAGAGAGGGCGAGGGGGGAGGACAGGTCCCAAGACCTTATCATTCATTAACACATCCCAATGTTTTTTAACTATTTTCTCGAATTGACGATGCTGAATGTTGTAATCCAGAATGATCTTAAACATCGATTGGCTGTCTTCTTCAGGTTTTTTAATGGAATAGGCAACGAGTTCAGCTCGGTTGAGAGTACCAACTCGAGACATTTCATTTTCAATGGAATCTTTACTGTATCCCTTTTGTTCGAACCTTTTGGCTAAGATTTTGGATTGTTCAAAAAAATCACTATCAGAGGTGCAATTAACTGACCTACCGGCCCGTTTCCCTCTCTTTCCCTTCTTTTGGCCCCCTTGTTTCCAGTTGGAGTACCTGAGTGAGGGCCCCACCAAGGGGGCGGGTTCCCTAAAAAAAAACCCTCAGGATCATCTCGGTTTAATAAAGGGGCAAAACGTTTGTTTGTTGGTACTGGATTACCATATTGGTAATTATCCCCCCAACCGTAGTTTTGAGGGTGTCCTCCTCTGGAGTTAGGATGAAAATTAGGGTTGCCCCTAAAATTGGTGTTGTGTGAAAAATTCCCATAAGATTGAGCTGGATACTGAGGTGTGGGAAAATTCCCTCTGCCTTTCACCCCTCGGCCCCTACCCCCTCTCCCTCTTGGAAACAAGGGGGCCAAAAGAAGGGAAAGAGAGGGAAACGGGCCGGTAGACGAACAATCAAAAAGGATCAAGTCCCACTAGGCACTGGTATATTCAATATCAGTGGGACTGTCCTTAATGATGATGAGTTACGCATTCTGGACAAGGGCCTCAAATTTGCCCCTGTTAGGAACTTCAATAAGTTTCAAACGTATGTTAACATCTCCAAGTTTATCAGGACCCTTAATATTAAGAAATATTTTTTGTCCAAACCGGCCGAAAGGTCTTCCCTTATACCAATCGGAACCCATTCTAACCTTAGAACTAAGAGTGTGTTTAATCCTTCCAATTTAGACACTAAACACATTGATGTGTTCAAAAATATGGTTCTAAATGATTTAGACCAATTGAAGGTTAGAAAAGTGAATGACCCATCCTTGGTTAAAAAAGGTATAGCATCATTGGAATCCAAGAAAGATGTCATCATACGCCCCTCAGACAAGGGAGGAGGCCTAGTGGTGATGCCCAAAGAATATTATAAAGAAGAGATGAATCGTTTACTCAGTGACAACAACACGTATAAACTTTTGAAAAGTGACCCTATTTTTCAGTACAAAAAAGATTTGACTGCTTTGGTTAAAAAGGGACTTAAACGCAATATCCTCTCCAAAAAAGAGGCTGATTACCTTGACCCCAGGGCATGTAGAACACCCATTATTTACTTCCTGCCCAAAGTGCATAAAAATTCAACCCATCCACCCGGAAGACCCATCGTTAACGGGATAGAATCTGTTTCATCGAGATTGGGCCAATATATTGATTTCTTTTTAAAACCTATAGTTTCTCAAACTAGGTCCTATCTGAGAGATACAAAACAATGTATACAAATCTTGGAGTCTTTATCGTGTACCCCAGACAGTCTGCTAATTACAGCTGATGTTAGCTCCCTCTACACTATCATAGGGCATGCCGACGCCGTTGCAGCGGTTAAGTGGGGTTTATCCCAATCTAATTTATCCGCTAAACATCGGAAATTTCTTTTACAATGTCTCGAGTTTTGTTTGACCAAAAATTATTTTTGGTACAATAAAGGTTTTTTTCTTCAAACAACTGGCGTCGCAATGGGGGCAAAATTTGCCCCCAGCGTCGCCAATTTGTTCATGGCCTTATGGGAGGAGGAGAGCATTTTTAATAACCCCCCTAATCAGTTAAGATGCTACAAACGTTATATTGACGATCTCGTCATGATATGGGAGGGTGATTTATCCAGCTTAGAGACATTTATGTCCAAGCTGAATAACAACATCAAAAATATCTCCTTAACGTGGAACATTCACACTGAAAAGATTGTGTTCCTTGATTTAGAGATCTATAAACAAGGTACTCTTTTACATACTCGCAATCATTTCAAACCTTCCGACAGGAATGGTTATATTCCCCTAGATAGTTGCCATCATCGCAACTGGCTTTGTAACATTCCTAGAGGTCAGTTTATCCGTCTAAGACGTAATTGCACCTCTGATAGTGATTTTTTTGAACAATCCAAAATCTTAGCCAAAAGGTTCGAACAAAAGGGATACAGTAAAGATTCCATTGAAAATGAAATGTCTCGAGTTGGTACTCTCAACCGAGCTGAACTCGTTGCCTATTCCATTAAAAAACCTGAAGAAGACAGCCAATCGATGTTTAAGATCATTCTGGATTACAACATTCAGCATCGTCAATTCGAGAAAATAGTTAAAAAACATTGGGATGTGTTAATGAATGATAAGGTCTTGGGACCTGTCCTCCCCCCTCGCCCTCTCTTTATTTATAGGAAGGCGCCCACACTGAGGGATGTTGTGGCACCAGGAGCCATTGACCCACCCATTTTCAAAGAGAACACTATTTTCTCGTTTTTATCCGGCTTCTACGCGTGTGGTCGCTGTCAGCCCTGTAAACGGTGCAAATTTAACATTAAAAAACGGAAAGATTTTACCTCGTTTTCTACTAAGAAATCGTACAACATTAAAAATCTAATCACCTGTAACACTGAAGGTGTGGTCTATATGCTTGAGTGCGACTGTGGTTTACAGTATATAGGTCGCACTTCTCGCACCATGGCTGTTAGGATAGGAGAACACGTTAACAATATCAAACGTGGGTTACGTACTCACAGTGTATCTAGACATTTTAGGAAGTACCATGATAGGAACCCTAAATGTCTCAAATTTTGGGGCCTGGAAAGAGTAGATAAGCACTGGAGAGGAGGTAATTATATTAGACGAATCAGCCAGAGGGAATCCTTCTGGATATATGAGGCTCGTGTACTCTCTCCGGAGGGTCTCAATGTTGATTTTGATTTGAATTGTTTTATTGCAAATAATTAGTTATATATCAACAAATACTCCTATGGCCTTTTTCTCTAGTATAGGCAGATTACTTTGATTGTTATTGCCTTAGATGGATTCTGTGGTTATTTTAATTCTATGTTAGTAAAGGTCCATTATATGTTAACCCTTTGGTGGTATTTTGGTATCACTTATGGGATCATATATATATGAATTAATATTTTCTAGATTTTATATTAGGTTTTTTTATATATATTTTTTTATACTTTTATTTATATCTCATTGATATTGTATATTAATTTTTTAACCTTATTATTAATTTTTTGGTTTAGGTTTATTTAGTAACTTTGGAATTAAGTAATGTTATATTATATGAATTATTATTTAATAACTATTGTCCTTCTGTAAGAATTTGTGGGACTGCATAGAGTGATGTTAGCATATTAGCTGTATTCTCTCTTTTGTCCACAAGATGGCGATGTAGAGTTTTTTATGTTTGTCGCTGCTATAGCGAACAATAAAGTTTCTCGCCAGCCCAGCGTATGACGCTTTTGTCCACAAGATGGCGATGAAGAGTTTTTTAGACTGTTTTTGTTTGTCGCTGTAATAGCGAACAATAAAGTTTTTCGCCAGCCCAGCGTATGACGCGGGACGTGCCTTACCGCATCATTACGTGTGTCCTGGGAATTGAGCCGTACTTTACGGCAGGCTATTTTAATCGAGGATGTGAAGCAGAAGGTTCCGCCCTGCTGAGGAAGTTGTATTACGATACGCGTCCGGGGTCAGGAACCATCCCACGTCACTCGTTGTTGTCCCACATCTTCATTCGAGCTGTTTGTTTCATGGTGTTATATGCCTGTATTTTCTACCTAAATGTGAGTATCCTGCACATCTTTATACACATTAAAGAGACCTGTTTTTTTATGGAAGCTCTTAGATTTGGCCTTTTTTTCTTTGCATACTGGTCCGTTGGTGCCACTGAGGATACTTGCTTATCTCCGGGTCCTTCAGCCGAAAAGTATACATCTTTGAGCCATCTGGATTTCCTACCATTGATCTAAGTTTATTAGACCTTTGGTAAAACAAAGGTCTTTGTGTGAGGTGAGAGTACCCATCTTTACTGGTGAAAGGATCACATTTGAAATATTGGTTTTCCAGTCACATGGTGAAGATACTCTGATTTTCTTGATCACAGGATTTTTTCTTCCAAGTTGTTCGCACATTGCAAATTTGGACTTTCTTTTATTTACTGTCACACTGTTATTAATTATTTGTGTGTTTATTTTTCACTATTATGAGCATATTTATCTTTATTATTATGTAATCTAGGTTTGCGCTGCACTGCTTTTCTTGATATATTTACTTCAGGGATTTTGTGATTGTCCTTTTTGGTGTTCAGCTTGCATCCATATGAAATCCACTCTTTGAGTATTTTTCATTCTTACACTTAATAGTATATTTTATTATTATTTTGATCCTTTGTATTTTTGCGCTGATTGCACCTTCTTTTTTATACAAATAATTAAATTATACCATGTTTTTATTGAACACACCATGTAAACATTCACAGTGCAGGTGTAAAAAGTATGTAAACCCTTGGATTTAATAACTGGTTGAACCTCTTTTGGCTGCAATAACTTCAACCAAACATTTCCTGTAGTTGGAGATCAGACGTGCACAACGATCAGGAGTAATTCTTGACCATTCCTCTTTACAGAACTGTTTCAGTTCAGCAATATTCTTGGGATGTCTGGTGTGAATCACTTACTTGAGGTCATGCCACAGCATCTCAATCGGGTTGAGGTCAGGACTGTGACTGGGCCACTCCAGAAGGTGTATTTTCTTCTGTTTAAGCCATGCTGTTGGTAATTTACTTCTATGCTTTGGGTCGTTGTCCTGTTGCAACACCCATCTTCTGTTGAGCTTCAGCTGGTGGACAGATGGTCTTAAGTTCTCCTGCAAAATGTCTTGATAAACTTGGGAATTCATTTTCCCTCTGATAATAGCAATCCATCCAGGCCCTGACGCAGCAAAGTAGCCCCAAACCATGATGCCCCCCACCACCATACTTCAGAGTTGGGATGAGGTTTTGATGTTGGTGTGCTGTGCCTCTTTTTCTCCACACATAGTGTTGTGTGTTTTTTTCAAACAACTCAACTTTGGTTTCATCTGTCCACAGATTATTTTGCCAGTACTGTAAACGCGCAGCAATGTTTTTTTTTTTTTTTTGGACAGCAGTGGCTTCCTCTGTGGTATCCTCCCATGAAATCCATTCTTGTTTAGTGTTTTAAGTATCATAGATTCGCTAACAGGAATGTTAGCATATGCCAGAGACTTTTGTAAGTCTTTAGCTTCTTCACCTCATTGAGCAGTCTGCGCTGTGCTCTTGCAGTCATCTTTACAGGACGGCCACTCATAGGGAGAGTAGCAGCAGTGCTGAACTTTCTCCATTTATAGACAATTTGTCTTACCATGGACTGATAAACAGCAAGGTCTTTGAAGATACTTTCATAACACTTTCCAGCTTTATGCAAGTCAACAATTCTTAATCGTAGGTCTTCTGAGAGCTCTTTTGTGCGAGGCATCATTCACATCAGGCAATGATGAAAAGCAAACCCAGAACTGGTGTGTGTTTTTTTTATAGGGCAGGGCAGCTGCAACCAACACCTCCAATCTCATCTCATTGATTGGACTCCAATTGGCTGACACCTCACTCCAATTATCTCTTGGAGATGTCATTAGTCTATGGGTTCACATACGTTTTTCACCTGCACTGTGAATGTTTACATGGTGTGTTCAATAAAAACATGTTAACATGTAATTCTGTTTGTGTTATTAGTTTAAGCAGACTGTGATTGTCTATTGTTGTGACTTAGATGAAGATCAGATCACATTTTATGACCAATTTGTGAAGAAATCCATATCATTTCAAAAGGGTTCACATACTTTTTCTTGCAACTATATGTATATCGGCTGTGTTCACATTTATATACTGTTTAGAAAGTTCAGATTTTGTTAGGATATTTTCTCTTCCTGGTTAACATAGAGTGTGATGTCTGGGAATACAGCCAAGATAGCTAACATTGCTGACAAAATATTCAGGCTGCTTTTGTCTAAAAAGTGGGAGAATTTGTCAGGAATTCTCATGCTGATAACAGAGGAACCATTCGGAAGAGAACTATAAGACTTAGCTCATTAAAAAGAGATAACAAAATACTGCAAATATATATGTGCGCAGCTAAAACTGAGCCAGCGTGTAGCACAACAGTTATATGTATCAAATATACAAGTGGCATCGTGGCAACAATACAAGCACATATGTAGAGCAACAACAATTAACATGAAAGGTCAGGAGATCAAGCTGTTTCTTTGCACAGGTGCCACTTGTAAGCTACATCTAACCATGCATACTGCATTTTGCACATCATCATTGCCACTTTCACATTAGCACTGTCAGTTGCCAAAAACAGGTGGGTGAACCACACTTTTACCTTGCAGCTAGACAACCTCATACACATCTACACGGTGTGGCAAAAAAGACAGAGGGCATGTCATGTTATGTAGGCGATATCCCATAGAGGTGATTAGGGCTGCACAATAACCAAGAAGCAACTGCATAGAAACAGGCCTGCTAATTGTGGCCCAGCCACTGATGGCAACACAGTCCATCAAAAATCGCAAGTCAGCAGCTAGGCCCATGTCAAAGAGGCCTTTTTTAATTAGCTTGCTTATTCAGTATGGCATAATTGTGTCTCACAAATATCGGTCTCCAAAAAAAAAAATATATATATATTGGTAGGATCTAAGATGCAGTCTTGGTAACTGCTAATACTTAAGTGAAAAAACATGTTTCTGGTGGGCAAAAAATAAAATAAAATAAAGAAATTAGCTTATTCTCCAATTATCCATGTAGGACATTTCATCTATATAGAGAATAAAAATAACAGTCTTGTAACAACTAAGCTGTGAAATATTAACAATTTGCAACAGAAGCATCACTTCTTGTTTCCAGATTTATTCATTTATATAATCCATAAATAATTCTCATATTATTCCCTTGGCTGATTTTTCCATCTCTGTGGTATTGTTGATAAAGAGGAACTAGAGTGAAAAATTCATTGAAAATTCACATTTAAAAAAAATATAAGGGCCACTCTCTATAAAATCTTTATATCACCTGTGAAGCATATCCCCCATGTTAGACGGGTGTCATGCCATGTTCTTGTTCCTGCAATTACTTATATATTTATTCATACCTATGGCTGTAATGTTAAAACATATCTATTGTCAAAATGTAAAATTATATCTTCATTTCTATATTGTATTTGAGTTATTTCTTTCCTAACCTTTTTACCTGAAATTACGGTACTTCATTACTGTGAATATCCCCAGAGTTTGTATAGCAACTGATGTCCCAAGTTGGTTGGTTTCATGAACAGCTCAACTTTGATTAAGCTATTTTGTCCCATTTCCCATTATCCACACCAATATGCCTCCTCTATAGTGTACATATCTATAGTAAGCCAGGAAAAGTAGGATAAATACATACAAATGCATACAAATCTCAGTAAACGAAATCATAGGGCTGTCAAATATTATAATGTTCTACTGTGTCTGAAAAATGTACGGCTTCCTGTACACGGGACGTTTTTACAACCAAACTATTTAACTTGACAGATAGTAACCTATCCTCGAGGGGCGTGGCTTGGCGAGCTGAGCAGATGGCTGCAGATTAGAGGAGCTCCGGTCCCAGGGTCAGAAAAAGCCTAAAAAACGGCTGTTTTTTAAGAATATTATGAGCAACCAGACTCGGAAGAACCATCCTAACTGGCACCTTAGGTCGATGGGTACACCCGTAGGCAAAACGGCAACCACAGACCTAAACAAATTTCGCTATACGAGCAGACAGCAGAAAACGAAGATGGCGCCGGTCCCCAGACACGAGGAGAGGGAGGACACGGAAGACGATGAGGCCTCACTCGCAGCATCTGAGGAGCTGGATGGAGACGGTAACAGACCCGACTGCCCCCTAAATTATGCCATGATGATGGAGATAGCGGCAGATATCAAGAATTCTTTCTCGATGGCCATAACGGATATTAAAACCGAGCTGCTGCGGCTCTCGGAACAAATGGCGGTGACGGACAGAGCTGGAAAGAGAAGGGACAGGGCCCTTACGAGGCTGGACAACATTGTAGAGGTACACTCTCAACAATTGATCGATGCCAATAGGCAAATAGAGGATTTGGACAACAGGGGTCGTCGCAACAATATCAGGGTGCGGGGGGTCCCCGAAACTGTACCCCAAGACCAAATTCAACCTGCGCTGTCCTCCATCTTCAACAACCTCCTGGACAGGCCCGAAGCATCACCTATAGAGTATGATAGGGCCCACAGGGCGCTGCGCCCCAAAGCCCCAGACAACATGCCACCTAGAGATATTATTTGCCGGCTACCGAACTTTACCTTGAAGGAAGAAATTCTACAAAAAGCAAGGCAAAATGGCCAGGTTACCTACAACGATGTGAATATACAGCTCTTCCAGGACCTCTCACCCATTACCCTTAAGAACAGGAGAGCTCTGAAGCCGCTGCTGGAAGTGCTGTCTGAAAAAGGCATAACCTACAGATGGAAATACCCATTCGCTTTACAAGCTACTCACAATGGCAGACAATACATGCTCAGAGTCCCAGGCGAGCTGCAGCAGTTTTGCGAGAACATGCAGATAGCCCCGGTGGAACTACCGGACTGGTACGCGGAGTTTGTGGTCCCGCCGGCTTTCACTCACCATCCCCCAGCGCAGGATCCTTCTCCGTCCAAATCCCCCTACACTCCGGGCAAGCATCGGAAGACACCCCGCAAGAACAACCATGCGTCTCCGGCTGCCAGGGGCCCTAAGATGAGGGTCCAGTTATGTTGAGCTGAGCTGCTCTGGGAGAGATTCAACCCAACTCTACACTACTGAGGAGTCTACTGGATGAACTGACGCACCCATTCTTCAACAAGCTGCACCATATACCGTCACAGCCGCTCCGAGGAATAACTTCCCAGCGACGCGGGTCACGATGCCAGGGACTCCTAGGGCGGCTGTGCCTAGACCTCCCCCGGAATGAAGGAGCAGTTTTACGAAGGTACTGTACACCGTATATCTCCCCTCACTCTTCTTCTTTTTATTTTTCCCATATTTTTGCTCTATTTTATTTGGTCCCTTTTTTTTTTTTTTTTTTTTTTTTTTTTTGATTACTTATTTACCCGCCGGTTATTGAACCGTGCGGCACGGCGACCTCGTCGACACTGTAATGGAACCCTGATCTTACCAAGACATACAAGTTGAAGCAGTGTTGCATCGGTAACTTTCCCCACTTTACCTGGTCACCAAATATGCAGCCAAGAGGTAATGGGGGACATTGTTTGCTCACGATCTAATAGCAATAACTACTAACTGTTCCATTTTACAGCATTGTGCCTATATTGTTTTTATTTCCTTTTTTTTTTTTTTCCTTCTGTATTTTGCTGGGAGCGGTTGTACGCACTGGGAAGCCTTGCACTCTTTGACCACCAGGGGACACCAATCCTCTACGCTCCGCACGGTGAGCGAGCTGTATCTTGATATGCCTGCTATAGTTTTGGTTTGTTACCCACAGGCTACACGATAATGAGCTATAGACTCCCACTTTGTTAATATGTTTGGGACTTCACAGGACAAGGCTCTGCCTCCTTCAACGGTCTAGTGCATGCTCCTTTTACTGGTATTGTGTCACCTTATACTACCTCTCTTTGTTCTCTTTACCCCTCCATGTTACATCCCCCTCTAAGGTTAAGTTGGAGATGAAGACAGTGTCACCTACATGCTCACTTATATCCTACTACTTCACTGGAGGCTTCCAGAGATGTACAAGAGGTGACATGACTCTATGCCACCGCCAAGAAAAACTGTGAGTTGTTGTTTGTCATTCAGAGTGGACCTACATCCATCTCTAACCCTTTGCTTAGAAGGCAGATCACCTCCACTACAATCCGGCACCCACATGCATTTGGAGATGTGGATAATGTATCAAGTCTGGGTCTGCAGATGTATCTGGGACTGTGATTGGGAGGTTTCAAATAGGCTCTTAGACGGCAGATAAGTTAACTATATGCAGGGACCTGCATTTTCAACATGTTAGGAGATACACAGTAGTATATACGACTGCAATATGTTACACTCTTGTCACAGCCCAGTAGGTATTTGACTTGTCTGTTTAGTTGTGGAGTTGGCTCTCTCTTATACAACATAACCCTCGGTGTATATAGGTTTATAACGGTTTACATCGGTTCTCACCAAACTGCGGTTCACTATGGTTTATATCGCATAGGTAGATGCATCATTATCCCTGCTTACTACTTTGATTCACAAATATTCTCTACCCCTTCGGGGGACGGCCAAGATTAACATCTGATTGATTACAACCTCACGTTTCTGACCCGGGACCACAACATATAGTTGGTCTCCTTTCCGTCTGTGAGGGCGCCTCCCGTGCACCCACCAGAGTCACACTGACATTTCTCTATATAGGTCACACCTAACATAGAAGTGTTCTAAAGCCCCTTTATAAAAAGTATAAAGAAAGGGCTACGACTCAAGAACATTGTTGGTTTTCCAACACATTTACATCCCTTCCCCCCCCACACACTAGTGGGACTTCCACAACCCCTCCCCACCCCCCCCCCCCCCCCCCTTTTTTTTTTTTTTTTTTGTTTTTTTTTTGTTTTTTTTTTTTTTTTTTTTGCCTCTAAATCAAGGTCCAAATGGCTTACTCCTTTCTTGGTAAATCCCCCACGCTGATCTCTCATAACATTAATGGCATGAACATCCCTGAAAAACGTTCCAAATTCTTTAAAGAACTTAGGAAAACTAAACCACTACTGGTTTTCTTACAGGAAACACACTTCAAGGGCCAAAATATCCCGAAGATGACAGACAACCTATACACAGTAGCTTATCATGCTACTAACCCCTTAGCCAAGACAAAAGGTGTGTCAATCCTAATCAATAAAAACGCCCCTTTTATCCTTAAGAATAGCCTACTTGACCAGGAAGGAAGATTCATCTTCTTGACGGGAACATGGGAGGGATCTCCTATCACACTTGCCAACGTATATTTCCCCAATAAGAACCACATCACTTTTTGCAGAGAAATCATAGACACATTGACATGGTTTGCTGAGGGGTGCGTCCTCCTGGGAGGGGACTTTAATGTCCCCCTTTCCCCTCTACAGGATTCATCCACCGGACACACACATGTTCCTTTCAGGGTCTTGAAGAGACTGAAGGCGCTACTTATGTCACTCTCTCTGATAGACTCGTGGAGACTGGCTCATCCCACTGAAAGGGACTACTCCTTCTACTCCGCCCCCCACAAGAGATACTCCAGACTTGATATGATCTTTATTACTCAGAGAGACTTACCCAGACTGACCGGATCCGAGATAGGCATTATCTCCCTCTCGGACCACGCCCCCACTTCACTGACTTTGAAACCAGGCTTCCCTGCGAGACCAAATTTTAACTGGAGACTCAACCCCGCCCTATTGACAGACCAGACTATACAAGACGACATTTATGACTCCATCAAATCCTATTTCGTAAACAACGTAGACTCGGACACAAACCCACTGAACAACTGGGAGGCCCATAAGGCCGTGGTGAGAGGAAACTTGATTAGATGGGGCGCAACTAAAAAAAGAGAGAGAAACAAAGAGATAACATCATTGTCAAACAAGATAGCACATTTGGAATTGCAACATAAAAAAACTCTCTCTGCCCAGGTGGAAAAAGAACTTTCCACATGCAGGACATCCCTATCACAAGTACTAAATTTGCAAGCCCAAAGGTCCCTTTTTTTTAAAAAACGTATATTCTATGAGCATGGCGACAAAGGTGGTAAATACTTAGCTAGAGCCCTGAAAGAAGCCTCCTCCACAAGACTTGTACACGCTATCAAAAACAGACAAGGTACTCTTGAGTGTGACTCCACCCGCATAGCAGAACAGTTTCACGACTTTTACTCAAGACTATACAACCTACCACCACAACACAAGCCAGCTCATATTCCACACTCCATGACGGAAGCGATTGGGGAGTTCTTGGAGAGGAGTGAACTCCCTTCTCTCTCATTAGATGATGCCAACCTGCTAGAGAAACCCGTGACCCAGGAAGAACTGCTTGAAGCAGTCAGCTCACTTAAACCATGTAAAAGCCCTGGCCCTGACGGGTTCACGGCACAATACTACAAAACGTTCCTTCAACTACTTGCACCCCCACTGCTCAAGGCCCTTAATTACCTAGCCTACAATAAACATGACTCCAACTCGCTTCTCATGGCCCACATCACCGTGATTCCGAAGCCAGACAAAGATCACTCAGAATGCGCTAACTTTAGACCCATCTCATTACTAAACATCGACATTAAGTTGCTGGCCAAGATAGTTGCAAATAGACTGAAACCCCTTCTCTCCAAAATAATTGGTCCAGAACAAGTCGGTTTCATGCCGGGTAGGGAGGCCAGAGACAATGTCTCGAAGGCACTGAGCCTGGTACACTATGCTAGACAGATGGGAATCAAGGGCCTCCTCTTGTCCACGGACGCAGAGAAGGCCTTCGATAGGGTTTCCTGGGAATACATGATGGCTACATGTCGACATATAGGACTAGGTAGCCATATGCTCAATTGGATAGAGGCTCTCTATACCAATCCACGGGCACTAATCAAAATTAACAACATCCTCTCAGAACCCCTAGAGATCAAAAATGGTACAAGACAGGGCTGCCCCCTATCACCCCTCCTATTCATTATATCTTTAGAACCACTTATACGGACCATCAACCTATCACAAGATGTAAGAGGCTTCCAAATTGACGAGAGAGAGTTCAAGATTGCCGCTTACGCGGATGATCTCTTGCTCTTTATCTCTAAACCACATATCTCAATGCCCAACTTACTAAAAATCTTTGATACCTTTGGTTTCATATCCAATTTTAAAATCAACCGCAGCAAGTCTGAAGCGATAAACTTGACTCTAGACACAAATGAATTTGAACGATTGAAAAGCAACCATAGTTTCAGATGGGAACAAAAACACCTCAAGTACCTTGGGATAAAACTTACTCCGACAATTGACGGCCTTTACTCAGCAAACTTCACACCCTTACTACATGCCATCACTAAAGACTTACACAATTGGACCTCACGAACCTTCACGTGGTTCGGCAGGGCATCCATTCTCAAGATGACAGTCCTACCGAAATTATTATATTACTTTAACACCTTGCCGATTAAACTCCCCTCTTCTTTCTTTGCCAAACTCCGCTCAGCCCAATTGAAGTTCCTTTGGGCTGGCAAGAAGCCAAGACTTAGTTTCTCCCAACTTACCCTACCAAAAAACATGGGAGGAATTGGCCTCCCAGACTTTAAAAAATACTTTATGGCAGCACACATCACCAGACTCATTGACTGGCATTGTCACCAATCAACCAAAGACTGGGTAGCCCTAGAGAAGACTCACCACACTAGAACGATATCGTACTACCCATGGACTATGGACTCAAAACGGACAAACAAACTCACTCACCCCTTAGTGGCAGCTACTCTATCGGTCTGGCATAGCTCAGCTGTGAAATTTCACCTGGCCAACATACCTGGCCCATTAACCCCGATAACGGATAACCCAGATTTTCCCCCAGGTACAGACGTTAAACTAAACCAGACAGATAAGGCGAAGCTCCTGGCTACTCACTGCCTATCAAACAATAGGATCAAATCCCACCAGTCACTTAGGTCAGAGCTCGGGGAGTCCTTCCCCGGATTCTGGTTTCACCTCCAACTGCAGGACTTTCTGGTCAATGGCGGGTTCAAGTCAGCGTACTACAAGACCCTCACCCAACTAGAACAAATCTGCCTTTCAGGTTCCCCCATTTTAAAAACTACATCACTTGCATACACTTGGCTTTGTAATCAACAACCACAAAGGACAGATAGACATAAGACTAATTGGGAAAAGTGCCTAAATATCACACTGACTGACGACCAATGGAAGAAAGCTTGTATATTCGCCCATACGTGTTCATTAAGCTCAAGATTTCAAGAAATTTCATACAAGATCCTCAGCCAATGGTATATTACCCCTCTGGACATCAGATCCTGGTCACCTGATAAATCAGACAGGTGTTGGAGATGTAAAACTGACGAAGGTTCCTTCATGCATATCTGGTGGAGCTGCCCCCTTATATGTAATTTTTGGTCCCAAGTAATACACCACATTAAACTGATCACGGACACTGACCTCCAACTTGACGCAGCTGCATGTCTCCTACATATTAACCGACTGTCCATTGGCAGGTATAAAAGGACCCTAACTAGACACCTACTTACAGCTGCAAAAACATTGATTCCCTTACACTGGAAGACCACCAAATGTCCCTCGATCAAAGATTGGTTAAACAGGGTGCATTACATCCACAAAATGGATGAGCTGATTGCCATGGGAAATGAAAATTCAACCCGCTTTATTGACACCTGGCAACCCTGGATTTCATTTAAGTACTCCAGCGACTACCAATTACTAATGGCTTAACACTCTGGTATTTCTGGTATTGTAACAAGAGATCCTTAGATCAGTTCAACTATAGCCCTGAATACTGCTTCTCCCATGGATTAAGGGTTTATCTCTTGCTGTATTCTTAGACCCCCTTTATAATAATAATTACCTATCAACCTTTGGGAGATCTGGACATTCCTTCTACCCTGTAACGTCCTCTCAGCCACATTTCCCCCCCCCACCCCTTTTTTTTTTTTTTTTTTTTCTTTTTTTTTCTTTTTTTTTCTCTTCTTCCTCTCCCCGCCCCTCCCCGCGCCCCCTCCCCCTCCTCACTCCTTTCTAACTAAGGTTTCGGAAGAAATTACATTCTCTTGGACTAGTTTGTAGTAAATGTTAAAAGACTACATTATGTTTATCCTTTTGCATTTGTTCTGTTTTTTGTCATGTTACTGTTGAATTTTGTACATTTCACATTGTACTGTACGTTTATACTGTACCATACAACTTTTGAGTCAATAAACTCTGATTGTGTAAAAAAAAGTAACCTATCCTCCATTTGCCACATTTACATGCCGCGTTCTAAAAAAAAAAAACACCTCTAAATGAAACATGGCTTCTCTTATAGGGAGATCCAATACTGCACAAACAACTTAAACAGAAAGAGCACAAATGCTTAATGCATTGTCTCCCACACTTTATTATAACATAGTGTGACAGGAAGTCAGGTAAATCTGTGGGTGTTGTCACAGACGGGAGATACATTTCTGCCTTGTTTAGACAATACACCAATTACTATCAGGTGTCGGATGCAGAAGTAGCCAGAAAGGTTTAGGGCGTTGGAAAGCTTCATCTGTTCAGAATGAGGCAATTAAGACCTCTGTAGGTAATCCAGAGAATTACTACTGATTGCTGCATCCTGAGGCTTTTTGAGTTAAGGAGAGCAGTGAGCCAAAAGACTTCTGAAAAGGTGAGGTGGTGTTGATTTTTCTGTGTGATAAAAAAATCAAAAATAATTGTTTTTCTGCTGTATGACCAGCAGTGTCTGCCCAGCAGTAGGCTGTGCCAGACTCCATAGGTAGGTTCCTGTGTGGTGAAGGTAGACGCCCCAAGTGGCCAGGGTTTATTTTATGTTTTGTTTTGTTTATGCTGTTTGGATGCTTGCACTTGTTTCCAGCAATATGGAAGAATAAACCAAAATCTTTGTTTTCAACCGTCTTCGGCTGCCTCTCTGTATAGTTCAGTGTGTATTGAACCCACCCAGGGGGTCACACCCCCCGCTACCGAGCTGTTTTGTTTTGTTTATGCTGTTTGGATGCTTGCACTTGTTTCCAGCAATATGTAAGAATAAACCAAAATCTTTGTTTTCAACCGTCTTCGGCTGCCTCTCTGTATAGTTCAGTGTGTATTGAACCCACCCAGGGGGTCACACCCCCCGCTACCGAGCTAACCCCTTACAATAGATAAGTACAAGTTACACTCACAAACCAAAATGTATATGTGGCATGTCTACATGAGTCCTGAAGTCCACTCTCCACCTGCATAAAATTATGACATGTGCAGACTGGAATATTTAATTTCGTTATTTCATTTTCGTTTGGAAAATACATGTATTTAGTTACTCCCGAAAATCGTTTTGATTTATTTAGTTTTTCGTTGGGGAATAGCTTTTGTCTGAAAATCCAATAATACTTGGTTTCTGACGAATGGGCAAAAGAATATTCAACGGAACGTCGAATCTTTTTGGTTGCTGGTGAATGATTAAAAGAATATTCGACGGAACGTCAAATCTTTATGTCTAATAAATCAAAATCTATTCTCTGTAATGTCGAATCTATTATTTCTATAGTGTCGAATCTTTTCTCTATAATGTCGAATCTTTTCTCTATGATGTCGAATGTTTTCCCTATAATGTCGAATCTCTCTATATCGAATTTTTACCGCAACGAAAACGAAAATAAAGCATTTTTTATGTCGGATCTTTCGGTTTTAGTTTCTTGCACTTTTGTTATCGTTTGTTAAAACGATAACGGAAAAAACTGATTTTCGGACGAAAATGCATTCTAACGAAAATGAATGCACATGTCTAGTGACAACAGCTGACACATTTTTGGGGACCGACCCCTTCCTCAGAGCAAGGACTGGTGCCCTTTCCACCTCAGTCTCCTTAAATATGCGGCATGCATATAAAAACCAAACCCTCACCCACAGAGGGGAGGATGGAAGTGGTGGGAAGGTGGATGGGATTAGAGAGTGGCACCACCTCCAAAAATCTCCAAAATTACTAACACAACAAACAACATACCATAAAAGTAGCCACTTTGATCCAACACATATAGTTTATAATATATACAGTATATCAAAATGTACTTCATTGGATTGCTAATATACACCATAATCTCCTTACAACATTGTGAGATATATCACATTCCCCTCACTGCTCAGCTACACATCTGAGGACCCCGTTGGCTAGATTACACTCACTGTTGATCAGTTTGACTAAAGCTTGGGTCTAAGATACATTAATTGGACTCCGTGGTTCTCAATGGTTTGAATGATGAAATGTAGCTGATGGTTGCCTACATTCCTGAATTGCTAGTACGTGGCACAGAAACACTCATTGGTGGAACTTTGCATAACAATAGTACTATTGCATAATGAATTGTAATTCGGAGTACTTTATATAAAAATATACAAAAAATCTTTATTATGTCACAAAATATAAAAACATGCTATATAAAACTTTAATGGTTATTCAAGGAATGCAGTAATACATCACACAATTTCCATTGGAGAATGACAAGTATAGAGCTCCAGATATTGCACACACTTGCACATCCAACGCATTTAAAATTTGCTTTCATAATCTTCTTCAGTGATGTATAGACTGTAGAGAATGGGGAGCTATGTTCTGTTCGAAGAAGATTAAAGTAGAAAGAATAGCCAGGATTAAAACATGGATAAATATGGATATTGTCCCCATTTGCTAAAAGGGGATTTAGATGAGACCTGGATGACCAACCTGTGATTCACTGGGGTCAGTCAGAGCCAGCAAATGGTGATAATCACAAAGCAAAACAATAATTGCCATTCAGCCATCACACCAGCTTTCTCTGCCAGCACTCTGTGGATGTTAGGTCTACAGTTGCTTTCTTCTGTGAGAGACATTTATCTAACCATCTATCCATCCATCCATCCACATTTATAGTTATGAGAAACCCCAGAAATGCTGGCACAGCACTGACGCTGAAGGTGATTTGTGATTATCTCTATTTGTTGACTTTGACCAACCCCAGTGGATAACAGGCTGGTCATTTGGGTCTCATCTAAATCCCCCTTTGGCAAGGACAATATCCATATTTATCAATGTTTTTAATCCTGGCTATTCTTTCTATTTTAATCTCCTTTGAACAGAACAGCTCCCCGTTCTCTACATTCTATACCACCCTGGAGAAGAGTCAGAAACAAATTTCAAAATACGTTGGGTGTGTAAGGGTGTGCAATATCTGGAGCTCCATGTTTGACATTCCCCAATGGAAATTTTGTGATGTATTACTGTAATCTACTTCAATCTTTGACTAGCCTTTTCAGCTTTGTATAGCATGTTTTTATATTTTGTGACATAATAAAGATGTTTTGTATATTTTTATCTAAAGTACTCTGAATTACAATTCATTATGCAATGGTACTGTTGTCATTCAAAGTCCCACAGATTTTTTTGTTCCACATATTGGTTTGAATGAGGACCTGGAGATCCATGGGCAGGTTCAAATTAGTGACATCTATGATCCAGCTTTGATTCACTCTTTAGTGAGGCCACATTACAGTAAGTTATGGAACCCACTAATACCTTAAGTTATGGGACCCATCAATACCTTACAGTGATCAGCTATAGGAAGTATATGAGCTATACAATGTACATGTATGTGTGTGTGTATTTATATATATACATATAAACTAAATGTGTTGGAGCAAAGCAGATACTTTTACTGTTTATTGTGTTTGTAATATTGGAGACTATTGGAAGTGGTGGCACTCTCCAGTCCCACTCGTCCACTTCCCTCCTCCCCTCTTTAGGTGGGGGTGGGGTTTTTATATGCATTCTACATATTTAAGGAGGCTGAGGTGGAGAGGGCACCAGTTCTTGCTCTGAGGAAGGTGGCTGGTCCCCCGAAATGTGTCAGCTGTCATCATCTGCATCATTCTATGCAGGTGGAAAGGGAACTTCTGAAATTTGTCATTAAGACATGCCCCATATCCATTTTGGTTTGTGAGTATGCTTTTTATAATAAATGGTTGGAGGTAATGCATGAGGCATTTGTGCCCTATCTGTTTTTTTGGTAGTTTATGAACCACTGAAGCCTGGCTGGCTTGCAGTCTTTAGAGCTGCCACTGCCAGTTCTATGTTTATTAGGTCAAAAATTGAACTACATTCTCAAAAATGTACAATATGTTAAAATATATAAATGATAAATACTGAGCAATAATTATTTTTACTTAAAGCAGAACTCCTGGCAAAATTTTTTTTCCCATGTTCTTGTTGTTGATCTCCTACCTTTACCAACTTTGCTATCCATGTTCTTCTGAGCTCTTTAGTTCCTCTGTAATAGGCTGCTAATCTTGCCAAAGAAACGTTATTGCCTGTGGACATCCTGTTTGTAAGACCACTGGCTTCTATCCCTCTTCTAAGCTCAGCCAGTGGTCTGACATGTTCACTTGTAGTTCAATCCACAGCGAGCAGGGAGTTCTATTTTCTGGAGTTGGCGGAGGGGTCTCACAGTCCCCGGTCTGTGCTGCCCATGGAGGTGGTGTCCTCCTCCTCTCTCCTCTGCTCCCTTCCAGTCTCCGGCCCTCCACTCTGTCCCCTAGTTTCCCACAATCTCTGTGCATAGCCTGATCCTTTTTAGATGACCGGATGACACACCACTGTAATATCCCACCGGCATTGTGATTGACAGCACACTGTGCCAATCTGGCAGGAGATTACAGTGATCGGTGTTCTCGTATACAATACCTGTCACAGCCAGAGATCCCGGCTGTGTCATCTTGTGATTTGTGCTAACAATCCTGCTATGCACTGATAGGTCACTCATGAGTTGCACTGGGGGGCACTAATGAGCTACACTGTAGGGGGGGGCACTATTGAGCTACACTGGGGGGCACTGATGAGCTGTACTGGGGGCCACTGATGAGCTGCACTGGGGGCCACTGATGAGCTGCACTGGGGGCCACTGATGAGCTGCACTGGGGGACACAGATGAGCTACACTGGGTCTCACTGATTGCTGTTAGAATGATTTCAAAGCTACATAAGGAACAATGTTTCTAATACTGAATTACAGCAGAGTACGGTGTGTATAATATATAATTATGGGATGTGTCTACAGTTCAGTAATGATTTCATAAATCAAGTAAGGTCAATATGATTGTAGTGGCTGGAGGGGAGAGAACATGCTTTACATGTATAAGGGGTTGTAACCTATCATACCGTTTGTCATGTATGGCTTGCTAGATGCAGAATGATGGGTGTGATTTATGTTGAAGTGGGCTTGTTCACATTTACATGTACTAACCACCACTCGGATGATAGTGGCAAGTTTACTGAGGAGAAACAGGAAGTGAGAAATTCAGACAAAGAAAAAAAAACATTTAGAAGGGAAAAGGTAAGTGAACCAACAATGCACTAGCTTAATGGTTACCTATATAGGTAACTTCCCATAGGAAGCTTTATCACTGTGTTGGAGTGGAGATAGATAAAGCAGGGTATAGTCACTGACACGACTTTGGTGCCAGATAGAGCAGAGGGGGAAAGTGAGGGGGATAAACAACCCCAACGAGACAGGATGTCCTCTAGAGCAGCTATCGTGGAAGAGTAAATAGCAGCTACCCTATTCCATCAGATTGTGGAGCTTTTATCTCCCTGCCTACTTCTCACAGGTCAGCTGTGTGAGCTTTTTTAGCACATGTGCAATTGATCGCACTGATGCAATTTGCAATCTCTGCCGAAAGCAAATCAAGCGCGGTAAAAACACCAACCATTTGGGTACCACATGCTTGATAAGGCATTTAACCTCCCATCATGCAGCCCGTTTGCAAGAGCACCTAAAAGCCACACACAAGGGACACAATTCTTCTCCTCCTCACTCCCCACCTTTCATGACTACCCCCCGTTATATCTCATGACCTCTCAGCAGCCTCCCTTGAAAGGGATGATAGTATAGCAAAGGGTGTCATAGGTCCTTGCAACACATCTGCCAGCCGCACACCACCAGCTGTAGAGTATACAGGGCAAATTTCTCTGCCTCAGCTGCTGCATTGGAAAAAAAACACTCCCACATGCCCAGTGTCTAAATTCTAGCTTGTCCAAATAAAGAAAGCTTGCAGGGAAAATCAATTTAAATATATATATTTTTTCTTTATAAGTGTCAGTTTTGCTGAAGCAGGTTCTAAATACGGTACAGATGGGGCACTTTACAGGCAAACTAAGGGGACCCCCCAGGCACTATATTTAAAGTTATTGTTTCACTTTAGGCATCATTAAAACCACAAGTTTTTGATACCAGGGCATTAGCCAGGCCCCTATACTCTTTTTATGGCCAATAACTTGCATATAAGCCTTCCAAATGGGGACTTATTATTTTTCAAGTTTGGGTCCCATAGACTTCAATGGGGTTTGTCGTTCAGGTCTGAACTTTTGCAATGTTCGAGAGTTTTGGTGCAAATGGAACCTAGGATTGTTTGGCCCATCTCTATTAACTACTTTAAAAAAAGCTGCCAAACTGTTTCTGACATTAAAAAAAGGTTGAAAGTTAGTGAATCTCTTATAGTCAATTGCTAGTGTTTGCTTTAAAACAAGTGACATTTTACTTAAGAGTTAAAAGCAGATTGATTGCCATAAGACATGAAGAATGATTAATCCAATATATCAGGAATATTTACCCTATTAGTGCTTTAAAACATACCATATGGCGCTAGTTTCTTATATTATTATCAGCTGCATCATGAAAAGACCAAACATATGGTTTTTGAAATTTCTTCTGCATACACAATTACAAAAAAAGCAAAAATTATATGAGAAAAAAATTACTGTATATCATGATGAAGGGCACAACAAATCTTAATGTCTGAACACAGTTTTGCAATTTTGAAACATATTAGTAAAACTGCACATATTGCAAATACTTAGGTGTTGATTTACTAAAACAACCCCCCCCCCCCCCAGCCCCTACCCTTATAGTTCCTGATGCTACAAGCTGACAGGATGCTGAAAATAACTTCACTACCCCTGCCAGCTTAGCGTAGAAAGTTATAGGCCAAATCTTTAGAGGAGGAGAGAGTCAGGAGTCGGCTATGCTCCTTTTCACCTCTAGCTCCACACTTTTACCACTGCAATGCTCCTGATTGAGAGTGTTCGATTGGGACTCTGCAGGGTTTGTTTACCTGCCCCCCCCCATCCCCTCCCAGCAAAGAATGTGGGTGGGGGGGTGTAAGCAAACCTTATAAATTCCCGATCTCACAGCCAATGGCATTGCTAGTGCGGGTCCCCAGTGCAGCGATCCCGTGCCTCTAATAAGTATTGCAATGCTGTTTCCCCTAAGCTCCTCCCCAACTACCTGTCAAGATTAAAAGGATCCCAGGAGGCAGCCTGCAAGATGAGGAGGAGCCCAGGAGGCAGAGCTGCATCTGGGGTCTGTGTGTTTAGGGAAGGAGAGGATTGTGCTGGGATCTTGGGGGAAGGCAAAGTAAAAAATAAATAAAAAAATTGTGCTGAGGAAGGAGAATAGGATTAGGAAATTTGGAGGGTGACATGGATAAGATTTGTTCTAGGAGAATAAAACATTTTTGAGGGACGATTTGTGCTGGGAGGAGGAATTTGGGGGGTCGTAGAAGTAAGATTTGTTCTAGGAGTAGAGATTTTTGCTGGGAGAGTGAATTTGGGGGTGACCGGAGTAATATTTTTTATAGGATGGGAAATTTGAAGGGGATGTGCTAGGAGGGGTGATTTTAAGGATATTTGTGCTGGAAGAGGGGAAGGTGGGTTTGTGCTGGGGGGATTGTGTGGAGGGGATTTGTCCTGGGAGGGGGGATTTGGAGGGGGACAGGGCTAAGATTTTTTTTTAGGAGGGAATGTGTGGGGGGATTTGTTCTAGGTGGGGAAATATGCAGTGATTTGTGTTAGGAAGGGATGATTGGGGGATTTGTGATGGGAGAAAATTATTTGTGCTAAGAGGGGGGGTTGTGCTGGGAGGGGGAATTTAGGGGCTGCAGAGAGCAAAATTTGTTCTAGGATGGGAAATTGGAGGGGCATGTTCTAGGAGTGGGGGATTTATGCTCGGATTGGCGAAAAGAGGATTTGAGCTAGGAGGAGCAATGGGGGGGGGGTTGTGCTACTAGGGGTGATTGGGGAGAGGGAACTGCTAGGGTGGGGATTTCGTGCTAATAGGCATGATTGGGGTTTTTTATGCTAGTTAGGGGGGTTTGCAGAGAAAGGATTTGAGCTGGGAGGGGGATGGGGGCAAAGATTTGTGCCAGGAGGGGGATTTCAGCAGTGGGCATTTGTACTGGAAGTAGGGGGTTTTTGGCCTGCAAAGGGAATTTTTTGTTTAGGGGTAAGCGTGCAGATTAGTGCTGTTTTTTTTTTGCTAAAACATAATGTGCATACATCGTGGGGGGTGCAGTTTGGCATCCCTGCCTTGGGCGCTACATGAACTTGTCCCATAACTGCTTACCTGAGCCCCATAATAACTCAGCGATTTGCACGATAACAGCATCTCTCCTTGGTCTCTCTCTCCTCATTGGCTCACACAACAGCGGGGGCCATTGGTTCCTGCTGCTGTCAAGTACAGCTAGAGAGCCAATGAGGAGAGAAAGGGGTGAGGCCTGTACATTGACACTGTCCTTTTTCAGGAGCACGGCTCAGGAGCGAGTCTGCTCTAGTGTCCCCATAGCAATAGGCTTGCTATTGGGGCCACTTGGCATGGGGAAGGAGCCATGACCACCTGCGGAGGACCCAAAAGGAAGAGAATCAGGGCTGCTCTATGCAAAACCATTTCAAAGAGCAGGTAAGTATATCACATTAAGAAAAAGTACAACTCTTAGAAACCCTTTAACTGAACTAGGAAGTTAAAGTCTGGTTGGCTGCCATGCCCAGCTGCCCTAGATTTTGCACTCTCCAGTAAATCAAACCCTTTCGCACTGCAGCACAAGTATTTTTATATTTCAGTGCTTTTAGCCCTGGTTCACACTGGTGTGTTTGGCATGTCAAATCGCATGTCAAAATGGCGGATTTTGCCGCAAATTGACGGCAATGGCACTGTCCTAATCGGTGCGATGCTGCATCTGCGGCATTGCACCGATTTCAAAAAGTAGTCTCTGTATTTCTTTTTGTGATTTCAGCCTGCGATTTACATTGACATCTGTGCAGAAACCTGCACAGATGTCTCTGAAATCGCTGCCAAAATCGGGACTGCTGAGCGGGAGTGAAGCCGTGTGAGTTCAGCTGAACTTGCGCGGCTTCACTCCCGCAGCCCAGTGTGAACCTGGGCTTAAAATGCACTTTTTTTATGCAGCCATGCCCCGCAGGGGTTGCTGACTATTGTGGTTCACCCGTCACCCTGTCCAGCCCGGCATTCATCTCGCAGGCACTCAGACATAAAAACGTCCATAAGCTTTGTTTTTTTTGTTTTGTTTTGTCTTGTTTTTATTGAGAGGATTGAACAACCCGTGATAATGCCTCCCCCATAGTGAGCATGCCCCAACTCAGGAGTGATGCTATCACCACAGGGGGGATGTTGGAGAAGAAAACATGACTTAAAATCTGGACTTTACAGTTGAGAACTGTATAGCATGTCGGAATTTGCATAACAAAGGCTGTAAGCTTCAAAGAAAGGAACAGGGAGGACTTGGTGTTATCTGGTCGGACAGGCAAGGGGGGGGGGGGTGATAAAAAGGTACACACAAAGAGTAAGCTCTCTCTATTTGATCCATCTCTTGAAGCCTTCACATGTCCATGGGAGCTGCATGCTCCTTGTTTAACCAGCTTGTGTGATAAGTATCTTTGAATTTCTCTTGTATATATATATATATATATGTATTGTGATATTTAATGTGTGATGTCATACTATCCCGATCTCCTTTGTGTATTAATAGGCATAGACCAATGAATCCATTTATGCAGTAAATAGAGGGAACCTGTGAATATCTCTTGAGCTCATTACTTTAGTTTATATTTGCTAGCCTTGTAAAGTATAGCACTTTTTACAAAACAGAATAAAAGTTGGATTACAATCCAAGAAAGACTTACGTTATGCCAGGTTCTGGGGGAATTTAACAGCCTGGAATCACCAATGAGCCTGACCAATAAATTTGAGGCTCTTGTACTTAAATTCAACTTGAGTAATGAGGATGCATGCTCTCTTCTGAAAGCATGGCTACCAGGATCTGTGGTAGGCAAGTTATCGGCACAGGTTAATGATAACTTAGCAGATGCAGAAATGCGAAGAGGGGAATTGAGGCGAATTGTGGACAGTCGTGTTAATGGTATGAGTGATTTACAACGAATGAAATTTAGAAGAGGGGATGATCCGATAATGTTCTGCAGTGAGTATCTTGCATTGTATACGAAAGTGTTCAACTGTCCTGACTTATTGGAGGATGATGCAAGTTTCATATACTCAATAGCCAATAAATGTTATGTAAGCTATCCCACTAGAATGGCTGTGAGGAATGCTAGATCCTACCAAAATGTTGTCAATATCCTACGAGACTTCTGTCAAGAGTCCAGTCATAGGGAATATGGGTCAAAGGCAGATTTATCACTAAAAAGCAGAGGTACAGGTAGGCATAGACAGTTCAGACGTTCTAAATGGAATAGAGCCTTTAAGATTGCTAGCATGCAGCAGGAAACCCCAGAAATACAGGTATCTGCAATGAAAACCCCCCAGGGTAAGAACAGCCTACCACAAAAGTCTGATATGAAAGATAGCAGCCGGGGCAGAACACACAATTTGCAAGAGTAGATATATGTAGTTGGGCACAGATGGCGTTGCCATTTTTCCTGTGTAATATGGCAAAGTTTACCAATACTGCCTGCTTAGTTTAGGAAAATATGGCAATTATTCCCCTTGCATTACAGAATGGAAAAGGCTTGAGGGATTTAAAAAGTCAAATTTTGTGATAATTGTGTATAATAACTGTCTTTGTGTTCCTTTTTCTAGAGACCATGGAAGACCACTGGTTTTGATACTAATGTTTATTTTTTTTTGCAGATCCTACAAGTGAGAACAACAGTGGGCAAATTTAACAGAAAAGGGGTTGAGTTATTGTAAATGTATAAAAGGATTTTTAATAAACAGCTTACCTGTAAAATCCTTTTCTTGAAGTACATCACGGGACACAGAGCGCATAGCCATTACACTTGGGTTATATGGGTACCTTCAGGTGATGGACACTGGTGTAATCAATTTCACAGGAAGTTTCCTCCCTATATAACCCCCTCCCACTGGGAGTGCTTCAGTTTTGTAGCAAGCAATTCCTCCGAGGTTACACAATGTTCCCCCAAAAGAGGGGTGGGAGCTCTGTGTCCCGTGATGTACTTCAAGAAAAGGATTTTACAGGTAAGCTGTTTATTAAAAATCCTTTTTTCTTTATCGTACATCACGGGACACAGAGCGCATAGCCATTACACTTGGGATGTCCTAAAGCAATGCTCTATGAAGGGAGGGAGACCGTAAGGCCAAGAATAGCCAAACAAAAAATTATCAGGAAGTAAAGTAGCTCCACCAACAGAGAAAAGGGGGCGCGACCCGGACCAGAGGATTCTATACTGCTGCCCGTAGGACCGCCTGCCCAAATGCTGCGTCCGTACCCTTTGCAACGTCCAACTTATAAAATTTAGTAAACGTATGTACGGAAGACCAGGTTGCCGCCTTGCAAACCTGTGCCATAGAGATATGATGGTGTGCCGCCCAGGAGGCACTCATGGCCCTCGTAGAATGGGCTTTAACTGATAAGGGAGGTGGAACGCGCTTCAGACCATAGGCCTGAAAAATCAGCTGCTTAATCCACCTAGCCAAGGAAGACTTGGCAGCCGGCTGACCCTTCTTGGGGCCATCCGGAAGAACAAAAAGCACATCTGTTTTCTGAATCTTCTCTGTAGCCTTGAGATAGACCCTCATGGCTCGAACCACGTCCAAAGTATGAAGCAGTCTTTCCTCTCTGGACTGGGGAGTAGGAAAGAAGGATGGTAGGACTAGGTCCTGATTCAAGTGAAAACTGGATATGACCTTAGGAAGGAAAGAAGGTTGAGGCCGCAGAACCACTCTGTCCTTATGCAGAATAAGGTATGGCTCCCTGCATGACAAGGCTGCCAGCTCGGAAACCCTTCTGGCCGAAGCCATAGCCACCAAGAAAACCAACTTTCGGGTTAGTAGCACAAGAGGGATTTCTGTCAGAGGTTCAAACGGCTGCCTTTGTAAAGCTGACAAGACCAGATTTAAATTCCAGGGGCAGAGGGGAGCTCTAATAGGGGGATTCACATGCAAGACCCCTGCAAGAAGGTTTTCATAAGCGAATGGGTGGCCAAGGGTCTTTGAAACCATATCGATAAAGCCGACACCTGCCCCTTTAGAGTACTAAGAGCCAACCCTTTGTCAACGCCAACCTGGAGGAATCGCAAGATCCTGTCAATAAAAAAACTTTTGAGGATGCCATTTTTGAGACTCGCACCACTCCACATAGGTTCTCCAGACTCTGTAATAAATATTTCTAGAGACTGGTTTCCTAGCCTGAATCAACGTAGATATGACCTGAGCTGAGAGGCCTCTGCCCTTAAGAATTAGGGATTCAGCCGCCAAGCCGTCAAATTTAGCTGCTGTGAAGCAGGGTGGCAGATTGGGCCCTGAGACAGCAGATCTGGGCGCAGGGGGAGCGGCCACGGCGCCCCGACTGACATCCTCACGATGAGTGCGTACCAAGCCCTCCTGGGCCAGGCTGGGGCCACCAGGATCACAGGCCTGCGCTCCACCCTGATCCTCCGTAGAAGGCGGGGAATCATCTGCAGTGGAGGGAACGCATACAGGAGAGAAAACTGGTGCCAGGGGCAAACCAACGCATCGGTCCCGTAGGCCGAGGGATCCCTGGCTCGGGATATGAATTTGTTCAACTTTTTGTTGGATCTCGTTGCCATAATGTCCACATCTGGAACTCCGAATCTTTGGCAAATCTCTTGGAATACCTGGGGGTGAAGAGACCACTCCCCCGGGAGCAACTGTTGACGACTCAAAAAATCTGCTTGAGAATTGTCTATCCCTGGGATGAACACCGCCGAGTTGCAGGGTACATGGGCTTCGGCCCATGAGAAAATCAGGTTTATTTCCCTTTGGGCCGCTAGGCTCCTCGTGCCCCCCTGGTGGTTTATGTATACCACCGCAGTGGCATTGTCGGACTGTATCCTTACTGGCAGACCCTGAAGGGGAAGAGTCCAGGCGACCAGGGCCAGCCGAGTAGCTCTGATCTCTAGGATATTGATGAGAAGCAGTTTTTCTGCCTCCGACCACTGCCCTTGCTGGGTCTGTCCTTCTAGAACTGCCCCCCAACCTGACAGGCTGGCATCCGTGGCTACTATCTTCCACGTGATGGGGCAAAAGGATTTCCCCTTTGACAAATTTTGAGGGACCAGCCACCAGAACAGGCTGCGCCGGACTCCTGGGGAGAGAACTAACGGACGATCTAACGCCTGAATGGACCTGTTCCAAGCAGAGAGAATGGCTGCCTGGAGATATCTGGTATGGATCTGGGCGTAGGGCATTGCCTCGAAGGCGGCCACCATCTTCCCCAGCAGTCGCATACATAGGCGAATAGTCGGCCTCTTCTTGCCTAAGACCACTTGAACTGCTTGAGTTATTGATCTGACCTTTGCTAGAGGTAACAATATCCTCTGGCAGTCTGTATCTAGCCGAAGGCCTAGATATTCCAACTGCTTTGTGGGTTGCAATATCGATTTTTCTTGGTTCACAATCCACCCGAATTCCTCTAGATGCCGAACTGTGCGAACTACTGCATGATTGAGGCTGGAAGCTGCTCTGTCGATAACCAGAAGATCGTCCAGGTATGCCAGGACCAAAATGCCTTCTGTCCTTAGGACGGCTAGCACTGGGGCTAACACCTTTGTGAATACCCGCGGAGCTGTTGCCAACCCGAAAGGGAGGGCTACGAACTGGTAATGACGGTGATCTATCATAAAACGAAGAAACTTGTGATGTGCCGGGTAGATCGGCACGTGCAGATACGCATCCTTTATGTCTATAGATGCTAGAAAGTCGTCTTGATGTAGGCTGGCTGCCATCGAACGTATGGACTCCATACGAAAGGTCTGAATCTTTAGAAAGCGATTTAGGCATTTGAGGTCTAAGATAGGCCTGACGTCGCCATTGGGCTTTGGTATTATGAAAAGGTTGGAGTAGAATCCCAGACCCCATTCCTGGGTTGGTACTTCTACAATTACTCCTTGGAGCAAGAGACGATCCAATGCTTTTACAAGAGAGGCCCTCTTTAATGGGTCGCTTGGAAGACTTGACCCCTGAAAATGAGGAGGGGGGACTTCCCGAAACTCTAGCTTGTAGCCCGTGGCTACCACGGACAGTACCCAAGAGTCGGGAATTCTGGCCTCCCACACTTCGGAGAAAAACCGAAGCCTTCCCCCCACCCAAGAGAGTGGGGGGCGCCCCTTCATGAATCTGACTTGATGACTGGTTTAACCGGCTTGCGAGACCATGGCCTCTTGCCTGCCGTGGCTTGTCCTTGTGGGCGGCTATTAAATGCTGAACGCCCGGGAGGCCGTCGATACTGACGGGAAGTTGAAGGGGCCGAGCCTGCGAAGGCCTGTCGCTTAAACGCGGGCCCACGCGATCTTTTCTTGACGGGCAAGAAAGAACTTTTACCACTTGATATGGTCTGGATATATTTATCTAGGTCTTCACCGAATAGTCTCCCACCATGAAAGGCAAATCCTGCTAAAAGCCTTTTGCAGGGTGCCTCTGCTGACCAGTTCTTCAGCCACAAAAGGCGACGCATATGAACCAATAGCAGAGATAAATGGGACGCCTGTTGAATGGAGTCCTTAATAGCATCTACTGCAAAGCAGAGAGCCCTTGGGAGGTCAGCCAATTCACGAGCTTGCTAAGCCGGTATGTCCCTTAATATTTGTTTAGTCTGATCCTTTAAAGCCTGACAAACGCCAATGGCTGCCACCGCTGGCTGAACCACGGCACCTACTGTGGTAAAAGAAGCCTTCAGTAGGGTCTCCAACTTTTTGCCGACTGGATCTTTAAACATCTGGACATTTTCAACCGGACAGGTCAGGGATTTATTCACGCAGGAAATGGCTGCGTCCACGGTAGGGAGTGCCCATTTCTTTGCAAATTCCTCTTCCATAGGATAGAGAATAGTGAACCTTTTAGGAGGGATAAAAATCCTATCAGGTCGAGCCCAATCCTGAAAAATCACGCTCTCCAGAAGGGGGTGAACCGGAAAAGACGCACAACTCAACGGTGCCTTCAAGGAACCTAAAGAGGATACCGCGGGGGCTAATTGTTCTGACACTGGAAGTTTAAAAGCAGTGCGAAGCATATCTGTCAGAGACTGGATCCACAGGCTCTCCGCTTAAGAAGCCGAAAAAATGTCATCTACAGTGGAACCCTCAATGTCTGAACCGTCGGGACTCGGGTCCGCTTGATCCTCCTGTGGGTCCAATTCCTCCGAAGAGAGGACCTCTGCATCTGAAAACACCAATCTAGGTGACGGGGATCTAGCCCGCTTGCCACCTGGCAAAGAGCGGGCAATTAAAGCAGGTAACCTTTCCTCTAGCCCACCCAGGGTGGTCGCTAGCATTTCTTCCGTAACGTAAACGGGAATGGGTTGATTGGGGGCCGCCTCTGCCCCTAGCACCCTCAATGGCTCCTGCAACATGCTGTTCGGTGGTCTATCTGGTGAGGGTGGGACCGCTGGAGCCTGGCCCAACTCCTCTGACCCCGATGGAGACCCCTTTAGTTTTTTGGTACCTTTTGCAGCCTTAACTGGTCCTGATCCCTTGGGAGCCATTGCACAACCTTGAGACACCCCTAAAGCCAACACCCAACTGTTGTAGCTAGAAGTGCACCATTAATAAGAACAGGCTATGGTAAAATTTTTCCAAATTTCCATACGCCCGAGAAGGCGGCAATACCGAGGAAGTCCTGTGAGTATTGCCACACCAATGCCCGTTAGCTGGAGCCGAAGGTTGCACCGACTCAGATACTGCCAGATCTAAGGCTGAGTCCCTTTAAGAAAAAAGTCCAGACCTGAAGATCCACAAACCCCCACTGGGTGTCACTGTATAGCCAGAAATGGCTCAGCTGCGCGCTCTGTGTCCTCAGCCCCCTCTGCTCTCAGGAGGGAATGACCAGCCAGGAAATGCTTTGCTGCTTTAACTGAGACCTTACGCTGCTGGCCCGCCCCCCCCCACGCACGCCGACGCTGTAAAAGGCGGCGTGCATGCGCGCGCGCGCCCCCCCACGCTGAACCCAACATAGAGGAAGCAGAAAGCAGAGGAGAAGCCTGGACCAGCGCTAGCAACCCAACAGACACCAGGCAAGACACTAATCTTATTGTAGTGCACACATAGAGGAAGCTGTCCCCATAGGCTTCCTAAGAAACAGGAGTTTTGCCAGCATTTCCTCCTTATAGCACGTGGGGCTGCAGTATCATGCTAACAGGCAGATCTGGGGGGAGTAGCAAATACATATCTTTAAAAGCATACATATACCTACATGTTATCTGGGTAAACATTAGTACATCCCATCCTGCCTCAAAAGACATAGTGGAGATAGTGGCTGATGCACAAGCATACCATTAGCCGACCCAGAACCCCCAGGGGGATACCTACTGTCGAACCAAGTCCCGCAGGTTCCCTCTTACCTGCTCCACGCCGCAGGGTATTGCAAAATGCAAGAGGCCCAATCTTCCCCCATCTCCGTGGGTATTGTCTTGGACCTTCAGGGACCGGGGTCCTGTATTAAGGAACCCACACACCTGGACCTATATAGCACCCTGGCATCAGTAGCGTTTAGTTCTTGGAAGAGACTAAGGCACTGGAGCCCAGAATCCATCCCTCCAAGGAGAGGCATTATAGGCAAAACCCCACGCAGGCAGGGCCCGGGTACCGTACACCTTGGCTTTGAAGCACTTCGGACGGTTACGGCTAGCTATCCTGGGTCCCGAGACCTCCGAGGGACAGCTAGACGTGACCAACACCTAAGACACTGGCGAAAAAACTGAAGCACTCCCAGTGGGAGGGGGTTATATAGGGAGGAAACTTCCTGTGAAATTGATTACACCAGTGTCCATCACCTGAAGGTACCCATATAACCCAAGTATAATGGCTATGCGCTCTGTGTCCCGTGATGTACGATAAAGAAAATCGATTATCACATGGTACCATGAGCTCATTAATTAGTAATTGTTTGCAAACAATGTAAAAAAAAAAAAAGATATTAAACAATAGTCAGGCAGTGATTATAGAGTTACAAGTGAGGTTACGAATGATTGTGATGAAGTACAGATGTTTTTTTTTTGTTGTTGTTTTTTTTTCTCCCCATCAACTAATTCTCTTCCAGATAGGAATGAGCGCTCACTCTTCTCAGGGGAAAAGTCCATGGATGTCTGTAATTAAAAGTTAAGTGTTTGTCAATGTTTGATGGTCGTTGTCTTGCTGTGTTGTTGTTGTTATGTGTTGATGGCCAGGTTTTACATTTTTTTTTCTCCATAATTTGTGGTAAAATTTTTGAATTTTGTAATTTATTTTTCATTGTTCATATTTTTTTATTATTATTCTATTAATGTTCATTTTTAATTTGTTCTGATTTTTTTTAGTATTTTTAAATTTTGATGTTTTATTTCAATTTTTTTTTAATTTTCGTTTTTAATTTTTAATTTTTTTTAATTATAATTTTTTTTATTAACTTTCATTTTTCATTTCTTTTATTAACTTTCATCTTTCATTTTTTTTATTTTTTTTTTTAGTTTTATCTATTTTATTTTTGTTTTGTTCAGGTGGAAAAATTGTTAGGTTTAGTACACCTGAAAAGGATCATTAGCAACTGACTTGGTGGTCGTTGAATTATATCCTCAATTAGCAGCTGGCGACACTAGGAAGCCATTTTAGCTGCTGGAATTGTGTTTTGTTTTTTCTTTTGTTGGTTTTTCTTTTCATTCAGGTGGAAAGAATTCCAATATTTTGTGATTTTATCCACCTGAAAGGGGAAGTAGTGCATAGATCTTAGAGTACAGATAATGCATTGTGTTTTATTGCTTAAAATTTAGAATTTTGAGAAGCAACGGTCACATGCATTTTTTTTTTGTATTTTAGATTTTTGCTTGTACCATGGGGATCCATTTTAGAATGGGTTTGTCCTAGAGGAATCATGGTGTTTTGATAATTTGTTTAGAAGTCAGGAATGCTAAATTCCTGTGTTATGAGATATTATCGATAAGAATTTGATTCTGCTCTTGTTCTTTAATTCCAGAATCTTGGTGGAGCGAAATTGGAGAGGATTCTGGAACAGAGATGAAGAATGTTCATCTGGTTGAAAGTTCGTCTGTGCCATACCACACCGAAAATTGTTCTGATAAACGTCCAGGAGAGAAAAGATTCAGATTAATACTTGAAATATAAGGTTTCTTTTGCTTACGGACAATTTTTGCACTAGTACTGAATCTGAAAGACTTTGCCCAAACAACGAGACATGTGAAACATTTTGCCAAAGTCTCTCCTGTCAATTATGGATGCAAACGGACTATGAATACAAATGCAATGGGTTGGAGGTTGGGGAAGGAATATAACATATCCAATCCTTCAGAACAAAAGATGTAAAATATGTTTTTTTATTGTGGGAGAAGGAAATTAAAGAAGGAAATGTTTTTGTTTGTTTGCATGTATTGACATAGCTATATATGGTGCAGGTACCTAGGAGGCTGGCACTTATGAAACGCTGGCTACCAGGGTACAGTATGCCGTCATCACATGGTGCTTCAGCATCTCGCAGTGGCTGACAGAATCCTACTACCCTATATTTGCTGAGTATACTCTGAATCAAGTGCGGTATATTAGTGTCTTTCTCCCAGAGATGTGCGGACACAGAGTTCAGGGCGCTGATCTCTGAGGAGTAACCACAAGAGGAGGGATGTAGTCAGCACTATTTTGGGGGAATAGGACCCAGTGTAAAGTGGGTCAGCCAGGGTGAGAGGTTGGTAGAGAGTGTGAGATGGTATAGGACAGGTATATGTCATTGGCTCTGGTGTGCACACAGCGGTAGGCGGAGTTATCGACCACCATCAAGCTGATTGTACAGTCTCTCTATGAGGGGCAGTGGCCTGATGAGTTAGCATCACCACTCAGTAAGACTTGCAAAGCACATCGCTTTCACTAATCCAAAGTGGTAGTCGAATGCCTGGATGGGCTGTACTGGTTTGGATTGTGAAAGGTTATGCTGTCTGATCCATGTACAGAGGTGCAGACTTGGTCTGTATATTTTGGGGCGTCAACGGGCGTGGTGCGTGTGTGGCTAAATGACCCACATGTGGTCAGAGAGTACGGAAGCTGGGGGCAGGTTCATATTTCCCTCTGTCGAAAAGCACGACCATGAGGTCCTCTGCATACCAGGTCAATACACAGTACTGTGTTCTGGATGGAGAAATCATTGCTGGGAAGGAAGCACCTGGGTATTATTTAGGACGTAGATAAGTTGGTCCTTGTCCTAAAGGATACAAATGTAAAGTCAGTCATGAAACAAGGGTATTTCTGGAACCTAACAATAGGTAGAGGTGCAGGATATACCCTGGGCTTAGTCACTGGAATCCAGTCACAGGGATAGAATTGTGTGGTTTTTTTTTATCATTGTTTGAGATTTATAGGTGTTGTTAGACTCAAAACTTATATAGGAAGCTCTCCTGCTTATCTATGCAAGTTGAGGGACAAATTGACAGTAGGGTCTCTTCGTACACATTAGAGACTTTGCTGCCAAGTTAGATCCCTGAGGTACCGCAGACAGGCCAAGTTGCAGTAGGAAAAACCACTGTGAGCAAGCCTGCATAATCCCAACCCGTATTTACAGTAAAGAGTTATAGAAGGTTGGGAGCGGGATATGTAATTTGATGGGTCATATGCGTATATGTAGATATTATGGTATTGGGTTGATTTATGTCACGGTGTAGTGTGATAAAGGTGTGTTTTAGGCTAGTAAGATGGGCAAGTAAGGCCCTCCTTGAGATTATGTAATTGAAAGCTGGTTGAGATGCTACTCTTGAGTGTGTGCTGGTGAATGGTGAGTGAATGGACACCCCGTGCCTGTACCGCATCCCGTCCTGAAGACGGCAGAAAGAAGAAGATATAGAAGATACAGAATGGTGACAGGGAAGCTGTCACGCAAGAATGATGTTGGGGTGTCACCCAGTAGCAAAGCGGCATGTGTTGAGAAGCACAGCTCGTTAAGACTGTAATGGACTATTCCATGGGAGCTGGTTCTGAAGCCTATGTTGAGAGGCGCGATACGGTAAAACCATTAAGGACTGCTCCGTAGGTACTGGTCCGGAAGAACAGGTTGGAAAGCCACATGCGTTAAGACATTTATGGACTGTTCCATAGGAGCCGTTTCACATGTTGGAGAATGCAACACGTTCCAGAGGTATTGGTTCGGAAAACACATGTTGGACGGTAAGACCATATGGACTGTTCAATGAGACCCAGGTCTGAAGGAGAATGGTATGCGCCTTTTTGGGCACAAAGCGGCATATGTTGGAGAAGAAAACATGACTTAAAATCTGGACTTTACAGTTGAGAACTGTATAGCATGTCGGAATTTGCATAACAAAGGCTGTAAGCTTCAAAGAAAGGAACAGGAAGGACTTGGTGTTATCTGGTCGGACAGGCAAGTGGGGGGGTGGTCTTGAGTGAAGGGGGGTTGATAAAAAGGTACACACAAAGAGTAAGCTCTCTCTATTTGATCCATCTCTTGAAGCCTTTACATGTCCATGGGAGCTGCATGCTCCTTGTTTAACCAGCTTGTGTGATAAGTATCTTTGAATTTCTCTTGTATATATATATATATATATATATATATATATATGTATTGTGATATTTAATGTGTGATGTCATACTATCCCGATCTCCTTGGGAATAAACAGAGATGTTCATTTTACCAGCAGCAGTGCGTATGTGTGCGTTTGTGTATTAATAGGCATAGACCAATGAATCCATTTATGCAGTAAATAGAGGGAACCTGTGAATATCTCTTGAGCTCATTACTTTAGTTTATATTTGCTAGCCTTGTAAAGTATAGCACTTTTTACAGGGGAGGAGGTGGAGAGAAAATCATGGAGCATTGGCTTCCAGAATCTGAGAGGAGGGAGAGGAGAGACATTGGGAGGAACATCAGGGGGCATTGGTTTTCCAGAATCTGAGGGGAGGAGCTACTGGTGCACCCCAATGGCACATAGGGTGTGCAAGGGAGGGCACTTTTTACATCTCTGCTGATTGTTAAGGAAGCTGGCATGTGCTAGCTCTTTAACAATGAGCTACTGTATTCACTGGTTGTTAAGGGTGCCGCTCCTTATCTACCAGCAAAAATACACTTATAAAACACCCTGGGTGTATTGTTGGTGCATTTTTGTTGTGGCTCCCATTGACTTCAATGGAATGTGCATCTTTGAGGTGTTTTTTTAAAAGAGCACCAAAGTACTTTTCAAACCGCAGCGCACAGGCAGAGCAGTGATGTGAAAAGTCTCATAGGTTTTAAAGGCAAATCAATTTTGATGCGCTTTTGTCCCGTTGGAAAGGTCTGTTCCAGCGTCGCAAAAGTGCATCAGTGGTAAAGGGTCCCTAATAAATCAAGCTGAAGTATACCTTGTTTTTTCAGGACAAATTCATCTTTCATTTGGTGAATATCTCTTGCCTTTTTTTCTTATCAAAGGAAAACTGCCACAAAGTATTTTTTTTTTTTAATGTAGCTGTATATTTCTTGTTGTTATTATCATAACCTGCCACCAAAAACAATGTAAAATACATTCTCCTGTTCCTGACAATCACAGCATGCCACATATGTGTATATTATTTGTATTTTGAACCCATAGTGGGACCCAGAAACAATAGTGTGCATTTTGTTTAAATTGCTTCTATTTTTAAGAAAATTGCTATATTAAAATAAAACCATGCTGACAGATGATTTTATTTTATTTTATGTCAGCAGAGGTTGTTGACAGTTGGCCCAGCAGAATCATGGTAGATATCCTTCTGAATACAGATACAACAATAAAACAAAATTGAACAGAATACAAAAAAACTCCAATGTAATCTTAAAAAGAAAAACATTGTGGGCAGCACCAGATGATTTTAGGAGTGTCAATTAAGTGTGAGAGTTGGTTACACTCCAACCAGTCCCAACTGAAAAAGATTGCTGAAAATTGCCCCATTTTGACCAGGGACATGTCTAGTTTTTATTATATTTTATATGCAGGTATAAAATTAAATGTGCAATGTGGTTCTGAGATCAGAAGAGCGTGAAAGCTCACAGCTGAGTTTTTTATTAGTTATTATAGTATTCAGTTTTGATCTTACTGTTTATGTTGTAATGATTAGTAAAAGTCTTTAATGAAATCACATTTTCTCTTTATATATATATATATACAGAGCTTTTTTTGTATATATATATATATATATATATATATATATATGTTTTACATTTATAGCCAAATAAATATTCCCAGATTTGCCAGAATTTGTGGCATATTTAACCCACTTGTGTAAATCAAAGCAGTGGGCTGTCCTATGATATTATATTAACCTCTGTTGGGGTGTCACAGGAGATGTAGCATAGAAAAAACTGGATGACTGTATGAATTAAGAATCACCAGCTTATGTATGTCTCCACCTGTGCACAACACAGATGCTGCCAAATTGCTGTAAAGCAGGAGCTGAACAAACAAGTCAACGTGCTGGACTGTTCTGTCCCAATGCACAGATTATGTTTAAACAGAATGAGGCAGCAGCAAGCATCTTTTCATTAGCTCTGCTTATTGATCGCTCAAGAAGCTAAAATATTCAGTGGTTCATGTATAATCCTATACTATAATCCAGGGATACGGTTTTTAAAATCTGTGTGATGAACAGGTAAAGGTTTTATGTTTTAAAGCTGAAGTAAATAAATGCAGCTAAATATCCGTATTCTGCTCAAAATACATCACAGGCAAGGAATTTAGGAATTATTTGCCCCCATATTTGTTTTTAATTACATTTTTTTGTTTTCTGTTTTAGAGTATAGACATTTAACATGTGACGGCTGTTTATGTAGTTCTACCTCCATGTTTAGTCCCTCCAGAGCAATCTGAGCACTCTTAACTCAAGGTTAGTATAAAGCAATTGGTTTACAAACCAATGTTTTTTACTTTTTGATTGCATTAAAACATAACTTCAGGCAAACTAAATGCACTGCGGAAATACATATATTATAATTATCCTACTGTTATGTTACCATGCTTGACATGATGTGGAAAAGGAATGACACAGGAGATAAGTGTGAAGCATGTAACAATATTGTTGAACAACTAACAAGATCAGGGTATCGCTCCAATCATCCTTTTCAGTCCATACATTGTATTTTACTTTATTTATTATGGTAGAGACTAGAGACTAAAAAGTGACATTATGGGGTTGATTTACTAATGGCAAATAGACTGTGTACTTTGCAAATTGCATTTGCGTTCTGCAAGTGCAGTTGCTTCAGAGCTTAGTAACTATGCTGACTTTCATTATCCAATCATGTGCAAGCAAATTGCATTTATTTATTTTTTCCTTGCATGTGATTGGGTATTCTTTGCAAAGTGAACCTCCTCCTACTTTACTAAGCTCTCGAGCAACTGCACTTACAAGGTGCAACTGCACGGTCTCATTGCCTTTAGTAAATCAACCCCTATGTGTTATCATTATGTATCTACTCAAGGACCAGTGTGACCCACATGCTTCCCGGTTGCCGTCACACTTGCAGGTCACACTGCTCCTCGAGTAGATCCAGTCACCATAGCCTCCTCCATCAGAGCTGACCGCCAACCCAGCTCTGGTTCCATCCTCCCGGAGGTCGAATCCTTTCAGGACACTCCTACCCAGCAGTGAGCAGCCTACTAGGGCTACTAACATGCTAATAGGTTTATACTCAAAACTAGCCCTCACTAAATAATTTATAGTTTGTACCTACCCAATTTATGTGGTTTTATTAGCTATTTAGGAATTTATAAGACTCAAGTCATCTATTTTCCTGGTGCTTCTTTGACAGCTATGACATTGATTGTACATAACTCCTAATTTCTATGCATAATATCATGCATGTTTGACCCTAAAAGCACATAATCTCCATAAACAGAAAATGAAATACATTTTTTGATCTGATTTTAGTATTATTTGAAACATTTGATATTAATGACATTCAACGTGAATGTAGCATGCAGCAACAAAAAAAGTAAACTGATGCTAAAAATATATATATATTTTTTTAGGCTTTAGCTGTTCACTTATTATTGACTGTGTTCAACTTCATCTTATTAGGTTAAAACTCTGCAGCACTTGAGTAAATGTTAAGTTACTTCCCTTCTGCAAAGTGCATCACAGTTACAAAAATGTAAAAGCACTCAGCTAATACATTATTTTCTGATAGTTTTAACAAGTTTCCCAAAGTGTTTCTAAAAATAATTCACATTTCAGCTTAAAACTGTAACTTTGCAAAAGGTAAAAAAAAGGCAGCTTCTTGAACATGCTGTATAATCTGTTTTCATCAGCAGAACAGTGCACTGAACAGCACTTTTTTCCTTTTTTTTTGTAATGTTGCTGGAAAAAAAAAAAGAAAGTGGATGTTCTGGTTACTTTCCAAGAGGTACTGTAACCTGGGAGCCTATAAAAATAGTTAAGGTCATTTATAAAACTAGAAAAAAAATTAATAAACAACAAGTGTCACCCACAAAAAATATGGTCATGTAGCAGTTAGCTACCATATCTCAGCCAATCAGTTTGTTAATCCCCTATGCCCATGAACAGCTGAACAGTTAATATAACAATAATAATAATAATAATAATAATAATAATATATATATATATATATATATATATATATATATATATATATATATATATATATATATATATACACTATATTGCCTAAAGTATTGGGATGCCTGCCTTTGCTTGCACATGAACTTTAATGGCATCCCAGTTTTAGTCGTTGGGTTCAATATTGAAAAAGGGGGGGGGGTTAAGGGAAAAAAGGGGGGTGGAATTGTAGGACTTTGATTAGCATTTAAAAGAGAAGATATTGTTAGGACCTTAAAATGAGGTGACAGCTATCACTGTCTCCATCCCTGTTACTTGTAAAGGGTGTTATGGGAGAATAAAAAGGGGAGGGGGATTGTGGGACTTTACATGAAACAAATTTAAATGGCATTTATTGGATACAATTGAGCATACTAGGGCACTGAAAAATGCATCACAGTAAACAACATACACATTTTAATGAACATGATTGGTAAATCACATGATAATGAAATAATGGTAACTATAATAATTACATAATATGCATCATTGTGCCCAAAATAGAATGTAATAAAATAGACCCAATTATCTACAAACATGATTAACATTATAAAATAAAGCCATGGTATTGTATAATTAATTCATACTCCTCAGAGGTAAAAATCACATGGTAATGCATAGTTGCTGTGACAAAGCATCAATAAAAAGCTTGACACGTTTCGTTCATAAACTTCCACTCATCAGGAGCAGGTGTAGCCTGGGTATATCTGTAATAAAATATAGATTTACCATATAATAATTAGTATAATGGAAAGAGGGGGAGCAGAAGATATAGTCCCAACACTCTTACCTAAGCACAGCTGATGGGTAAAGGAGGAAATGACCATCAAACAAGGAAACAATGTATATACTGTGATACATTTTTCATTTCCTAGTATGCTCAATTGTATCCAATAAATGGCATCTACATTTATTAATTGATTCATCATAGTCGGGTGGTGTGTTTCATGTAAAGTCCCACAGTCCCCCTCCCCTTTTTTCTCCCCATAACCCCCCCCCCCTTTTACAAGTAACAGGGATGGAGACAGTATTATATTAATAGCTGTCGCCTCATTTTAAGTCCTAAAAATATTTTCTCATTTAAATGCTTATCAAAGTCCTACAATCCCCCCCCCCCTTTTTATCAGCGACTCTGGATGATGGATGCTCCAGTTAGGGTCACCTCCATGGCTCATATCTCAGCTCAGCAGTCCGCCTTTCGGCTCTAGTACAACCATGTTAGATGCATCCCGGCCTGGTTTTGCATAGAACAGCAAACACACACCTTCCAGGTGGGTGCATCTCTCTCCAATTGCTCGACTCCTTCCCGGGCATTTGTTTTTATAACATTCCACCCCTTTATGGTGCTTGTGGGCATTGGACGCTGCCATCGTGTTCTGCATCTCGGTAACAATAGGCAGTGTTAAGCCCTATACACACTATCAGTTTTCCTGCAGGTTTTTCTCTTCAGATTTACCAAAACCATCTAATATGAGGTCAAATCTCAAGAGTTTCAATTTGTATGCAATCAGGCAGGCCCTTGCACTACATGGGTTTGGTTTTGGTTTCCTGCAGTGTATATGGGGCTTTACACTTTAAAAAAAAGGTGTATTTGCACAAACTATTGTCACATTTTATGGTATGTAATTTATGTATGTAATGTATGTATGTAAAGTATGTAAGCATTTATATGTATGTGTTGTTAAGTATATGCATGTATTTATTGCTGTTATTTGAGAGCTACTATGTAAAATGTAATTGTATTGAACACAATGATAATAAAGAATCTAATCTATTGTTGTTGCCTGTCAGTAACACTTTCTCATGGGACCTCATTGTTGCGGCCTCCACTGTTTGTGAATTTTAATGCTGGCCTAGCTTGCAAGGTCTGTACACCCAGAGCCTAAATCATAGCAGAAATAACAACAGCTTCCCCTCCTCCTATAGTTCCCAATTTTAGGTGTACCAGTACAGTGAGCAATAATCTCTCTTTTAGCCTCTCCGCCACCAGACTCAGTTATGGTCACATCGCCCTGAATGTATCCAATCTCACCTGATCTCGAAGGTTAAGCAGAGTCAGGCCTGGGTCATTAGGAGTAGCAGCTGATCCCTACCTTGTATTCCTACATTTATCCCTGGAAGAGCACGTTCACTGTCTCAGCGAGTCTGGGCTAAATATGCTCTGAAGAGGCAGGAGGCCATCGTCAGAACAGATGTCTTACATTGGAAGACTTGGGGGATTCATGGGATAGAGGTATTCCATGAATCAACACAGACTTCTGTGCCCCTGATGACATCATATGTGATTAAACACATAGGAAGAAGCCAGGTACATATGCAACCACACGTGCAAATCACCATTGCCCATATTGGCTAATGAATAAAGTATTAAATAATTTCCAGCATCTATGCTTGAATCTTTTTAATCATTTAAGTGTTACTGTTTTTATTAAATTTGTTTTACCAACGATAATACACTATGCCGAGTTTTCTCTTTTTATGATATACAGATTGCAAACCTGGACACCTGAGATACAATGAATTAATAACAGTGAACGGATACCAATCCCCCCATAGCATTCAATTTCCTGGAGGAGAAGGATAGAAGCTCTCTGCAACCTGGAAGGTGTACTTAGGTTCCTTGACTTTGAGCATGATCTGACCACTTTATATTAAGGGGTCACACAAGTTCTGGTAAGCACAATAGGAGCTATCTTTGGTGACACTCTGGCTTTCCTTCTATTGACCTCAACCACTTGAACACGGCTTGTGGGACTGTGAGTCTTCTATTTAATCATTCAGACTCTGGAGATTTGGGACTTTATCTGCATATATTAATTTTTTGGAGCATAAGTCTCTATTATCATGGATTTTCTGTATAGTTCTTTCACTTATTGTATAAAGGGTTTAGCGCTGCACTGTTTGTATTCAGGATTATACACTGATAAAAATGATTCTGTTGGCTTGTAATTTTAACATACATTTTATTTAATTCTCAAAATAAAAATATATGTTAATTAATTCACTTTGATATTTTAAGTACCTTACTTAATTTTCATTAGTTCTTAAAACACAATCACGATAATAATGTATAATATTGAGTAATCTAGACAAAACTTTTAAGGTATGTGCATTTCAATATTCAATATTCTAATTGAGTTACAGTTACTTTAAAAAATTATCTTTTCATTGAAATGAAATTGCGGGACGCATGTTTGCCAAGCACGCAAACTCACAAGTTTTGATGCCGTATTTTTTAAAGAGCTTAACTTTAAAACATGCACAAGACAGTTCCATACGTCTGAGGCCCATCAGGACAAAAGAGCATTACCAAGGACAACAATTTTTTCAAGTCACTACAAAGCCATGCAATGCCATTGAAAGGTATAGAAAGAGTGATTATGGGACTCATTTATGCTTTCAGCCAGGGCCGGATTTGCCACAAGACCACCAAGGCCAGGCCTCGGGGCGGCAGTGGTACAGGGGCGGCACAGCCGGCGCCACTTCTGCGGTTACTCCATGGCTTTCGCAGCCATTTCCCCGCTTTTAAATAGCCTCCGGGTGGCGGCGCCAGCACTTGTTGCTATGCTGGTTACGCCACAGTGAAAGACAGGCGCGCAGTGCGCAATTACTTCCAGTTAGTACTACCATCTACAGCGGGTAGCTCTGATTTCCCCCACCACCCAGCCGGGAGTCTTTGGCTGGGAGAGGGTGCACTGTGTTGTCTGTGGCTGAGGGCTCCATGAGGCGGTGGGGATGAAGAGCGAGGGTGGCCAGAACTGATTACCCTGGAGCAGTGAGAAGAGCTCCCAGCACAGGACCAACAGACAGGCTGACTGGAGAACGACCTCCTGTGACCACCCAGCTATGAGACTGGGCACTGCATAGAAGGTACTGTGTCTTTCACACACACACACACACACCTTCCCACAGGAGGGACTACAGACAGGGCTAGGATCTCTCTCACTTCCCCCCTCTGTGTGGGCAGTGGGATCTCCCTGAGGCTTGTAGTACTCTCTCGAGTGTCAGTGTATACAGAGGAGAGAAGAAGGGAGGGGCCTCTGACCCGGGCAGGTATCACTTTCACTCTACATGTACACTGCTGATGCCTGGGTCAGAGGCACCTCCCCTCTCTGCTGTATACATTCGGAGAGGAACTACTAGCCCCAGGGAGACCCCCCCTGCCTGTGGACACCATAGAGCTGCCGATCGCCACCTCCCACCAACACCTGCCAGGTACAGGGGAACCTCTGCAAGGGGGGAGTCAGCTGTTTGGGGACCTTGATGTAAGAGGGGGGCTTTCTTGGGACACCAATGTAAGAGGGGGGCCTTTGGGGACAGTAATGTAAGAGGGATGGCTCTCTGGGGACCCTGGTGTAAGGGGGGGGGCTCTCTGGGGACCCTGGTTTAAGGGGGGCTCTCTGGGGACCCTGGTGTAAATAGGGAGGCTCTTTGGGGACCCTGATGTAGGGGGAAACTCTCTGGGGACCCTGGTGTAAGGGGGGGCTCTCTGGGGACCCTGATGTAAGGAGAGGCTCTCTGGGGACCCTGATGTAATGAGGGGCTTTCTGGGGACCCTGATGTAAGGAGGGTCTTTCTGGGGACCCTGATGTAAGGGGGGACTCTCTGGGGACCCTGATGTAAGGAGGGTCTCTCTGGGGACCCTGATGTAAGGGGGAGGCTCTCTGGGCAGCCTGATGTAAAAGGAGGCTCTCTGGGGACACTAATGTAAGGGGGCTCCCTGGGACCCTGATGTTAGGGGAGGCTCTCTGGGATCCTAATGTAGGGAAGGCTCTCTAGGGACCCTGATGTAAGTACGGAGGCTCTCTGGGGACCCTGATTTTAGGAGGGCTCTCTGGGGACCCTAATGTCAGGGGGACTCTCTGGGGACCCTGTTGTAATGAGGGGGCTCTCTGGGAACCCTAATGTAGGGGAAGGCTCTCTATGGACCCTGATGTAAGTAGGGGGGCTCTATGGGGATCCCCCCATGTGATTGCGTGTGTGTGGGGGGGCGCATTGAAGGACCCGGCCTTGGGGTGGCAAAGGGAGTAAATCCGGACTTGTTTTCAGCCTGAGCTACCCTGAAAACCTAAAATATACCTTTTTGAAGTTTTTAGAGCTAGATATGGGAAATCTATGTTCAAAAGTTCACACTTTAAACGCTTGCCGCCCAGCCACCGTTATTATACTGCGGCAGGTCGACTCTCCTGCGCAAACCGCCATAGGTGTACGTTGGTCTTTGCACAGAAGATAACATACCGCGGGAGCGTGGCCACGGATCCATCGGACTCAACGTCTGCCGGCGACCCACGATCGCGGTATACAGAGGTATGTGAACAAGGCTATTCCTGTTTTGCCAGATAACATGTCAGATATCTACTGTTCCCAGTGATCGGGAACAGTGGCCTCTGTCATGTACTAGGTAGCCCACCCCCCCTACAGTTAGAACACACCCAGGAAACACACTTAACCACTTGCCGACTGCTGGCTGTAGATATACTTTGGCAGAATGGCACGGCTGCGCAAAGCAAGGTGACCGTGCCCGCAGGATCCGCGGACTCGATGTCCGTCGGTGTCCCACGATTGTGTAACATAACTGCAGAACAGGGAGATTGTAAACAAGGCATTTGCCTGTTCTGTCTAGTGGCAGGACAGTGATCTGCTGCTTCCTGTTATCGGGACTCGTAGCCCAGCACCCCCACAGTTAGAATCACTCCCTAGAACAGTGCATTTGTATAGAACTGATCGCTGTATAAATGACAATGGTCCCAAAATAGTGTCAAAAGTGTCCCATGTGTCCCCCATAATGTCGCAGTCATGATAAAAATCACAGATCGCTGCCTTTACTAGTAAAAAAAATATTTTTTTACCAAAAATATGTAGAAGAATACATATCGGCCTAAACTGAGAAATACAATTTTATATATATATATATATATATATATATATATATATATATATATATATATATATATATATATATATATATATATATGTGTGTATATATATATATATATATATATATATATATATATATATATAAATATATATATATATATATATCTGTTGGGGATCTTTATTATAAAAACAAGTAAAAAATATAGTTGTTTTTTTTCAAAATTGTCACTCTTTTTTTGTTTATAGCGCAATCAATAAAAACCACAGAGGTGATCAAATACCACCAAAAGAAAGTTCTATTTGTGGCAAAAAAAAAATGTTTTGGGTGCAACGTCGCATGACAGCGCAATTGTTAGTTAAAACGACGCAGTGCCAAATCGCAAAAAATGGCCCGGTCATTAGGCAGCCAAATCCTCCAGGGCTGAAGTGGTTAACCCCTTCATTGCCCATAGTGTGTGTTAACCCCTTCCCTGCCAGTGTCATTTATACATTGATCAGTGCATTTTTATAGCACTGATCAATGTAATAATGTCACTGGTCCCCAAAAAGTGTAATTTGGGGGCAGATTTATCCGCCACAATGTCGCAGTAACATTAAAAATCGCAGATCACCACCATTACCAGTAAAAACAATAACAATTTATAGACAAGCAAACCAATAAATATATGCCTATTGCGATTTTTTTTTAATCAAAAATATGTAGAATATATATTGGCCTAAACTGATGAATAAATTAGTTTTTTATATTTTTGGCATATGTATTATAGCAGAAAGTAAAAAAATAATTTTTTTCAAAATTGTCAGTCTTTTTTTGCTTATAGCGCAAACAATAAAAACCACAGAAGTGATCAAATACCACCAAAAGAAAGCTCTATTTGTGGGAAAAAAAGAAAGACCATATATAGCAAAAAATGGCCTGGTCATTAAATGGTACAATACTTCTGGGGCTGAAGTGATTAAAGTGCAAATTACTTTCCCAAAAAGATTAAAAAAGTTAATACAAAATTAATATTCTTTACATATATACTGTATGTTACATGGGTGTGTTTCAGTTTGATTTGTTAGCTGAGAAAGAGGATTTTTTTTTTAATGTTTACATTTACATTTGATGCTGCTTTAATAATATTACATTTGTAACATTTATAAATAATAAATGTTATTTGTTTTGAAAGCCTGTTTCATGAGACTATTCCTGAGACGAGAAGGAGGCGGTGCTTTGTTACACTACATGGCCGCCGACTTGCTGCATATCACAGCACCGGAAATCATAAGGCTGCAGATGGACACAGCGCCTGTAGATCAGGTAGGGAGATTGGCACAGTGAGGCATGCAGATGGACACAGTGAGGCACACAGATGGATACACTGAGGCATGCAGATTGACACAGCGAGGCACACAGATGGACACAGTGAGGCATGCAGATGGACACAGTGAGGCATGTAGATAGACACAGTGAGGCACAGTGAAGCATGCAGATGGACACAGTGAGGCATGCAGAAGGTCACAATGAGGCATGCAGATGGCCAGAGTGAGGCATGCTGCTGGACAAAGTGAGGCACAGTGAGGCATGCAGAAGGTCACAATGAGGCATGCAGATGGACACAGTGAGGCATGCAGATAGACACATTAGTTGCCTTGGCTTTTATTCGGGTTGGCGTATACTCAAGTATATACGGTTATTTTTTTCTTTGTAAGATAGACTTTAAATATGTCTGAAAATCCCACTTTAAGGATGACCTTTACTCAAATGAAATTTTTATCATTTCTTTTACACAAATAGAGCTTTCTTTTGGTGGTATTTAATCACTACTGGGGTTTTTATTTTTTGCTAAAGAAATGAAAAAAACATAGAAAATTTTGAAAAAAATAATAATCAAGTTTCATAATTTGTCATAACATTTTGCAAACAGGTAATTTTTCTCCTTCATTAATATGCGCTGATGAGGCAGCACTGGTGGGCACTGATAGGCTGCACAGGCAGGCACTGATGGCCACAGACAAGGCGGCACTGATGGGGACAGACAAGGCAGCACTGATGGGGACAGACAAGGCGGCACTGATGGGCACAGATGAGCCGGTACTGATGAGCACAGATAAGGCGGCACTGATGGGTGGCACTGATGGGTGTTACTGATGGGCACTGGTAGGTGGCATTTATGGGCACTGGTAGGTGACACTTATGGGCACTGGTAGGTGACACTTATGGGCAGCACTGGTTAAGGCACTGTGGGCACTGATGGGTGGCACTGTGGGCACTGATGGGTGGCGCTGATGGGCACTGGAAGGCGGCACTGTTGTGACTTGCTAGGTGGCACTGGCACGTGGCACAGGTGGCAAAAATGAGCAGCGTGGGGAGAAAAAATAGCCGATTACCATCTCTCTTTACATCACATGATCAGCTGTCATTGGCTGACAGCTGATCGCATGGTAAGGGGTCGGAATCGACCTCTTACTCAGATCTGTGATCTAGCTCATCTCATTGACTTGCTGATCACAGAGCGCGCTGGAAGCTGGAAGCTAAAAAATGGCCTTGGCAGGAGGGGTTGAAAGTGCCCAGTATCAAAGTGGTTAAAGTAAATACAGTATGTTAACTAACATTGCTGTAAGCGGCAGCAAGTGCTTAAAGTTTTCCTTTAATTACATTCCATGCTGTATAGAAGGCCTTCGCTTTTCTTCAAATCAAAACTAAACCCCAACAATCCTAAAATGTCCAAATCCCATATCAAATGTCAGAGCTGCTATAGACAGATGGTGGACTTTTTGTATTAGATGGGTAAACCTAACACAAAAATGCACTCGTCCTAATTTCAACTTATAGGTGCCCTGTACAGAACCTGAGCCTAAGATCCATTGTCTTCCCTAGGCACAAAATAACTGGTTTAAAAACAATTGCAGTTGCCTGAGTTTTGCCAGCAATGTTGGTTTATACATGTTGGTGGTGAAAAAGACAACCATTGAAAATCTGTGCATATCTGTGGCACACAAGAATTATATGATTCCACACAAAGGCATTGTTGTCATAGATAACAAATCCATTCCATTGCATTTGTAAATACATTTCTAAATGATAATTGCCACATTGCAGTTGTATAATCCAGTAATGTGAATGTACCATACTTGGATGTCAATATTTGTGGGAAATTGTTCAAAAAACCTTGCCCATATTAAAATTCCTGGTTATTTTTTCATGTGTTTTCTACTGTTTTGTTAACTGTTCTGAAATTAGCAAGGTGAAATTCCTGGCCATAAGAAGCATTTTAAAAGCTAAGCTGAAGCCAAATACAATGAAATGTAGTTTAGACTTTAAGGATCAATTAACTAAAAGCTAGTTAAATATTTATTGCATAGGATTTACTACACCTAACATTAAAGGCTATCTCCTATCTGTTGGCTCAGTGTGTACTCCGTGGAGAATTCACCAGCAAAGCAAAATAGATATGCGATCAAGGAAATTTGTGTTTTTACTTTAAAAGAGAACCAATTTAAACGTTCACATTGTCGGATGAGGCTAAAGTGGTAATATAATTTGTCTCTCTATTTACTTCCTACCAATCCTGTGTTCTGAAGTCCCTCAGCATTAGTGTTGCTCACAAATATTTGCATTGCGAATATTCGCTACGAATATTGCATATTCGAGTATTCGCGAATAACTCGAATATTGCGGCGAATATTCGCTATGGCGAATATTCGTATATTTTCAAATTTATTTTTAAAACAGATCACATCCTAGTGATCTCCATCGACGTCTAAAAGCATTGAAATAAAGGAAAAACTGCGCTAATATTGGTAAAGGTAAAAAAGCTGCCACATACAAACAAACAAAGTCAACAAAATATAGAAACGAAAAATGTAGCGCTAATATGAAAATCACATTTGTATACGGTGAGTATATAAGAGCCACTAGTACTGAACAGGGAGTGGCCCAAATGGAGTGCTCAAAGTAAATAGAGTTCCAAAGTCTATATGTAGACAGGTGGGTGATCATCCAATGAGGGGAAGACAAGTGAATTTCTATAGGTCACAATCTCATCGTGATCAGAGGAAAACGTAATTGCGCTTACCAGATGGGTTGGACTCAAATACTGTACAGTAGTGAGTCAGACAGGCACTGTGGTATTTGGGAACCGGGACCACTGGAAACCGGAAGGCAGGATCACAACAGATGACTGGAATTGAGGCTGGGAATCCACATCAGACCCAGGTGTACCTTGAATGGTGTGGAACGTCAGGTTGTAGATTCCAGGTGGGATCCTTGAGCCAAAAATCAAAGGTTGGAGGCCTAGAATATGGCTGGGGCTCACCAAAGCCGCAAGGTGGATGTTATGTGGAAAGAGGAAGAACAGGAAGCTCCAATAGTGCAGATGAGTACAACCAATCAAGGTTTATTGATAAAAGTCATAAAAACAAAAATATGACATATATTAAAAAGTGATCACAGATTGGCAGTATGGGGTGCTAGATAGCGGTAACCCGACGCGTTTCGGCTGAATAAGCCTTCAACAGGGGCATAAATTGCACCCCCATATTGCTCTAAAAGCATTGCTGGTATGATTAGAGAGAGACCCTGGGCCGAGTAGCTGATGCGATTCTTTTATGTTGCCGAAAATTCGCATTGCAAATTTTCGGCAACATAAAAGAATCGCATCAGTAGAATTTTATACTCTTTACTGTTCTTATCTTTTAAGTGAATATTTAATGTATCCTTGTCATATTCCACTTTGTTTAAGGTGTGCGACAATGTCTTGTTTATACCTCTCCCCTTTTTAGGGCATGAATAATTTCCCATTGTACAATACAGCTTTACGTAAAAAACGTGTATTCAAATTGTTACATCAATATGTGATTGTATGTTTTGAAAAACTAATAAAAATATTTGAAAAAAAAAAAAAAAAAAGAATCGCATCAGCTACTCGGCCCTTCTTTTGCATCAGAGCCAATCAGAATAACTTGAATATTCGGCAAAAGGAATATTGCGCGATATTCCTTTTGCCGAATATTCGAGTTATTCTGATTGGCTCTGATGCAAAAGAAGGGCGGAGAAGATAATCGCGCAATATTCCTTTTGCCGAATATTCAAGTTATTCTGCATCGGAGCCAATCAGAATAACTCGAATATTTGGCAAACGGAATATTGCGCGATTATCTTCTCCGCCCTTCTTTTGCATCAGAGCCAATCAGAATAACTCGAATATTCGGCAAAAGGAATATTGCGCGATATTCCTTTTGCCGAATATTCGAGTTATTCTGATTGGCTCTGATGCAAAAGAAGGGCGGAGAAGATAATCGCGCAATATTCCTTTTGCCGAATATTCGAGTTATTCTGCATCGGAGCCAATCAGAATAACTCGAATATTTGGCAAACGGAATATTGCGCGATTATCTTCTCCGCCCTTCTTTTGCATCAGAGCCAATCAGAATAACTCGAATATTCGGCAAAAGGAATATTGCGCGATATTCCTTTTGCCGAATATTCGAGTTATTCTGATTGGCTCTGATGCAAAAGAAGGGCGGAGAAGATAATCGCGCAATAGGAATATTGCGCAATTATCTTCTCCGCCCTTCTTTTGCCCCCTTATTCTCCCTTCTTTTAAGTAGAGTTAGTGTAGAGTTAGTGTTTAGTGCATATTAGTTTAGTAATACAGGAAATGATCTCCGTTTATGAGAATTTCGCAATCATTTTCGCATTAGCGAAATTTCGCATTAGCGAAATTTCGCAAAAATTTTTTTGGATAAAATATCACGAATATTCGATATTAGCGAATATTCGCGAATATTCTTCTATATATTCGCGCAATATCGCGAAATCGAATATGGCGTATTCCGCTCAACACTACTCAGCATAGACAGTCAGGTAAATTGTTAGTATGTAGTTTTCTATTTAAGCTGGCCAGTGTCTATTCAAGCACATCATTAAGAGAAAGGTCACATTTTTGCCACACTATGCCAAATTACAAAGAATTTTTAAATGATGCTTGTTATTATTTAGAACGCAGTAATAACATGAACATTTTGAATAAGTTAATTGCTCTTCGGCATCTCAATAGCTTAAAAGCAATATACAAGACACTATGGGGCCAACAAGCGAATGCAGGTTTGCCTGGAGAATTTGATCAGATATGATCAAATGAAAGCAGACAGGAGGTCCATTTTCACCCGATCTCCATAGAGGACAGTGGGTCTTTAAAAGGTTCATCTCCGCACAGTGAGCATAGACGGACCTGTCATCTGCCTGATCAGTGGATCGATCCCTGTTGAGCAAAGTGGAGTCCGCACATGGTGGGCAGCTGAAGGTGGTGTGACCACTGCCGCCGCTTGTGAAAGCCGCCCAGCGGCTAATTAACCACAATGGTGGCTTTTACATAAAGGCTGGCCCCCTCAGAAAAAATAATATCGGGATGGTGCCTGTAGCTGCAGGCATCATCCTGGTATAACCACTTAAAGTCAAATGACGTACATGTATGTGATTTAAAGCTAAGTGGTTATTATGAAGCATGGTTATAAGCATGAGAACAGTATATGTTTTATGTCTTCGGAGTCCTTGGTCAGTTAGATACCTAGGACAGGCATGTTTGCAAGATTTCCTATTGAAATTCACAGACCATCCAGGTGCCGGGTTTTGTGGTTCATCTTCACTTCAATATAAGAATAAAAGATGAGTGTTGCGCTCTATAATTAGCTATTTTTGGTACTTTTTTCTGATAGTAATGAAACTGCTTCATACATGTAATCTCCACCCAAGAAACCACACTTCTCAAACATAATTGACCCCTAATGGGGTTGTTCAAAAGGATAGAGTAGGTTCATTATCTTTGTGAACAAGTCCTTCAAGTGTGAAACCTATTTGGGGAGTGTGGTTTCTTCAGTGGAGATGTATGCAACAGTTTCATTACTATCAGAATAAGGTACCAAGAAGAGCTTATTATAGAGCGCAACTTTCATCTTGTAAACTCATGCTGGAGTAAGATGAACCACAGAAGCCAGCACCTGGATGGTCTGTAAATTTAATAGGTAGAGTTTGGAGCAGTGCCATGGATTTGGTTATGTTTTTACTGACAGACTTGTGTTTTATCTTTAATATCATTGTTTTACTGTAGTAATGGCACTAAGATTTACTGGTGTTATTAACCCTAACAAAGAATAGCCATGCCCTTCGTTCATAGTTGGCTTCTGAGTATTTATTAGGTAAGACCTTTATTTGTGACCACATGATAGCAATTATATAAACTTCTAGTTTTACCAACATGCAATAAACAGACTTCAACTAACATATTCACGAATCAGGTATAAAATTACAATTTTTTTGGGTGGGGGGAAGGGGGACTGAGGTAACCGTTGGATTTCGTTATGGTGCATTAATTTGCCATATAATATTATGTAGTTATGAAATTGGTGAATTTGATATTTACGTTGTGGTATATTGGATTTGATATTGTATTTAATGGATTCTTGGCACATTTGTATAAATAAAGAATATATAAAATGACTATGCCATGGGTTGAGCCTCTTCATATTCTTCTGTGGGACAAAACAAATTTATCTGAGCCTATTATCTGAGCCTATTCACAAAGCTGTTCTTCTTTCTTCAGCTGTGCATATCAATAACTATAGAAAAGTCCACAGCCTTTTCACAGGCTAAAGCCTCGTACACACGATCAGTCCATCCAATGAGAATGGTCCGAAGGACCGTTGTCATCAGTTAACCGATGAAGCTGACTGATGGTCTGATGTGCCTACACACCATCGGTCTCCTACACACGATAGGATAGCCAGAGGGCAACGGTCTGATGGACCGTTTTCATCAGTCAAAACCGATCGTGTGTGGGCCCCATAGGTTATTCAACCTTCGGTTAAAAAAAAGCCAACTTGCTTTGACATTTAACCGATGGATACCTAACGATCGGTCAAAACCGATCGTTAGTAGGCACAACCATCGGTTAACAATCCACACATGCTCAGAATCAAGTCGACGCATGCTTGGAAGCATTGAACTTAATTTTTTCAGCACGTCGTTGTGTTTTATGTCACTGTGGTCTAACACAATCGTTTTTTAACCGATGGTGTGTAGGCACATCAGACCATCAGTCAGCTTCATCGGTTAACCGATGACAACGGTCCTTGGACTGTTCTCATCAGATGGACTGATCGTGTGTACGAGGCTTTACTGTCTACAAGTGCCACCATTTTTTTAAGAATCAGGATCAAAGAGCAGGTTTATTTTTTCCCAATGGGCTCTCTAGTAGGCTTATCAGAGCTGTACATCATTACATCATTACCTCATATTTTATAAGTTATATTTAGTTGCCTGATAATGTATGAGTTAACATTGACAAAGTACTGTATAGCTAAATATATGCAATCTTTTCAATAATTTGTCTGCCAGGGTCTTTGTTTTCTGGCAATTATTCCATAAAACATTCAATGCTGCTTTTACTCACATAATACAACTTTAATGCTATTTCTAAAAATAATTGCTGCACACATGTAAAAATGTGTTTGCTGCTCTAGTATGCTGTTATCATAATGGTAGAAGATCCACAAGTTATAGACATTTATTACATGCGTGCATGTATTCATTTATTATAAACACATTGATTTTTTTTACATATTAATGGCAAACTGTGCCATTGTGGTCTGTTGTTTACAAGACACTGTGAGAAATTGTGTTCAGTCTTTTAAAATACAATTTTCTTGGTGAATACAGTGAATTTTATACAGTAGCTGCTAGTTAAGTAGTTTCACAGTACCAATGCCATACCACAACAAAAAGAGCTTGAACAGGCATGATTAAGTCATTTAGAGAAAACAAAAGAATTTAAAGATAGCCTGTCACTATCTTAAAATTTTAAGTGCAGAAAAAAACATATTAACCACGTAAGCCCCGGACCAATATGCAGCTAAAGGACCAAAGGTGTTTTTACAATTTGGCACTGCGCTGCTTTAACTGGTAATTGCGCGGTCATGCAATGTTGTACCAAAACAAAATTTGCGTCCTTTTCTTCCCACACAAATAGAGTTTTCTTTTGATGGTATTTGATTGCCTATGCGATTTTTCAAATTTTTAAAAAAAATAGATTTTTCTTTTAACAAAAATATTGAATTAACTAAATTTTAGTCAAACATTTAGGCCAAAATGTATTCAGCCACATGTCTTTAGTAAAAAAAATTGCAATAAGCGTATATTTATTGGTTTTCGCAAAAGTTATAGCGTCTACAAACTAGGGTAAATTTTCTGGAATTTACACAGCTTTTATTTTCTGACTGCCTATCTCATTTCATATTCAATCAGTTAGGGCAATAAAATGTAATATTCCATGGACTCAAAATGCCTCTCAGCAAATAGCTTGGGTGTTTTCTTTCCAAAATGGGGTCATTTGGGGGGGTTGTGTGCCATCTTGGCATTTTATGGCCTTCAAAACTGTGATAGGTAGTGAGGAGTGAAATCAAAAATGTATGCCCTTTGCGGGGCCCCGTACGCGGCTAGTCTCCCAAAAAGTCCCACACATGTGGTATCCCCGTACTCAAGAGAAGCAGCAGAATGTATTTTGGGGTGCAATTCCACATATAACCATGGCATGTGTGAGCAATATATCATTTAGTGACAACTTTGTGCAAAAAAAAATCAGTTTGTCATATTCCCACAACTTGTGTCAAAATATAAAATATTCCATGGACTCGACATACCTCTCAGCAAATAGCTTGGGGTGTCTACTTTCCAAAATGACCCACTGTACATTCGCTTTGCCATGATGATTCACAGGTAAAAAAAGCACCTGACTGTAGAAAAGCAAACGTAGAAAACGCTTCCAAAAAAAACTGTTAGGGATCGCAGGGATCAGGCCTGTCTCTGCAAATGCTGCAGTTATGTGTGTTGTGTTTTTGAAGTGACGGTGATCGATCGATACTGCACTTGGGTAGGTTGGGCTGGGCAGAGCGGCAAAACGCAGGTGCTAGAGGGTATCTGTGCTGATTCCGCTAACAATGCATTTTTGGGTACCCTAAACTGCTGGGTACGCTAGTATAGATCTGATCAGATCAGGTATCGATCCGTTCAGATACTATACTACTAAGGGGGGTGTATGCTTTGCGCGTGGGTGTAAGCGTTACAGGCACTAACCTAACACTGCCTGGGGCGACGCAGACCCTGACTGCCACTAAAATTTAATTGATATCACCCGCCGGCGATCAGGGGGTTAAACCTTTATTGGGTTATATATGGTGGGTGCCCTGATGCAATAAACAGCAAACTAACTAACCAGCATCAACCGTAACACTTATACGGTGATCACTGGTGAAAGAGTTAACTAGGGGGCAATCAGGGGGTTAAAACCTTTATTAGGTAATATATGGGGGTACCTGACGCTTTATACAAATCTGGCGGCAAACCTAAATAACTAAATAACTAACTGGCTAACCTGCGTCACCAGTGACACTTATACGGTGATCACTGGTGAAAGGGTTAACTCTAGGGGCAATCAGGGGTTAAAACCTTTATTTATGGGGGAACCTAACGCTATAGAAACCTGGCGGCGAACCTCAAAAAAAAAATAGCTACCTAGCGGCAACAGTGACACTAATACAGCGATCAGAAAACCGATCGCTTAGTGACACTGGCAATAGGGTGTGAAAGGGTTAAGTAGGGTGGTGCTCAAGGGGTTAAACCTTTATTAGGGGTTAGGGGGCTACCCTGGACCTAAAGGGGCCTAAAACTAACTGCCCTGCAACTTTTAACTGTCACACTGACATGAAATGCAGTGATCAGTAAATATATGATCACTGCAATCAGTGACACTGTGACAGGGGGCTGGGGGGGTGATCGGGGGGTGATCTGAGGGGGTTAAGTGTGCCTATGTGTACAGGTGTCAGTGTAGTGTTAGGTGAAACTCACGTGTGATGTCTTCTCTGCTCTCGCCAGAACAAAAAGACCGCCGAGAGGAGGATGACATCACTTCCTCTGCCTGTGTTTACATTACACAGGCAGAGGGCGGGCAGAGGCAGAAGCGGATTCGCTGGGAGCGATCGCGAGGGGGCAGACAGAAACGAACAGCCCCCCTCATCCCGGATCGCTCCCACACGATTAACGACCGCCGCATCGGACCCCCGACTCACATCTAGGCAGGGACGTACCGGCACGTCCATCTGCCTGTACGTGCCATTCTGCCGACGTATATTTACATGCGGCGGTCGTTAAGTGGTTAAAGCAGTAGTAAACCACTGGAAAAAAAACCTGAACTAACTGAAAGACAATAACATAATGTAATACATTATGAAATGCTTACCATAGAACAAAGCTCCTGCAGCGTGCCTGGTCACCGGCCGAGGGAGCTGACATGTTTCCTCTGCATTTCTTACTGGCTCTGGCGCTGTAAGTGGCTGTGATGTCGTCATTCCTGCGCATGTGTGTGCTCTGTTCTGGCGAGTTCTGGCACGATCCTTCGGACCTTGAGGCCAGGTTCACACCTATGCGAATTGAGTGCGGCTTGAACCGTATCCAATACGCAGAACATTTCTAAATACATTGTTTTCAATGAGGCTGGTTCACGAAAAAACGTGTGCGTATTTTAGGCATTGCGGTGCGTCTCAGCTGTGAATTCAGGCCCATTTCCTTCTATGGGTACGCAGCTGATTCGCAGATGTGTTCATTTCTCTTCAGGATTCCTCTCATTCTGCTCAATACACTTCCCCCCTCCCCTCTCCCAGCTCTCCAAATTCGCAGCTAATCTGCAGCTAAAACGCAATGGATCTGCTGAACAGTTGTCTTATCTCTCTGCAGAGATAAGAGACCTGAACTTCGCACCGCACTAGTGTGAATCTGGCCTCAGAGCGCTGATGTCAGTGGCTGCATGCAGGGTGAATATCTCCTAAACCGTGCAGGTTTAGGAGTTATTCATTTTACTTACAGGTAAGCCTTGATATAGTCGGGTGGAAAAGCTGGAGTGAGAGAGTGTGAAAGTTATCAGGGCCCCCACGGCGGGATGATACCCAGCCTGGGGGGGGGTGACCCTGGGCTGGGGATCCTGGAAGGAGAGGCACATGAGAAGGCAAAAACAGTCTGCAGCAAGTGAAGTGCTGGAGGAGAAACAGTGTGCACAGAGTGTTTGTGCTGGAAGAAGGCAAAAACAGTCTGCAGCAAGTGAAGTGCTGGAGGAGAAACAGTGTGCACAGAGTGTTTGTGCTGGAGAGAAAATGGAGATGTATATACTGGAGTGTATATAGAAGTCCCAAGCAGGTTTGCACTGAATATTCCTGGGCATCCCATAATTCCCAATTTCCCATCCAAGTTTAATACCCTCAAATGAGAAAACAAAGCTATGGACTGGTCTATGTCTCTGAGTGACTGAAAGATGGATGTTGGGCTGTGCAGGGTGATAGGTGAACTACTTAATTCAGCATACATTTGAGGGAGTCGTCCGGGATCACCTGCTCACAGCTGACCTGCCAGCCATTACCCCTAACAACCAAAATGTATAGAGCCGGTGAACTGTGCTTTGTTCCACCACCAGTTGAGGAAGAAAAATTATTGGGAAAGGACTTGTGTTCTGCCTGCCATTAAGTGCCATAACAACAAGTTCATTTTCCCATAGCAACCAGTGAAAGTTGCCTTCAAATACGTTTATTGCCATTTTCTTAGCCAGTTAGCAGGATCTGCGATACTACCAAGTGGATCTGCATTCAGAATTTTGCACATTACAGCCATGGACATCCTGAAAGGCCGGAGTGGGTCTGGAGTCAACCCAGAAAGGCAGGGTCGAGTCTGAGCTTGATGACTCCCCTGTGAAGAAAAGTGACACAGGATAAGAGGAGTCTGCTATGGCTTGCAGCCTGGTTGGGGACCTGATAACTATGAGTACTGCCCTGCAGGAGTCAGATGTCCTTGAAATGCCTGCTGTGCCTATGCTCCATGCTATCTCTTACCGGAAGGATCCAGCATTGGAGGGGAGTCTGCCTTCAGGTGAGCTGGAAGGGGATTGCAGGGGCAAAGTCATAGATTGGGGATTCCCCAGACTAATAGCGGAGTTCGAGACCCTAGAGAAACTGATGGAATGGTCATTTCCTGAAAGCTACTCAGAGGAATGGAATACCGGAGGTTCCCAGATTCTGGATGTGCCATCTCAGGGAGGAGAGGAGACAGATCTTGCTGGGGAACCCAGAGGAGTTACAGGAACCCCTATCTGCAGCAGACAACTGTTTATACAGAGACCCTTTACCACCCAGATCAGAGCGCCCACCTACAGGCAATGGGCGAAGAGATCCCCTGATGCCTGTGCCCTGCCCAAAAAGGAAAAACCCAGAGAGTTGCCCAGGTTTTCCCAGTTTTAACGGGAGGTTCAGGAAAGGGTTGCTCTGGAGTGGGGCCTGGATGTCCCTCCCAAAGTCATCGACATCGCTGAGAACTCCCAGGGAGAGTGGGAGGATGAACTGATTTGGGAGTTTCTGCATGTCCCTAAGCCGATGCGGTTGCCAGAGTGTGAGGAATCTTGGGCCCGTTTTTTGAACTTTCTAAAGAAATGGCGGCTGGGAGGTCTATTTACAGAGACCAAGTGATGGTTGCCAGAATGGGATGGCCTATGAGGGAGGAAGGGGGTGACAGGAAGAGGTTGCCTGACCCACCCTTTTATGCATGAGAAGGACTGCTGTAGTACAGCTGCTATAAAGTGCCACAAAGACTGCCGAGGAGTTGCAGAATGAGTGTGTCCTTCCTTTTCCCTGACTTTGCAGGAACAGACTGTCCTGCCCAACTGATGGGATGTATCTCATTGCAAGGACACTAAGGCCGCGTACACACGATCGAATTTGTCCGTCGGACCAGTTCAGCGGACAAATCCGATCGTGTGTATGGGCTAGCGGACATGTCTGACTGGCGGACAAATTTTAAAGCATGCTTTAAAATTTGTTTGCCGGCGACATGTCCGTCGGATATGTCCGCTGGTTAGTACACTAACCAGCGGACATATCTGCCCGCACAAGCGTCGTATGGATGCGACGCATGCGTGGAAGTTTTTTTTACTTCCTGGTGCGGTGATGTGGCGGCCTCAACGTCACCGCCACGTCATCGCGCCTCCGTGTGTACGTGGCCTTAGAGTAAGGTCTGTTCTTAGAACTAACTCTATAAGGAACCTGTTTTGCTGAGGGAGGCCCTCTCATCAGGAATTTCAAAAATAACTGTTGTCTTTTTAAAGTGCTTATATATGCTCCATGAATGTACAAAATGTATGGGTTATTGTCTCTGAAACTTTTTTTTATTTTTTATAATAAAACCTCCCGTGTCCCTCTTTCTTACTTTGCATCCTAATCAAGCAGCTTACATTATCTGCAGTTACTGCACAATATTTTGGCTAGTATGTGTGATATAATAAATTATAATTTTTATTTAATGAAAAAAAAAAATGACCTTGTCTCTTTCCCTTACATTGCCTAACCAACCTGCTTACATACTTTAGCTTAATTAGGAATACACTTTCCTACAGCTTTTAGATCTGTTTTGGGTGCAACTTATTTCATTCAGTTCAAGCCTATCACCATTGGATTAATAAAAGAGATTTTGCAGCCATAACTAATACTACCTGATGTATTTAAGCCAAGCAATAATGTAAAAGTAAAGAAATGTATTATACATGCAAAATATGCAATGCCAGAATACAGTGTTTCTAATTCAGTTTGTAAGAATCATACTCTTCCAAAACACCACATACAGCTTAAAGGCCCTCTCCTTGATGTATGATATATTTTTTTAGCATTGGTATATGTTCATCATGACAGGGCCCAACTCCCCCATGTCATTTACTATGAAAATCCATTTGCCTGTTAGCTTTGAAAATGTCCAGAACTGATTTTCAAAATGTACATTTAAAGACCCATTTCACACTGGAGCGGTTTGCAGGCGCTAAAAATAGCGCCTGCAAACTTACCCTAAACAGCTGCTGGTGTTTCTCCAGTGTGAAAGCCAGTGTGAAAGCCACACTGGAACTGCATACTAGCAGGACAGGAAAAAAAGTCCTGCTAGCCGCATCTTTGGATCGGTGAAGGAGTAGTGTGTATACCGATCCTTCACCGCTTCTGCCCATTGAAATCAATGGGACAGCGCAGCTATACCACTGGTAAAGCGCCTCTGCAGACTTTGGGTTTCTGATTTAATTTTGCAATTATCAGACTACAATCTGAACCCAGACCCAAACTTTTGACCATCCCTATTTTGAGTCAGTCATTAGAGTTTATGCAACAGATAATTCCAGTTGATAATGGGCAGTTTCAGTAGGAAGATGGTCATTAGACCACACTGGTGAGAATTTTAATGGCCCTGAGTACTAATGGCAAGGGAATTCTGCAGCGTCTCACCGCAAATTTCTCTGACTTTTAATTTTAAGTGAAAGTAAAAATAATTACATATGCAAAAAATGTGAGAATACAGTGTTACTGTACACATTTCTCAGGCTTTTAATTTTAAGTGAATCTGTCAGTATTGATTAAAGTGTATGTCCAGCCCAAGCTATTCTTTTGCTTTTGCATTTGCACTGTTAAATTAGTATTTACTTTAAAGGATTATTTTATCAGTTCATTGAGCAGGTGGTGACAGGTAGGTAGGCAGCTGCTTTCTTTGAGATGATATGCTGTATATCAAATGTGCTAGGCTGCTAGTTCTTGGTTATGAAATAAACTTTTTTCTTAAGCACTGTGACCTAAAGCATCAAAACTGAAGCCATATAATACCATTCCATAATGAACACATAATAAAACATTTTACATACTGTATGTAAATTAGAATGTGTTATTATAAATATATAGCACTGTTGCATACACAGCTGTTCAGATTATGGTAAGGAAGATGTAAACATCAAGAAACAAATATTTACTTGGATTAAAATTTAGGAATTTATTAATAAGTACATTATTATAATGAGTAACAATCTTTTATAAGATTTAAAAAACTACATTGTGTTTAGGTGAAAACAATATTGATAAAATGAGATATTCTAGGGAATTTAATTCAGTAGGGCTTCTCAGGCCTCAAACATTGGCCTGTGGCTTTTGGCTAGTCCCTCAGACCATCTCACCTCTGTGTTCCTTTGCCTCTCCATAAGTTCACCCAGCTTTCCTCACTCTCTCAGCTCTACAGGCTTTCTCTGCCGTTTTAGTCACAGCTCCCTGTTGCACGGGCCCATGCCCTTGTCTCTCAATAGGGAATCTCTTGACACCCTGGGCTCCCTCAGTCCCCTGAGACCTGTAGATTCCTCAATCCTCCGGACATCATCTCAACTCTCTCAGTCCTCTAGCCTAGCAGTCTTGACTATCTCAGCCCTGTGGACAAGGACGGAACCTCCTGACTCCAACATGGAGTACTGTCTTCAAAACAAAGGACACCGGTCTCCTAACGGGAGCCCTGAGCTATCCATAAGCTTGTCAATACAAGATATGAGTGCACCTGTATACACACTGCAGGTTTTTGGCAAGACCTGTGTACAGGATTATAGATTTGTTCCTTCCCAGAGTTTTTTTAATTCTCCAAACTCTGGAACTCAATCCTGGCATACCAAAACCCACAGAAAGTAGAACAAAAACACAATTCTCTGCTTAGAATCAATATAGTTGATATGTATACTGTGTATATATATATATATATATATATATATATGTGTGTGTGTGTGTGTGTGTGCGTGTATATATATATGCACATTGAAAGACATGCAGTTGTGCTGAAAAGTTTGCATACCCTGGCAGAAATGGTGACTTTTTGGCATTTATATTGAAAATATTACTAATCATGCAAAAACTGTCTTTTATTCAAGGATAGTGATCACATGAAGGCATGTATTATCACATTGTTTGTTGGCTCCTTTTAAAATCATAACAGAAATCACCCAAAAGGCACTGATCAAAAATGTACATACCCTGGATTGTTTGGCCTTGGTACAGACACAGAATGTGGCACACACAGGGTAAAATGGCAATTAAAGGTTCATTTCTCACATGTGTGGCTTTTTAAATCACTATTAGTGTCTGTGTGTAATTAGTCAATGAGTTTTTTAGCTCTCACTTGGATGCCCTAAGCATGCTAGACACTGAGGTAGAAAAGAACAGTCAAAAGACCTGTGTAACAAAGTAATGGAACTTTATAAAAATGGAAAAGAATGTAAAAAAAATACACAAATTCTTGAATATGCCAGTCAGTACTGTTTAATCCCTTACTAAGAATTGGAAAATTTGGGGGCTTTTTTGATACCAAGCCAAGGTTAGGTAGATCAAGAAAGATTGCAGCCACAACTGGCAGAAGAATTGCACAGGATACAAATAAAAACCCACAGGTAACCTCAGGAGAAAAACAGGCTGCTGTCCAAAAAGACGGTGTGGTTGTTTCACTTCCGGAACCTGCTCACGACGATATACGTAGGCACTTTGAAGAGGAATATCATTGTTATGGCAGCAGCTAGCTTTTCTTCAGTGAGCGATCCAGTTTCAGATAAAAGTGGTCTCTGCAGCGGATTCGCCGCAAGATCACTTTTGTCGGGGGCGGGAGAGGGCGCCATGCTTCGGTCGCCTCCGCTACTTACCGGAGCCATTGGTAGCGGTGGAGATGATCACGCCCTCTTTCATGCTTGGCTGGCTGCCGACTGAGGGGAAGATGGCCAAACTCAGCTTCATAGCATGAGAGGGCAGAAGCGACGTCAAACGTCACTTCCACCCATAGTTCTTAAAGCAGAATTTTTTTTTCAAATGACATTTTATTTTATTTTTTATTGCATTTTTATGCTGTATTTTTGACTGCAGATCTCATATTTAAGAGGTCCTGTCATACTTTTTTTTTCTATTTCAAATGATGTTTACATTCCTTGTAATAGGAATACAGTACACAAGGAGAGAAATGCGCAAGGTCTGAATACAATAATTCCTCGATACTATAAAATTTGTGCAAACATGAAAGTGATGGTGGTTATAAATAAATAAATACATATATGTTGAAAATACATATAAGTAAATAAAGTACACGAGATTTGTAAATCACAAAATTGGCATTTGTACATGTTTCTTTAAAAGTGGTCATCAGTTCTGTAACTTGCGGTCCTTCTTCTGCTGGGCACTGTGCTGTGGAGCTGTCCTTCACCGCTGTGAGGTGTTGAGGCCGGCGGCGAAGATAGCTTGTAAGCCAGGCTGGTAGGGTGGAGATGTTGCAGCAGCAGGATGGCACTGGTGACGTGACTGGAATATGCGACGCGTTTCCTGAGCGTACGAGCTGCGGTAGTGCGGCAGTCGCGTTCCTTTATCAAGCTAATTTACTGGAGAGTGGAAGCTAGATTTATAGGGGGAAGGAGGCGGTGACAGAGGGTGTGTACGGATGCAAGAAGGGGGCGGGGCTGGACGCGGTGATGTATACATAAGGCGGGACACTAAGGACAGTGAAGGGGACCTGAGAGGGGTGGGAGAGGGCGGCGTTATTGAAACCATGGGGAAGAGACACAGCGTGACGTGCAGGGGGCGTGTATACACAGGACGCTGTGGTGGGTGCAGTAGTGACGAGCGGGGGGGGCGGGTTGGATCGGCACTACTGCACTCACCACAGCGTCCTGTGTATACACGCCCCCTGCACGTCACGCTGTGTCTCTTCCCCATGGTTTCAATAACGCAAAATTAAATAAGAAAAAATAAAATGAAAATTTAAAGAGCACCGTCCCACCGAGCTCACGCGCAGAAGCAAATGGATAAGTGAGTAGCGCCCGCATATGAAAACGGTGTTCAAACCACAAATGTGAGGTATCACCGTGATCAATAGAGCGATAGCAATAATTATAGCCCTAAACGATCTCTGTAACTCTAAACTGGTAACCTGTATACATTTTTAAATGTCACCTATGCAGATATTTAAGGATAAAAGTTTGTCTCTATTCCACAAGTGGGCCGCAATTTTGAAGTGTGACATGATGGGCATCAATTTACTCAGCATAACATTATCTTTCACAATATAAACAACAATTGGGCTAACTTTACTGGTGTCTTGTTTTTTGCATAACATTCTAGCTCATTATGTAATACTCACCTAGGATCGAAAGCCCCGCTACGTTGCCCGACACAGCACCGGCTGGTGAAATGTCATCCCGGAGTTACTTCCGAGTATCGTGGTTCTGGCGCTGTGATTGGCGCATGCGCGCGGGAGCCGCCAGTCACGGCATGACCTCCATTAGAAACAGCACGATCACCATTTCTAAAATGCGCCTGCGCCGTTTTGTAAAGAGCAGGGCTCTTTTGGAAATATCTCCCAAACCATGGAGGTTTAGGAGATATTTTAAGCACCTACAGGTAAGCCTTAACCTAGGCTTACCTGTAGGTAAAAGTGATTGTACCACTTTAAGTATTTTTGATAAGCAATTTTTCTCATGTGTTTTATTGATGTATTTGTATGTTATATTAAGTTAATCATAATTTTGTTAACCCTTCTGGACCTAACACTCTTTCATTCCTTTGTTTGTCATTCCTTTGTTTTATGCATACTCACTATTTGAATCTGGCATAACAGTAAGGGTCCTTTCACACGGAGCGGACCGTTTTTGAACCGCTCCGTGTGTGTCCGTCGGCTCAGCAGGGATCATCCGTAAATCCCCGCTGAGCTGTCGGCGGACAGGGCGGTCCCCGCACACTGTGCAGAGACCGGCCTGTCTTTCCTCCGCTCTCCCCTATGGGGAATCGGATGAATACGGACCGGCTTTCGTCTGAAAAAACGGATCTTTGCAGACGCGGATCTTTGCGGACGTTAGCGGATGCATCATCCGCTAACGGACGCGATCCCATAGGACTTGTAAAAAATGGACGGTCCGTACGTGTGAAAGGACCCTAAGGAGAGGGTGGCCAAACTCCTAAATGTTTGATACAGTAGGTGTAATTATCAACATCTTTAAATGAGAGTGTTAACTGTTAGTGAAAAGGAGGGTATAAAGTCTGTATTGCTGAGCAGCCGGGCCATCCCCTTGAAAAAGACAAAACGTTGAGGCACTGATTGAGCGGCAACTGGATGTAACTTTAGCAGTGGTGCCTGAAGTAGCATATTGGAAGTGATGCAGTGGACATTGGGTGAGGCCAAGACCATGGTTTATTTTTCCTTCCGGCACAATATATCATGCAGGCTGAGTTACTTTAGCAATGCTGGATTGTTTTAGCTTCCTGTGAGTGTGTTTTTATTGTAGATAACATTAGATTTATTGTAGATAACATTTTAGTAAAACAGATTTACACAATTAATGCCCCTTTTTTCTTTCTTGTTTACCATATGGGGAGTTCCACATGAGAGGAGAGACAGGACCGGAAGCCATATTATATGAAAGTCATTTGTATGATGCGTGGAATGCCAATCTGTAAAAAGAGAAGCCTTGTTGTCTGATGAATCCTAGTCTGCTGGGGAGAGGCGTTTGAGCACTTTTTATTGGAGAGATTGAATTTTCTTGAGAATTGAAATGGAGTTTCCTCCATTCAAGAAGCAAAGGATTTACCCCCTCCGTTGTCAATTTTTCACTGAAACAGTAAGTAAGTAAGTACGTGAGTAAATACACATTTTAGATTGTCCCCAGAACAAGAGATGAGGGGAAATCCTCTAATGTGGACACTTTGTCCAAGGACAACTGTCTTAGGGGGAATTTCCCTCAGTTTAGGAGATTTCCTTTAACTTCCTGTTGTATCTCTCAGAAAATAAATAAAATAAATTTGCCAAATGGTACATAGACATGTAAAATTCACCTGGCAGGGGTTATAACCCGTCCCCACTGTATCCATACAATGCATACACTTTAAGATCCAGTGATCTCTCTTCTCCTCCAGTCAGTACACTGCCCCCAGTTAAATACACCTCCTTAGGGAACACTTAACTTGATCACCCCCTAGTGTTAACCCCTCCCTGTCAGTGACATTTATACAGTAACCAGTGGTTACTTTTAGCTCTGATCGCTGTATATATGTCACTGGTCCCAAAAAAGTTTCAAAAGTGTCCGATCTGTCCGCCACAATGTGGCAGACCTAGTAAAAAAAGACATAAATAATAAAAATGCCATAACCCTATTCCCTATTTTTGTAGACACTAATGCCGTGTACACCACGATCGGTTAAACTGATGAGAACGGTCTGATGGAACGTTTTTATAGGTCCAAACCGATCGTGTGTGGGCACCATCTGTTATTTAACCATCGGTTAACCGATAGCAAAAAACGCTCGTTTGTAGGCACGACCATCGGTTAAAAATCCATGCAAGCTCAGAATTAAGTTGACGCATGCTTGGAAGCATTGAACTTCATTTTTTTCAGCACGTCGTTGTGTTTTACGTCACCGCATTCTGACACGATCGTTTTTTAACTGATGGTGTGTAGGCGCGACGGACCATCAGTCAGCTTCATCAGACCATTCTCATCGCATGGACGGATCGTGTGTACACGGCATAAAACTTTTGCGCAAACCAATCAATATATGCTTTTTTGGGATATTTATTATAGAAACAAGTTAAAAATACTTTCTTTTTTCAAAGAGGTGAGAAAATACCCTCAAAAGAAAGCTCCATTTGTGGGAAAAAGAGGACATATATTATGTTTGGGTACAGTGTCGCACGACCGCTCAAATATCAGTTAAAGCGATGCAGTGCCGTATCGTAAAAAAAATGGCCTGTAAATTAAGAGGACTAATTCTACCGGTCTTTAAGTGGTTAAACCAAACATGCTATTTGCATAGCAGACAAATTACAGTGATGCTGTAAAGACTTATATCGTCACCTCAATGTATTCCCATTTAAAGCTCAAGCTTATGTGTATAGGGCACAAGTGTACACTCTCTCATTCCCAAACTTCAACAACCCACCAGGACACAAAAGAAAGGCCAACTTTGCCCCAGGCTAATAAAACTTTCAGAATACTGATATTTAAATCGGAGTAGGAATCAAGGTTGCTTTAAACATCTGGGTCACTTTTGCTAATTTGTAGAGAGGACATATTTACTTAAATATTTATGGAAGAAGGAGTACACTTAATAATGATTCAGTAACTCAGCGTAGTATATGTAAAAAGAGTTGAAAGGCAGCAGAAATATGTCAAAAACATTATTTTTAAATGTTAAAAGACTGAACAATGGGGGTATAGTCAGTGTGTTTCATTGTAACTGGCTAAGCTGTGTGTTACTGGTGTAACGTTGGTCAGAGAACACACTGCACACCTTTGCTGTCATTGTACTATGCACTTGGTGTCCAGTGTGCCCCTGTGCCTTTAAGGAGGGCTGTGCTACCTCCAGGCCCACCTGCCCCCTATCTATCCATTAGAATGCATGTTCTCTCACTGTTGGAGACGCTCATACATTTACAAGTGTTAGGACTGCAAGTAATAAGGGGTGCCATGAAGTGGTAAGCAGACTGGTTGGTGAGTTGAGCTAGGAATTTTCTTTGATTCTGTCTTGTATACAGCTGTGCGGGGCCATATTTCATTAATGTGATATCCTTACCTACAGTACAGTACATTAGACATGTGCAGACTGGAATATTTCATTTTGTTTTTTCGTTTTTGTCTGGAAAATACTTTTTTCTTTAGTTACTCCCGAAAATCATTTTGATTTATTTCGTTTTTCGTTGGGGAATAGCTTTCGTCCGAAAATCCAATAATACTTGGTTTCTGTCGAATGGTTAAAGAATATTCGACGGAACTTCGAAACTTTACTCCGAATCGTACATTTCCGGTCGATTATTCCGCCTACAAGAATTCTAATGTTGTATGACTAGTAATAATAATAATAAATAATTATATTATTATTACTAGTCATAGTCAACCAACATTAGAATGTTTCTATAGCCTATGGGCGGAGCATTAAAATGTACGAGTGCAGTATATCTTCTCCGTCGAATGTCGAATCTATTTTTTCTATAGTGTCAAATCTTTTCTCTATGATGTTGAATCTTTTCTCTATGATGTCGAATCTTTTCTCTATAATGTCAAAGTACCGTATGTGTGTGTATATCAGGTTCAATAGACAGATTGCTATTCTGTATTCAGTCAGCGTCATGTCGAATCTCTCTATATCGAATTTTTACCACAACAAAAACGATAATAAAGCATTTTTTATGTCGGATCTTTCGGTTTTCGTTTCTTGCACTTTCATTATCATTTGTTAAAACGAAAAAACAGGTTTTCGGATGAAAATGCATTCTAACGAAAACGAATGCACATGTCTACAGTACATACAGTGTAGAAATCTTATGGACACAGACCTTTATTTCTACACATTTTCATGCATCTCAAATGAAACAGTGCTGTGTGTTTATCATATAAATAAAATGAAAGCATATCACTTAATTCTCAAACAATATGCCTTGCTATATTTTAATATCAGATAGTCAAAGCTAGCAAGTATTGGCAGTAGAGGGTGCTCTGTTACATTACTGGGTGCATTACCATCCATATACAGTAGAGTGTACATTAGAAATGTACCATACATATTTACACTTTCATCTATTATACATTAATTTACAAGCAAGATACATGTTTTATATGTATCTGCATGCATACAAATTAGGCTGCCTCTCCACTAAAAACTCTCTAGATTAAAAAAAGTCTTCCTTATGAAAACAACTTTTAATGAATTAGTAATATAAATGATTTCAACAATTTTTAATTATATGCTTATTTTGATCGTGTTCACAGAAATGACACATTAACCTAAATTTAGATGTGTATGTGGAATAGATTAACTAAATGTAATGTTTCAGTGTTGTAATTTATAAAAAAAAAAAACTTTAATTCTGTATATACAGTAGCTTGTAACTATATATGTACATGACGGAAGCCATATGTGTGCATCAATATGCTGGCTCTGTTTTCTTTCTCTCAGTGATAGACAATGGTTGAGCTTTTCTGATCCTTATCCAATGCAAATCTGAAAATAGGCTGATTATATTTAACACTTTCCTCCCTCAAGAAAGAGTGATTGCTTACATTTTAAAGAACCTTGATTTAAATCATCATGATCCTAATTTTAAATTACTATATATAAGTAGTATTGTATGTTATTTGAATAAGGGCAAGTCTTTCTAATGTATAAATTATAAATAAAAAAATAAAAATAAAGAAAGACAGTTTGGTTATACAAATTATCCTAATTTGGGCTACATAAATTCTGCAAGGATTTGTTGACAGTATGGGATACAATTGAGACTATCTAACTCCTCTTCCTTCATTAAACATCCTCCATATAAGAGCCATCTGCTAAAGAATTGTGCGTCTGGTGGCTCTCAATCCAAGCTGTCCCCCGATCATGTGATCATTAAAGGGGTGTTCCAGCCAAAAAATGTGTTTATTAAAAGTCAGCAGCTACAAAAAGTGTAGCTGCTGGCTTTTAATAAACACTCACTTACCTGCTCCTGCGTTCCAGCAATGCGCCAAACGGGGCTCCGCTCCTCCCCCCCCCTCCCCAGCCGGCGTCTCCATCCCGACTGTGGGCTACCTTCGGCTTCACGGCCGGGCACCCATTGCGCATGCGCGAGCCGCACTGCGCATGCGCGCGTGGCGCAGCTCGCCGCTGATTGGACAGGTGATTGCCTAGGACCTGTCAGTGTCCTAGGCCATCACCTACAGGGAGGGGCTGAAATAAGGCGATTACGCCTAATCGCCTTACCAGCCCCTCGGCGGAAGCAGGAAGTGGGACAGGAAGTCCCACTCCTACAGAAGCCCCCACTCCCCCCCCAAAAAAATTACATGCCAAATGTGGCATGTAAGGGGGTGAGGAGTGGAACAAAATGAAGTTCCAAATTTGGGTGGAACTCCTCTTTAAGTCATAATGATCACATGCAGATTATAGGATTTATTGATGAAAAAAGTTTTCAGTCTGCAGATTGAACTGCAGATACCTTTAATGCCTGAAGATGACAGTGTTCACATGTTTAATACTGGAATTGTCAGATACAATTGCTGTATTAAAAATAAACAAATTTTGCTCATTTGGCAACCTATAAAAAAAATGTATATGTTTTTATTAAAAATGTACACCAAGTCTAAGCCTTATATCATATGTTCTAAAAAATATATATAATTTAGGTATGCAAATTAGTTACTGGTCAAGTTAAAAAAAAAATGGCCACAGGCCTTAATTACCTCTGACAAGGTTAAAGAAAGTAACAATACAGTGAATAGCAAAACTGTTACTTTATTTCTGCTTTTCTTACCCTGCTCCCTTCACCTGTGATTCCTTACCATGATTCCTAATATTAGTCCGAAGCTTCTACAGCAATAAATGCACTGAATGCCTTTTATTTTTTATTTTTTTAATGGGAGGATTCTTGGCAATACAAATAAATAACTGAGACATCCTCCTCCCTCATCTAACAGACACTTATTTATCAGTTTATTATATTACACTAGGAGAGAAAATAGAAAATCTATACAGCCTGAGAGCTAGTCTATCAATTTCCACTGTGCAGTTGCTTTAGAACTTCTGTTATAGCCAGCTTGTTTTTTTCTTTGTGCTGCATACTGATGGAATACCAAGGCAATATTCTAACAGCAGGAAAGCAAAGCAATATACAGATAAAAGGGGCAAGAATACATCAACTTTTTAAACATTAATATTAAAAGAAGTGACAAAAACCTTGTCTGTTTTTTATCACGGTCTGTATCCCTGATAAGTCACCATCTCTATTTGTCTTGATGACCATTGTTACAGGGCCAGAAGATGATGGGAAATACAACATTTTGGAGTTGTCACAAGAACAGAATATGAGGGGAAATCTTATTTGGACAACCACAAGGGGATTTTCCCTTACTTTTGAGAGATTTGGCAATCACTCCATCAGGCTAACTGTTTTGAAATGCGCTACAGGAATCTTATAATCACTCGATCACCTTTTACCCCAGTGTAAACAATGCATTTGTATTCAGCCCCCTTTACTCTGATACCCCTAGCTAAAATTTAGTGGAAACAATTGCCTTCAGAAGTCACCTAATAGATAGAGTCCACCTGTGTGTAATTTAATTTGAGTATAAATATGGCCACTCTATGAAGCCCTCAGAGGTTTTTTAGAGAACCCTAGTGAACAAACAGTATCGTGGGCCAAGAGACACACCAGACAGGTCAAGGATAAAGTTGTGGAGAAGTTAAAAGCAGGGTTAGGTTTTTAAAAAAATATCCAAAGCTTTGAGCATCTCACAGAACACTGTTAAATCCATCATCCAAAAATGGAAAGAGTATGGCAACTACAAACCTACCAGGACATGGCCATCCACCTAAACTGACAGGCCAGGCAAGGAGAGCATTAATCAGAAAATAAGCCAAGAGGTCCATGGTAACTCTGAAGGACCTGCAGAGATCCAAAACTCAGGTTAGAGAATCTGTCCACAGGACAATTATTAGTCATGTACTACACAAATCTGGCCATTGTTGAAAGAAAGACATAAGAATTCCCGTTTGCAGTTTGTGAAAAGTCATGTGGGATTAGTTGGGTTGTGGATACCTCCTTTCCTCCCCATCTGATAGAAAACAGTCCTAGTGCTCCCCAAAGCACACAGCATAGGATTTTAAACACTCACATGTTGATTCTAGGGGTGCACTCTGCATGAAAATAGTCTCTTCTTAGCTCCATCTGCTGTCCCAACTAATCAAAGGCCCCAATAACTCCACCCACCAGTGCTTACATATTCCTAAGTAAATATTATGTGTGGCAGGGAATGCTGCCCAGCAACCATCTGAACAGGATAATCTCAAAAAGCGTTCTACACTAAACAAATAAGGATATGTGGGGTCATCCATTGATGTCTTGAAGAATTACAACTATGGGCCAGATTCACGAACACTTGCGCTGGAGTATTTGGATATGCGCCGCGTAACTGTGATGATGCGCCGTCGTTTCTATGTGCCCGTACCCACCAAACTAGATGCGCCCAATAACGGGTCATTTGCGACCGGCGGAACGTTCCGACGCCAGAGTATCGTCAGCGCTTATTTTCGCTGGGCGCATCAGTCGCGCCTATTGATTTCCCCTGCAAATATGCAAATGAGGGATTTTTCCCAATTCACGAACGGATTAGCACCATACGCTGGCTACATGCGCCGCGCGTATCTCGTCCGTCCGGCGCAAAGTTATTTCTACAAAAGGCTGCTTTATCTTTACTCCAGATGGCCACAGGTCAGCAGGAGAGCAGCTACAGCAGCGTTACCGACGATAAGAGCTAGCTGAGCACCCCCACTTGCAGGACAACACCTCTGTCCATGCTTGTCTGTCAAATTTTACAGCCATGGAGGAAGACATCATAGGTCTCCATAGCCGAGATGACGGCTGACAGCTCCTGGCCATTAAAGTTCAGCTTTCTCCTGTGTGTTTGCGGGGAACGGGAGCAGCCATCTCAGAACAAAAGTAACATCACTGCGGGGAGGGGGAGCAGGATATACTTTAGTGCCGAAATGGCGCTTCTACGGGCGCATTTAAACGCCCAACGGAAGGCATTGCGCTGACGTTTCCCATGAAGTGGTGCCGACGGAAGTTGTGAGCATGCGCACAAAGGGGGCGAGTGGAGCCTCACTCACTGCGCATGCTCCGTGGTTGATGCGCTGAACGTAAGCCTCTGCGCTGGGCTCCGCCCATCATTTACATATGATCACACCCACTTCCCCTTGCGTCCGGTTACGCCAGCGCATTATCGTTACTCTGGCGCAAGTTTACGCGCAACTGCTATGTGAATAACAGTACTTGCGCTGAAAGGGTCGTCAGAGTAACGTAAATGAGAAGCGTTACTCTGGAGCAAAGATGCTCTCATCTACCTGAATCTGGCCCTATGTGAAGAGAAATCAGAGTGACAGTGATAACTAGGGATGGGCCAAAAAAATGGTTTGGTTTGCACCAGAACACCTCAAACAGGCAAAAGGTTCTAGCGAACATGCAAACCCTATTAAAGTCTATGGGATACGAACATGAAAAATTAAAAGTCATAATTTTAAAGGCTTTTATGCAAGGTATTGCCATAAAAAGTGTATGGGGATCCGGGTAATGCCCTAGCGGACATGTATCAAAGAAAGTTTTTAAAACAATTGTTTTTTCAGGAGCAGTGATTTTAATGATGCTTAAAGTGAAACAATAAAAATGAAATATTCCTTTAAAGATAAAGGGCCAGATTCACGTACATCGGCGCATTATTGGACCGGCGTAGCGCACCGCCTTTACGTTAGACTGGCGCAATGTAGCGGCGCAATCACCCTATTCTCGTCGGTTTTGCGCAGAAATTTGCACCTGCGCAACGTTATTTCAGAGGCGCAAGGCGGAATAATTCAAATTGGGAAGGACGTGGGCGTGTTACTTTGAAATGAGCCGTGACCCCATGCAAATGAAGGGATGGCCGGCTCGCGCATGCGCGCTTGAAGCAGACCATGGTCAGCACCTCTGTGCGCATGCTCACAACTCGGGAATGGCGCAATCAGTGAAATGTGGACTAGGGCAAATTAGTGAACTACGCAAACAGCATAAATAGACAGAGACAAACGCACTTCCTTTGCAAAAGTACATCCCTTTGTATCCCTCCCTATACAGCAAGGTGCTTTTGTTCTGTTGTTTATTAGCGTTTGTTTGTTTGTGACGTGTCTTTGAGGTATTTGGGGGACTGTTTTGCAGAGTGATTTTTGTCTTTTATGTGTTTTCTTTGTTGTTATTTTGTTTAAATTATATTTTTGCTGGGCATTTTTAATTTTTGCTGGTCAATTTTTTTTTTTTTGGGGGTTCTGTTTGTGTATGATTTGGGAATGTGGGGGTGACATTCATGCCGGAAAAGGGGTGTCACCCTCATTTGTGGTGGAGAAGTGATCCCCAGGTCCGTGTGAATGGTGTATGAATGTACAGTGACATAATTGGAGCTGTGGCATGGCGTTGCTGCTCACAAGTCCTGCATGGTGGGCTTGTGCCAATCCAATGTGATGAGGATGTGATGTGTCTGTGCTAGGGACCACAGTGGTGTGCATGCATGCATTCTCATTGTGCCATGATTAATGTGTGTGTTTAACATGCAAAGATGCCTAATGTGAGCTGTCTCCTGGCTGCTCTTCCCTCAGAAGATGGGGTTGCCTTGGTTAGGGGGGTTCCGTATAGGAGTCATGAGATGGGGTCCCAGTGCATATGCAGAGTCACCCTGAAGGGATAAGACAGGAGGATGTTAGTAGTGCATGTGCCCCTTGTGATTTCAGCATCATGGGGGGGACAGTCATGCCTGCCACCCATGTCACTCACCAACCAGCCAGCTGTCCCCATACATGTTCTGTTCGAAATCTGTGGGGATGGGGCTATGATTGTATATGTAGCGGTCATGGGTGTCATGGGTGGTGTCATGTGTTGGGCTGGTGTTGGGCTCCTGCAGGGTTGTGGTTAATTCCAGGATGGCATGAGGGGTGAATCTGAAGATGCGAGACACCTCAGAATCACTCATGCCAAAGATGTCTATGCGTGTGTGATATATCAAGTGAAGAGTGAGGGGCTTGTATCAGATTAGATTATTATATCCATCAAGGTTTTAAAGGGCTATTGAAAGATAGTGAGACCGTGTTTGTAATTTGTATGTATGTTATGTATTGATGTATATATGTATGTATATTTTTTATAAAAATGTTTCTTAAAGCAAAGAATTTTTTTTTGTAAAAAAAAAAAAAATCCTCTCCTGTGCCCTCCTCCGTGCCCTCCTCCTTCTTTGCTCATTTAAAGTCAGTAGTATAGCTATGAGCATGGATGCCACTGGCATGTTGGCATACAGATTGTTGTGCAACACGTGTGACTGCTCAGCTCCTCACAAACAGTGTTGCTTTCTCTGACATGTAGACGAATTGTCTAATTTTATACCACCTTTTATATGGTCTAATTTTAGACAGGTCGTGCAGCTGTTGCGCACAGCGCGTAGCCTGTGCTGCACCAACGTTCTTTTGTGGATCCCCGTAACTCCCTCATTAGCATATTTGAATAGCAAATCAATGGTGTGTCTAGCGCAGTTTTGAGCGGACAGATGCTCCTGTCTATCGAAATTACGCTGGACAAAAAAAAGGAGATTTCTTGCGTATCTCGTTTTGGGGATGCGGAGTATCGAAACGCATGCGCAAATTTAGACTTGCGCCGCGCATCTCCTGTTACGCCAGCGTAATCGCTCTGTGAATCTGACCCAAAGCCTTTGCCTGCGAAGTGACATTTCTAAAGGAAAAAATGACATTTAAACGTGCTCGTGGCTGCAAAGGTATTGCTGTCTCCCAGCAATATAGATGAAAAAATCAATGATAAAAATGACTTGGGGTCTCCCCAGTCCATACTAGGCCCTTCAGGTCTGGTATGGGTTTAAAGGGGAACTCCATGGCAAAATTAAAAATAAATTGGCGTGGGGTCCCCCCAAAATACATACCAGACCCCTATCCGAGCATGCAGCCTGGCAGGTCAGGACGGGGGGGGGACAAGCAAGCGCCTCCTCTCCTGAACCATACCAAGCCACATGCCCTCAACGTGGAGATGGGTGCTTTGGAGCACGGGGGCTCTGTGCCCCCCACCCCAGAGCACCTTGACCCCATGTTGATGGGGACAAAGGTCTCTTCCCGTCAACCTTGGTTGTCGAGGTCTGTGGGCAGGAGAATTACCTCATTCGGCATTAGTTAATGTAATAAGTTCTATTTCAACAGGTGTCATTGCCCATATTAACTAAAGTTTTGTCTCAGACACTTTTTATTAATTCCCCCCCCCCCCCCCCCAATGCAGAGGCAGGATAACAGTGGCTATGGTACATTGTATAGAAAATTAGCTGTTTTTTTTCCAGTTGCTTGTTCTGCATACAATGCAGAACAAGCATTTAATGCTTATAATAACATTTTCTTTGGCTTTCCTTGAAACCCTTCGTATTTCTGTAGCTTGCGTCTAGCTCATGCTTTTCACACTCATAACTCATAACTCCTTAGTACACATTGATTTAAAACCTAAAACAGATGTATGTGCTCAATTGACATGGTTAACTTTTAATCCCCTTGGATATTTGCCTAGCCAATGTATTTAGTGTCATAGTTTTATTTTATTTTGCCGTGAGGCAATTATCACTTTCCTTTGTGTCGCATAATAAAGTTCTCCTGTATTAGTTTAACTCAGACAAATTAAGGTGGTGCTAACGCATTACTACCTGATCTCAGCTGGGTTCTCCACATACTGCTTTAGAATCTGAAGAGTAACTGAAGAGACTGAAATTGGCCCCTTAGTTCATCATTTATACAAAGAATAGAAAGGTTGAAACTTTAATTAAGTTTTAATCATGCTTTATACTTTGCGATTTTAAGTGACCTGAGGTAAGATGATGAAAATCTTTATTTTTCCCTTCTGATTTTATGACAGGATGAATGACATAGGAAAATTGGAATAGTTTTTAACTTATTAGAGATTTGGCCATTGGCTGACATCATAGTGATCCTTTGAAAAGACTTAGGTAATGACTTGGTAAAGTTAGTATATTGTACTAAATAGAATACAATGTAATACCATTCTGTTTGGTTGCAGTTGCCCTTATTATGCCCATTGTTTTGACAGACTTCCACAATTTTTGTTGGGTAGTCACTTGCAATGCTGGACCTATACATCTCTTTACCCATTATGCTACCTCAGTCAAGGGTACCATAGGATGTCCCCCATTACCAACCTGCCTCACTGCCTTCACATTAACCATCAGCTGGCTTGGTAATTATACCACCCTTCAATTATCCGGTGAGCCATTTTGGTCACCTTATGTTTATTTATTTAGAGCTTTGGGCTCCCCCGCTGCCTTTCTTATCCCCCCCTCCTCCCCTCTCCCCCTTTTCCTCTCTCTTTCCCTCCATTCCTTCTCCCTCCCATGTCCCCCCCTCTCCTCCACCTCCCTCCCTCCTTCCCACTTCCTCTTTCTCACATCTTGTCCTTCACCCTCCCCCTTCCTTCCCCCTCCTTCCCTTCCTCCCCCCTTTTCCTTCCCTTCTCCTCCTTCGCTTCCCTCCCTTCCCTTTCCCCCCATGGGTGTCCCACTTCTAATTGTAATTGTTAAGCACTAGACTTCTTACCTATATCATGCCTTTATTTAGAGATTTACGTACTATCCCCCTTGTCCGCCGCAGGGGGTTTATTTGCTCGGGCGGTCTGACCACCTAAACATTGGGTAAGCTATTTTCTTGTATTATTACTTCCTTTTTATGTTGTACTATTGGCTATAGTTGCATTGCTATGTTTGCTTAAATTAATTGTATTGTTTGCTTTATAGATTGGTCCTCTTGAGGAAGTGGTTTTACTGTGAAACTAGTCGAGGCACAGACCAGTCTATATGTTTGCAATAACAGATATTTCTTGGGGGCACCCTGAGTTTCTGTTTTTTCAATTTTAACCATGCATTTTATGTACAAATTGTATATGTAATAAAATTCTCCTCTTTATACACATGTATGTTGCTTATTACCAAGTACCGAGACAATCAATTTCAGGTGGAGGGAATGCTATAGGGTCAGCATTAGCCACTGTGCCGTGTTCCTTTGCCCCTATCCTTATTGTTTGGGTTGCAGTTAGCAATTCTGGTTTTATCTGACATTACTCCACATCTTTGAGGAATAAACATGCCAGGTTTTATTTGCAGAGGAAATCAGAAAATGGGTAAATCGGTCCATGCAAAAATGTCTCCCTTCCATTCCTGAATTTACATGTAGGCTGAGAGAAGAAGGGGTGTGCTTGGTTTATATAAACAGGATTTAGTGCATTTGTCAGAGGTTGGTTTGGATATTTAGATTTACAGATGAGGATTGAGTTGGGTGTGGGCCCAGGCCTTGGGTAGGCCTGGTGTCCAGGGAATGTCACTCACTAAGTGAGTGGACAAGTAAAAATGTAGGCTGGTTAAGTCTGGTATAAAATGCTGTAAGTAAACATGTCGCATTCCTGATGGACCCGAGAGGAAGCTGAAAATCACTAATAACCAGCATTACTATAGTGATAGCCATTAGAGTCCTACTTGGGTTCTTTGAGAGCAGCTTCAACTCTGTACACAGAACACAGGGAGTCGGGTGATCAGCACTACCGCCATTCATAAAATGCCTATTATTTCTTTCAATAAATACAAAGCATTCTCTGATTTGACAAGATGGAGGGGAGGGGTGTCTCAGTCTCGATCTCATCCAATCAAAGAATGCCCTGTATTCCTTTAAAAAAAATACAAGGTGTTCTATGAATGAGTTAGCAACCCCCTGTGGTCAGTTGGCAAAGCGAAAGCCACTCAGATACCTGGGCAGTACCCAATAGATAGCCTTTTTCTCTACAATGTCCCTTGCCAGATTCCCCAGGGACCCAGCAGATATGAGATATGCATGCTTATATTGTGCCAAACCGGGGAGCGGGTGAGGAGACTTGATAGTCAATGACTAAGTGTGTTTTGCCATATCTTAAAAGTTTATTTTAAGTTGGTGTTCATGGGCTTGAGTTTAAACTGCCAAGTATGTTTCGTTAGTTCTCAAAATTAATATTTACTTTACTTTTTCATCCCAAATAAAGTATCACAGCCATTAAAAAAAGGCAGTTGAATTACTGTGCGGTTGTGTCTTAATAATTCATGTTCATTAAGTTTTGAAGGTTGGCTTTCCGTTGGGAGGGGGGTAGTAGTGTGCAGCCCCACTTTCCTGACAAATCAGTATACTGACCAATGTGTTATGTGCTTTTGAATGTATAATAAAGGAAAAAACAGAAGCCACGTACCAAAATAGAAAAGCATATTTTCCTAATGCTTCTGAACATATTTGTCCTATGTTTTTTTTTTTTCTAGCTTACATAGCCAATTTATAATAGCTAGCTTCTCGCAGTATTTTAATAGATGTGACTTTTCTCATTTTATGGATTTGCTATTCATGTTGACCTTTCTTTCCATTATTATAAATTGCAGCTGACTATAACTTCCTGTCTGTACAACAGTTCATTTTATGTATCACTTTATATACAAAAAAGAACACATACATATAGTCAAAATATATAAATGTATATACTATATCAACATTAAAAGATCAACCCAACAGCTGCATCTCTTATGTATGTAGAAACTTAGATTTTCTTTAGGATATTTTATATTTGCCTAGTCAGTTTCTGTTTATTTTATCAATGCATTTTTGTACAAATTTGGCAAAAGAAATGAATCATCTATTTCAAATTATACAGCCTTTAAACAGAATGACAAGGTCATCACAGCCCCTATATTTTACATCAGTATATTCTTTACTTATTTGTTTGCGGCCTGTGAATCACTCAACAGACATGACAAAATGCAATCTCTGCAGCTGACAGAATTTATTGTTTTAAGCCATATTGTTCCAGCACTACAAATATGCAGAAATGCTAGGACGTACAATATTAAGCAAATATTCATTGTTTATCATAATGGTGCTGATTTCTAGATAATAACAATGTTTAATGCAAGCAAAAATGGATCTGGGAAATGGCCAACATGGCATGGAATTAACAAATAATTAAGGATAGCGGTGGAAAAGGGCCCATTTAAACTAAAAGACAACCAGTTATGGCTGGTTCATTTAAGAATCTCAGTAATCAGTTTTGATTATTAAACAAGTGCAGTTCTATTTATGTAAGAATAAAGATCCCTAAAGTTAAGCTGGCCATAAATGGATTGAAATTCAACCAGTTCAGCAGGGATCGGATGGATTTCATTCCAACTTTCCCCTTTCCCGCAAGACAGAAGTTGATCTAACCATTGACTTCTGTTGAATGAGACTGTTGGAAAACTTTAATTAAATCAACAGCTACAGTCAATTGGCTACAGTGATGATGAGTGTATTCTTACAGAGTCCCTGCTGTCAGAATACAATAGCACAGGGGGGATTGTTGATCCATCTACCTAGCTTGTGTGAATGGGGGAATCCATTCATTTATTTTTTCATCAGCTCTCTGGCTGATCAATAAATAAATAAAAAACATCTATGATAGCCTAATGCCGCGTACACACGATCATTTTTCGGCATGAAAAAAAACGTTGTTTTTGAAAAACATCATTTAAAATGATCGTGTGTGGGCTACACATAATTTTTCAGGTTCTGAAAAACGACCCAAAAAAAAATATGCTGCATTTTTAACGTCATTTTTCGGGGGGTGGAAAAAATGATCGTGTATGCGCTAAAACAACATTTGAAACCCGCCCATGCTAAAGCAGCCTAAAGGCGAATAGAACTTCCCCTTTAGAGTGCCGTCGTACGTGTTGTACGTCACCGCGCTTTGTTCATCATTTTTTTAAAACGATGGTGTGTGGGCAACTTCGTTTTTAATGATGAAGTTGGAAAAATGTTGTTTTTTGGACATGCTGAAAAACAACGTTTTTTTCATGCTGAAAAATGATCGTGTGTACGTGGCATTAGTCATTTATAATTTGCCTATCACATGGCTCCCCCATCCCCATAGTATATCCTACTGTCAATAACAGGTTCCTTTATTTGCTTAACTATAAAATCCTATTATTTGACACTAGTATGAACTCTCAGAAACTGGAAGACAATAGGGCAAATTTACTAAATAAGTTAAAAAAATTTACTCATTTAACTGTAGCTGTGTTTACTTTGAATACAAAATCAGAGCAGTGCAGATAAAAATAAATGAGCAGAAATTTGCTTTTCACATAATTAGATAGTTGAAGAAAGTCTTTGCTCAATTTATTGAGTAAAAATTTTCAGTCCCTAAGTACTGTATATCAGCCTTATCATATCAGGGCAGGCAGCTAGCAGACTTCAAGTGTATATTTGTAATGAATTAAGTGCCCATTTATATTTTTTGCAGTGTAATTATGCACATTGCATTATGGCAGCCCAATAAGTTGAATGGGCTGCCAACTCACCAAAACATCCTGAAATTGGGCATGACCTATTTATTTATTTTTATAACACAATGCACTGGAATGTTCTCTTAAATACAAACCATTTTTATTTTAAGTTAAAGATTTTTAAGGTGAAATTATTTTTAAAAAATTGATTTCCGTTTCCAACACTGAAAGGGTTAAAGTATGTCAAAGCACAATAAAAAAAAAAAAAAAACATATTTTATACATCTCAGTAATACTTGTACATCTGCAATGTTTTATCACTTTAACCACTTGTCATCTGCCCACCGTCAAATGACGGCGGGCAGACGACTCCATTATCCTGACATCACGTCATATGACGTGATGTCCCTTTAAAGCCGCGCGCGCGCGCACCCGCCATTCTCCGGGGATCCCGTGCGAGTGCCCGGCGGCAACGATCGCCGCCGGGCACACGCGATTGCTCAGTAACTGAGCGGGGACGTGCAGCTCTGTATGTAAACACAGAGCTGCACGTCCTGTCAGGGAGAGAGGAGATCGATTGTGTCCCTTGTACATAGGGACACAATCGGTCACCTCCCCCAGTCACCCCCCCTCCCCCCCACAGTTAGAACACTCATAGGACACACATTTAACCCCTTCCCCGCCCCCTAGTGGTTAACCCCTTCACTGCCAATCACATTTATACAGTAATCAATGCATATTTATAGCATTGTTCACTGTATAAATGTAAATGGTCCCAAAAATGTCAGAAAAGTGTCCGAAATGTCCGCCATAATGTCGCAGTCCCAATAAAAAAATCGCAGATCGCCACCATTAATAGTAAAAAATAAATAAAAAAAAATGCCATAAACTATCCCCTATTTTGTAAACGCTATAAATTTTGCGCAAACCAATCGATAAACGCTTATTGCATTTTTTTTTTACCAAAAATATGTAGAAGAATACGTATCGGCCTAAACTGAGGGAAAAAATATTTTTGGGGTTATTTATTATAGCAAAAAGGAAACAATATTGCATTTTTTTAAAAATTGACGCTCCTATTTTTGTTTATAGCGCAAAAAATAAAAACCGCAGAGGTGATCAAATACCACCAAAAGAAAGCTCTATTTGTGGGAAAAAAAGGACGCCAATTTTGTTTGGGAGCCACGTCGCACGACCGCGCAATTGTCAGTTAAAGCGACGCAGTGCCGGAAGCTTATATTTTGTCTGGGCAGGAAGGGGGTGTAGGTGCACAGTAGTTAAGTGGTTAAACATGCTGTATGAATTCTTGATGTGCCAGAAATATAGCATGCTCCTAACTTCCTCTTTGACGTGACAACACAGTGAATTTTTGTTTTGGCCTTGAATACCAAAGCACATGTTGGCAGCCCTTCCTTCTTAATACTTAATTTTAGATGCATTACACAGAACACAGACCTCTCCTCATTTTCTCTGCACCCACTTTCTCATGTCCACAGCTCCTTCTTGTACACAGGGAAACAGCACAGGAAATTATCAGCTGAAATGATTTCCGGCAAAATCAAAGGCTACTATCAAATATAACAAACTGCTTTCAATTGTATAGTAAGGCAGACCAAAAGGGAGAAAATAACAAAGGTAACAAAATTAACAACAACATTTGTTGTTAGCTTTTACATACACTTTAAAGTATGCACCACCAACACAAATAATCTAAAAATAATCTAAAAGGCAGCTACCCAAAGATCAACACAATCTAATATTAACTCAATAGGCAACGCTATTATGCTTTGTTCAGAAGGACACTGAGACCCATCCAGCATGGTATTGTGCCTGCATCCACCCCAGGCTGCACGCAGGTGAATGCAGATGCATAGCCGCATTTCAAAATCTGACAGGTGGGCAGGAGCGGGTGCACGGATTTGAATGCAGACAATTTGCATTCGGATACGCTGCATCTGCATTCACCTCTATAGGCTGCTTGCATGCAGTCCAGAGTAGACACAGGCGCAATTACAAAGGAAGCACGCTTAATGGGTCTCGGTGGCTATGTGAATGAACCCTGTATGTGAACAAAATAAATTTACCTTAATATAGGAAAATGAATATGTGATATATCTCGTATACAGTACAGGTATAGAGTACTAAAGACTTTTTTTCCTATTTATACGATTTTAATTTCTTTTAAATTACTATTTTAGGACTGTGCTGTAAGACGGATGCGTTTCTGCTGAGCTCCGTCTCCTCTGGCTACAATCCCCTGCCATCCTCACGGGAACGGGGCCCTGGAGTTTCATAAACCTGCCCTAGACATACCTGGGCATCTCCTACGCTGACTCGGACCAAAATCCGACAGTTTGGACGTCTCCACGAGGACCGTAGCTGTCCCAGCAAAGCCGCGACCCGCCGCCATCTTGGGCCTGCGAGATCCCCTACATCCTCCATACCCGGGCTCTCGATTGTCAGCGGCAAGGGGGATCATCCCCTGAGAGGGGGGGTAGTGGAGTGTCGGCCGGTTCGTCACTTGGGAGAGGCTGCGGGAGGTCCCCTATCACTCGGCTCTTCATCCTCATCCAGACGCCGGCTTGAAGCCCACGAGGCTCCCCGCTCCAGGTACGGCACCTTCCCTGGCTCCCTTCCTCACTTCCTTCCTCGGGCGGCCGTATTGTGGCCTTATACAGCGGCAGAGGCCTGTTCCCTGGCCCGGAGGAGTTTAGAAAAGGTCCCGGTCAGTGCCGCGCCCATCCACGGGTCTCCAGCATAGGAAACACCGCGGCTTCGGCCTAGTCCCGGAGGTCGGCGGCCATCTTGGGTCTCCCATCCACAGCACTGTCCCTCCAGGCACCCAATTCTCTGCCTTTTTTTTCCCTGCCTGGAGGCCTGCATTGCATACCATCACCCTGCAGTCATCCTTTTTATCTTTATTGATGCGCCTCTCCCACACTGAACTGCTTCCTTTACTAAAATTACTTTGCATGCATTAATCCTGTCTCAATATTGCTCTCCATGTAACGCTATGAGATGATGATGCCATTTGAGGGCTCTACCCCCGGGGGGGCTCGGCGCATGGAACCCTAGGGCGTGCTCTCCTGGCTCCCGGAACCCCCAGCTTCACGGACATAATCACCGCCGCCATCCGACTTAAGACCGCTTCAGATTGGGCACATGGGTAAAGACAGGTCCCGGACACAGAAAGGTACTGGTGGGGATAGAAAAGGAGGCGATCTGGAGGACTTTTTCGCCCGATCTCGAGCTGCATCACAGCGCCGTTCTGAAGCCAAGATGGCGCAGGCTCCTCCGTCCCCAGCGCGATCTGAATCATCCCTACAGTCACAGATGAGCACACATGGCCCCCTCTCGCTCCCTGGGGAATCCGATTTTGTGCTCACCAGGAGCCGCTCTAATGCCTCCCTGGGCTCAGGGGAAGGCTGGGACATGGAAGCTCAATTCCGCTCCCTACACAGTTACCTCAGATCCCTGCCAACCAAAGCTGATTTTGAGCACTGTGTCAATAGGATCGAAAAAGCATACAAGAAAGAGATTTCCGATCTTAAAAAGGATGTGGGTGCACGTTTTGAGGACTTGGATGCCACCACTGATGGCCTCAGCCATGCAGTGCAGACACATGACAAAATCCTGAACTCCCATACTGTCATGTTGCAGCAGTTGGCGTATCAGCAAGACGACATCGAGAACCGTAATCGTCGCAATAACATACGCATTCGCGGAATTCCAGAATCTGTGGACTCCAAGGCCCTGCCTGCCGCTGTGACTGCCATCTTTAACCAACTGCTGCAACGCCCTAAAGATGACCCTATAGAACTGGACCGGGTTCACAGGACCTCGGGTCCCAGGACCCAGGACCCCTCCTTTGTCCGTGACACACTATGCCGAGTCCACTTTTACAAGGTCAAAGAGTCCATTATGAGGGCTGCTAGCTCACAGGACACTATAATGTTCAATGACATCCCCGTGATGCTCCTTCCCGACCTATCCCGCCAGACCTTGGCGATGAGGAAAGCCCTGAAACCGCTCACTCTGCTATTGCAATCCAAACAGATGAAATATCAGTGGAGATTCCCGTTCCACCTACGAGTGCACCACGCGGGCAAGACCGCCATCTTTCGCACCCTGGGAGACCTGCCTAACTTCCTCAGCACGTTAGAGCTTCCACAGGTGGCCCTCCCGGACTGGCCGTTCACACCATCTACTCCTGGCTTGCCCTTCGCCTCCCCGTGGCAAACTCAAGGCCGTCAACGCACTCCTAAATCTCAGCATCGCCGGGACTCAGAGGATTGAACTGGTTTCATTTGTCTCGCACACCACACTTAACTTGCCTTCCCAGGGGCTCTCCCCTGGCGGGACACGGGGTTACTGCTGCCGCAATCCCAATTCTGTTCTCCCGTTTTTTTGTTTTTTTGTTTTTTTTTTCATATATTGCCTCTTTGCGGCCTGTTCATACCCCGTGTCAGGATTGCTTCCCTGATCATCATGCTGTCTGGGTTACTATATATTTTTTCCTGTTGTTTTTACCTTTCCCGGAACCAATAGACTGCCATCTTTCCCAGTGACTGTTCATGTTTTGGGTTCCCCTTCCAATGGGCCCTGGCCTGCTATGTTGTTTTTGCTTTGATTAACCATACAGTTCTTTTTCCTCAGGTCGCTCAGTCTCTGTATTCCAGCTCAAGAGTTGCCAGCAGAATGTTCCGGAGTGTCTTTTACGTAACCTCAGACAGCTCACCTGTTCTTTTGTAGCTTCATCATTGCTCTTTTATTTTTTCCTCTTTTTTGTGTCTCGTACCAGAGTTACATTTGATTGTACACTATACCTGTTTGCCCAGTTTCACCCTACATATGTTTGATCCTGTATGCTCTGTTCCCATGTCATTGTTTTTTTTTTTTTTTTTTTTTTAGAAGTGTCCTACAGGTAATATTTAGGTTTTGTCTCAGGTCGGTTTTTTTTTTTTCCGTGGAGCTGGGGTCCGGGGACCAGCCCTGCCTGGCGGACCCCCTCTGTGCCCCCCCCCCCCGGGGTTTTAGCCTCTAGCCCTTTTTAATTTTTTTTTGTTTGTTTTGCAGTGTCACCATGGATACTGCCCAACTTTTGGCTATATGCCTTACTGTGAGGTTTTTTTCCTCTACCCTCGCAGCTTTTTGGAGCCACCTAGTGGCCTTTTTTGTTATTGCTCTTTTTTTTCTTTTCTTCTATTTTTTACTTTTTTCTCCCTCCTCCGTTGATCGGTTGCACTGGCTGCCCTCCCCACCCTCTATTTTTGTGTATTTTTTACTCTATCTATCCTGTGATAAGGGTGTTAGGGATGGTGACCATGCTCAGATTCTACCCCTACTTATTCTCTGGACTTTGTCTATACCCCCCTTTTTCCTCCCCCTCCCCCCCCTCCTCCCTTTTCCCCCTCTCTGACTTTGTTCTGGCTGTTCCTCTTTCTGTATGGGTTGCTGACAAGACATGATCCTATCTCCTGTACCCCTTCTCTCCTTCCCTTCATCCCTCCCCTACTTCCGTCATGGCTTCTGTTTGCCCTTTAACCTTGGCATCCTTTAACTGTAGGGGATTCAACACGCCAGAGAAACGGAGCCAGATCCTTTACCATTTCCACAAAACACGTTCTAATATCTTACTCTTGCAGGAAACCCACTTTCGGTCTGATTCTGTCCCAACCCTGCGTAATAAGCATTACACGAGGTGGTTCCACAGTACCAATCCCAGGGCCAAATCGAGGGGAGTATCCGTAGCGTTTCATAAGTCTTTTACTCCGGAGGTTCTAGACACCCTTATTGATGTTAATGGTCGCTTCATTTTTCTCAAGCTGAAATTTAACAATTTTCTCTTTACAGTGGCCAACATTTATGTACCTAATACAGGTCAGGCTCGGTTCCTCTCATCGGTTCTCACCAGACTGTCTTCCTTCGGGGGACCCTGCTACATCATTGGTGGAGATCTTAATATTGTCATGTCCCCGTCTGCCGACACGTCCTCGGGTAAGTCCTCCATACCGCAGTCTACACTGACGCGCATCAAAACTCTCCTTCATTCCTCCCTTCTGGTGGATGTTTGGCGTGTCCAGCATCCCACGGAAAGGGACTATAGCCACTACTCAGCGGCACATAACTCATATAGCAGGCTAGACCACTTTCTAATCTCTCAATCTTTGTTAGATACTCCCACTCAGGCTTCCATGGGTCAGCTACTCTGGTCCGACCACGCACCCGTCTACTTGACCCTTGCACGTCCCCCAACATCTTGGAGGGGTTCACACTGGAGGTTGAATGATAATTTGTTGCGAGACCCCGAGTGTGTTGCAGATGTCTCTACCACCATCCTACACTTTGTCTCTGATCATCTATCTGATACCACCTCGCCTCCTACTCAGTGGGAGGCTCTGAAATGTGTCATTAGGGGGGTTCTCATTAAACATGGCTCTCGTCTCAAAAAGATGCGATCGAGTGACATACGCCGTCTCCTTTCCACTATAGCAGAGCTTGAACCCCAGCATAAACGAGATCTGGACCCTTCGGTCTTTGTTCGACTTTCGAATGCCCGCCGAGACCTTCTCCAGCTTCTCGACTCACATTCGCTGATAGCTCGGGATAGGGCACGCAATTTTCACTACTCATTGGCCAATAAATGCGGTAAACAGCTAGCACGGGTCCTACACCCTAGATCTCCACGTTGCACCATTCCCTATATTTCCCGCCCTGATCACACCAAATCATTTAATACGACGGGTATTTCATCCGCCTTTCGGGAATACTATTCTAGACTCTATAATCTCACACCCACCGTCTCGACCGAGCGCTCTGCACCTCCTGGTGGCGATATGTGGGATTATATCGTTGAGACGGCTCTCCCTACCATTTCCGCCTCTGATGTGGCTGACCTGGATAATCCCTTAAGCTCGTTTGAGTTTCTCAGCGCCATCAAGGGCTTGAAAGTAGGCAAGTGCCCCGGCCCAGACGGCTACACCCCTCGCTTCTACAAAACATTTGCTTCCCTGTTGGCACCTCTGATGGCTAAGGCGTTCAATGCCATGGATGATTCCCTCCCTCCACCCAAGGCTCTGTTGGCTGCCAACATCTCCGTTATACCCAAGCCAGGCAAAGACCCCTCTCAATGCAGTAGCTACCGGCCTATTTCCCTGCTCAATGTCGACCTAAAATTGTTTGCTAAGGTGCTGGCTAACCGTCTGTCCCCTCTACTCCCTGGTGTGATACACAACGACCAAGTGGGCTTTGTACCGGGCCGAGAAGCCAGGGACAATACCACCAAGACGATTCACTTAATTTCCCTTATCCAACGCAGGGGTCTGAAGGCTTGCCTCCTTTCCTTTGATGCTGAAAAAGCATTTGATCGCGTAAACTGGAGATTCCTTCGGCTTTCGCTGGAACAATTAGGACTGGGTGCGCCCTTCATCTCCAAAGTGATGTCTCTTTATTCTCATCCTTCGGCCTCGGTAATGGTCAATGGCTCCACCTCGGACTCCTTTGCCATCTCCAACGGCACTCGGCAGGGCTGTCCCCTGTCCCCCCTCCTATTCGTTATTGTCATAGAACATCTGGCCTGTGCCATCAGACAAAACTCTTCCATACATGGGATCCAAACGCCTTCCTCGCATCACAAACTATCTCTCTACGCGGACGACCTCCTGGTGTATATTCAGGACCCCTTCTTCTCCCTACCTTCCCTTTTCGTTGAATTCCGTCGCTTTAGCTCGTTCAGCAACTTTAAACTTAACGTTTCAAAGACTGAGGCCCTCAACGTATCCCTCCCCCCTGCCACTATGACTATGCTTAAAGCCAACTTTTCTTTCCAGTGGCAGGCACAAGGGATTTCATATCTTGGGGTCACCATTCCATCCAATCTCGCCAACCTTTTTTCCCTCAATTATGTTCCATTACTCTCCCGCCTCCGGAAGGATTTGGAGGAATGGGGAGGGTCTTCTCTACCGTGGTTCGGACGGATCAACACCCTGAAAATGGACACCCTCCCCAAGCTTCTATACCTTCTTCAAACAATCCCCATTATAGTCCCCAAATCCTTTTTTGTCTCCCTACGTTCCCTAGCCATTAGATTCTTGTGGAGCCGAGGGCCGTCCAGGGTGAAATATAACCTGCTCACACGTCCTAAATTGCGACGTGGGGTTGGTCTCCCCGATTTTGAATTGTATTACAAGGCCACCCATATGGCGAGAGTCCTAGAGTGGTTCCCGCGTCCATTTTTGAAGGCCTCTGTTGCCATAGAGCAGGACCTGGCACACGTGGACCTTAGAGCTCTGCTGTGGGGATATAAGTCAGAGTTTATGCGCATGCCCCCTCCCTCCCCACTAACTCTGGCATCTCTCAGGATCTGGTATAACAGGGGGTTGCGCTCCCTACTGTCCTCTGATCCTTCTCCATTGACCTCTATGTTTGATAATCCTTCCTTTCCTCAGGGTCTCGGGGCCCAGTCTTTAGGTCCCTTCAAACGGGCTGCGTGGCCACAGGCGCACTCCTTTGTACACCCGCAGCGGGGGTCGTCTGTGATACCGGCGGGATCACACGATTGGCTAACTGCCATCCACCTCTCTACATTCACTAGGCACCTACACTCCTCCTCCCAGATACACCGCCCCTACACTGAATTTGAACGGCTGTGTTCACTCTCAGAGACACCTAGACACCTTTTGTCAGTCATATATAGTCTCCTTCAGGCACTCACACATACCGAGCTACCCTCTTACACCAGGGCGTGGTCGGCAGATTTGGGTGAGGATGTCACAGATCGTGAATGGCAGACTTCATTCCATTTCACTCATAAGTCCACAATTTCCTGTTACTCTCAAGAAAAAAACTACAAGATTCTCTCAAGATGGTACAGGGTCCCCTCTACGCTACACAAAATATTTCCGTCCACTCCAGCGTCCTGTTGGCGGTGCTCTTCAGCTGCTGGGACCTATATGCATGTCTGGTGGGAATGTGAGAGGATCCGCCCCTTCTGGACCCAGGTATTTGATTGTTATAATAAGACTTATTGTGAATCGCTGGTCCCCTCCTCTAAGATTGCCCTCCTTTCTGTACTTCCTGGCTCGATAACATCGCAGAAGCGGAGTCTCCTCCGCTTCTTTATGTCCTCAGCGAGGCAACTTATACCTTCCTACTGGAAGTCGACCTCTACTCCCCCACTATCTCACTGGGTTTCGATCATGAATGATACTATGAGAATGGAGGAAATGCTGGCTCTTGACAATGATACCTATGATAAGTACAGACAGTTGTGGCTCATCTGGCTCGATTTCTCTTCCTCTGATACCCTGATTAGCATGTTGTCCCCTTCGACGTGATCGTCACCACCACATTTCCTTCTGCTCTACGACCTGTTAGACTCGTGCTCCTGGGTCTCTCCCCCCACGCCTACTCTATTTTACCTTTTCCCACTTGTCTTGTCAGCGGCCCACGCCCCCCCTTTTCCCACGTTCCCCCTCTCCTCCACCCTGACCTGTCTCCTCTTCTCTCCCCTCCATCCTTCCCCCTCTTCTCATCTCCCTGTTTTCACCCCCTGTCCCCTCATCTTCTCGATGTCTTTCTTTCTAATTTCACTTTGTCTTCAGCTCTGTCCGTCCTTACCTTTCGTTCTCTTCTGGTTTTTCTTTTATTGTGTTATTAGTTCTATATTACTGGTTACTGTTACAGTTCTACCAAGAGGAAGAGCCCCTAACGTTTGCACATGCTTTTAGTTTGCAGTTCCGGTTGTGAAGGCTCATTTTGATATGTGTTGTGGGGGAGAGTTCTGCTTTGGGCGATAGCCGTCAGGCTGACTCCCCCCCGATTATACTTCTAGATATGTGTAGACTGTAACGCCTCTTGTTAACCGTCTTTTTTTTTAATGTTTTGTATTGTATTATCTAAATACCAATAAATATATTTTCAACTCTAAATTATTATTTTATAAGACTTTAATTTACAGTATCTCACATAAGTTAGTACATCCCTCGCGTTTTTGTGAATCTTTTATTATTTATTTTTATATGACAACACTGAAGAAATTACAGTTTGCTGTCCCCTCAAAATAACTCAACAAACAGTCGTTAATGTCTAAACCCCTGGCAACAAACGTGAGTACACCCCTAAATGAAAATGTCCAAATCGGGCCCAGTAAGCCATTTTCTCTCCCCGGTGTCATGCGACTTGTTAGTGTTACAAGGTCTCAGGTGTGAATGGAGAGCAGGTGTGTTAAATTTGGTGTTATTGCTCTCACTCTGTCATACTGGTCACTGGAACTTCAACATGGCACCTCATGGCAAAAAACTCTGAGGATCTGAAAAAAATAATTTTTGCTCTACATAAAGATGGTCTAGGCTATAAGAAGATTGCCAAAACCCTGAAACTGAGCTGCAGCATGTTGGCCAAGACCGTACAGGTTCCACTCAGACCAAGCCTCACCATGATCGACCAAAGAAGTTTAGTGGACTTGCTCAGTGTCATACCGAGAGGTTGTCTTTGGGAAATAGACGTATGAGTGCTGCCAATATTGCTGCAGAGGTTGAAGGGGTGGGTGGTCAGCCTGTCAGTGCTCAGACCATGCGCCACACACTGCATCAAATTGGTCTGCATGGCTGTCATCCTCTTCTAAAGATGCCCATTCTAAAGATGATGCACAAGAAAGCTTGTTTACTAGAACCATGTCCTGTGGTCTGATGAGACCAAGGTAGACGTATTTGGTTCAGATGGTGTCAAGCCTGTGTGGCGGCAACCAGGTAAGGTATACAAAGACAGGTGTGTACCTACAGTCAAGCATGGTGGTAGGAGTGTCATGGTCTGGGGCTGCATTAATGCTACCGGCAGTGAGGGCTACAATTTTTTAAGGGAATCATGAATGCCAACATGTACTGTGACATACTGAAGAAGTGCATGATCCCCTCACTTCGGAGAATGGGCCGCAGGGCAGTATTCCAACATGATAACGACCCCAAACACATCTCTAAGATGACCACTGCCTTGCTAAAGAAGCTGAGGGTAAAGGCGATGGACTGGACAAGCATGTCTCCAGACCTAAACTCTATTGTGTATCTGTGGGGCATCCTCAAATAGAAGGTGGAGGAGCACAAGGTCTCTAACATCCACCAGTTAAGTGATGTCATCATGGAGGAGTGGAAGAGGACTTCAGTCGCAAAATGTGAAGCTCTGGTGAACTCCATGCCCAAGAGGGTTAAATGCTGGAAAATAATGCTGGCCACACAAAATTATGTCACTTTGGGTCCAATTTGGACATTTTCACTTAGGGGTGTACTGATTTTATTGCCAGCGGTTTAGACATTGATGGCTGTGTGTTGAGTTGTTTTGAGGGGCAGCAAATTTACACTGTTACACAAGCTGTACACTCACTACTTTACATTGTAGCAAAGTGTAATTTCTTCAGTATTGTCACATGAAACGATATAAAAAAATATTTACAAAAATGTGAGGGGTGTACTCAGTTTTGTGAGATACTCTATTAATAATATTTATTAATTGTTCTGCATTTAATTTTCACCTATATAGTGCTTATTTTTGGGTTATTGTTAGTTTACATACACTTTAAACTGTGCTTATGTGTTTCCTAAGTGGAGCTCTGAAGCAAAAAAATATATTCTTAAGACAAAAAAAAAATACTTGCTATTCAGCAGCAACTGACCAAGATTTAAACCGTGTATGGGCAGGCTGTATGTACCATGTTGATCGATCAATCAACCTGGGTACAACCAGAATGCTGGGTTTTACCTGCGATTATCGCTGTAGTTACTAGCTATTATCAATGTCTTCTCCCAGTGGGGATGGCATCCCCTGCCCTCCCTCTGTCCCCCTGGTGGGAGAAGACAATCACCCAGCGGGAGGAATTCCTGCATCCACACTGTCTGTGTTGATGGGAAATATCAAGCTAATTTCTTTCCTGTAACTCATGGTTGCAGAAAATAAATTTGCTCAATGTATGGCCGGCCTTAGTGAAAGTTATATGGACTCTACTATTGTTCTTGTAGTGCAAAATGAAAATAGGTCTTTTGAAACTCACTTTTGATATAGTGCCACCATTATTACTATACTGATTGCCCCTCTTACTAGATTCATCTGCTCACATTCTTGTATTACCCGAGCTGTCCTTTGCAGATCGCTATCGGGGCAACACCAACGTTTATGAAAAACTCACCAATTATTTTTGGGCTTTCATTTAATTGTGGGGTTTATTGGCTTTCATTTTATATTGAGGGGGCATTGAAGTTGCTAGGACCCTATCTGTACTATTTGTTCCTACCAAATGTGGATCTAAAATTGCTTTTTAAAATTGTCCTTCAGGGGTCAATTTTACGCGGATGTATCATCTGCAGCATTTTCATTTTTTTAGTAAAATCACTACCAATGCTCTTTGTGTCTAGCCAATTTCTATTTTAAATTGCCCTGCTGCATCATCTGCAGCCTCTTTAATTGTTAATAAGAGTTTGATAGAACTGCTGTCTAGTGTTAAAAATTAACAGTGCGTAAGTGTATTTCCAGAATCATATCATGTTTAAAAACGTAGGTGATAGAACATATTTGCTTTCTTAAAAAAAAGGAAAAAAAAAACTTGTGGGGTTCTCTTTTATATTGCAACCAGACCCTTATCCAGGCTTTCAGCTTGAGTGGACAGAAAAGAGATGGCAGTGAGCCTGACCTAGGAAGGTTTGGTATGGTTGGAGAAAACACATGATCTAAGAGAATATTCACACAACCTTTGGGGTGAATATTCTCAACTAATTTAGAAAATCAGACCTATTGTGTTAAGTTCCATTATGAGTTAATGTTTTATTAAGTAAGGCTAATTATCGAACCCCTATGTATAAATGATCCTTCCAAGATACAGGTAGGTTGCTATGCCTTAGGCTGCAAACTTGTCTTATGGTGCGTGTTTGCTTCTTGATTTGTATGATAAAAGTGCTTAATGGATCTATCTGCTCTATGATGCATCCATATAAAAAAAAAACAATTGCAATGTACCCGTGGAATGCTTTGTTTTTTTAGATTGATTGCCAAATACTGTACTTTTCTAAGCACAGACTGTGCCATGTTGTGATTACATATGTTAGTATAAAAGTTACAAATAATCTAGATAAACATCAGCTGTGTCATTTTCAAAAGTGAGTAACACAAACAGAAATATTTCCTTATAATATGCTTATTTTTCAAAACCAAGCCCTAAAACACAGTACATATGGGCACCAAATCCCAGATCATTAAAATCATTAGAAAAAAATTAGAAACACACACACTGAGAATATGAACCAACAAACATGGATGCCAAGTGCAGCTTGTTCTATGAAAATCTTTTCATCACATTCATCTGAATACAATGAAATTGATGAGTGATAATGTTACAGCCTTTGCTTAGGCGTACACTGGAAAAACTAACATAGCTAACCTGGATTCATGCATGCAATGAATAGATACTGGGCACTACCAGGTATCTACTGTATACAAACTTTTGCTTAAACTGTATGCTCAACCAAAGCCTTTTTGGAGTGGGTAAAGGTCAGAACAACCAAAAGGTTTTTACTTCTATCAAGACCACTGTTAGAGATATTTCCCCTCATTTCTTGTCCTGCTTATGTTTTACCAGACATGGAGTGAGGGTGACTCTCTAACAGCAACAAAGTCAGAAATAAAAATGCCTTTCCTTAGTAGAAAATCCAAAGTTTATAACTCACGTTAGTTTTTTTTTTTTATGTCTTTGTAACTGTTGCAGATTTTCCCTCATTTCCTGTCTGGTGAAACAGTTGTCAAAAAGACAGGAAGCGGTGGTAATTTTCTCAAATGGAGCCCTGGATAGCAATCTAAAACTATTCAAAACTACAAAAAAAGTTTTATACTTGACGTATATTTTAAGACAACAGGAAAAATGGTTCTAGTTTAAGGCGCCGTACACACGGCAGAGAACCTCGACGGGCAGAACACATCGTTCCGCCCGTCGAGGTTCTCTCCCGGCCGTCGAATTCGGCGACCCGCCCGTCGGGAATGGCAACCAGCCATTCTTCCGGGCGGGCCGTCGAGGAAATAGAGAGCGTGCTCTCTATTTCGGCTCGACGGGCTTCCCGACGGGAAGCTCGCTGAGACCGTACACACGGCCGAGGTCCTCGCTGGAATGTGCATTCCAGCGAGGTTCTCGCTGATTTTCAGCGAGAACCTCGGCCGTGTGTACGGCGCCTCATATTTATGCCATTCTTAGCCCCATGAATTAGGCTGTCCTATACAACAAATAGCAAACATTTATGATTTCCTTAACCCTCATTAATCTGTAAATTGCAAAGGTTGTAATGTATGCTTTATAGAATTATTTTTGATAAGTCAGAATTATGATTTTACTACACATTTTTCCTGGATGTTGTATTGCCATAAACCTCAGTTTCACCTCACCACATATTGGGCCTTTATCTTTCTAAACTAAGTTGGGGTTAAAGTTCAGGAAGAAATGTCCTGTTGATATACCTATAGCACAATGCACATTGTTCATTCAAATATTCTGCTCTACTGTGGCTCAACTGATCTCATTTAATACCTTTGCAGTCTGCCCGTTTTTTCTATTTGAATGTGTCCTGGTTCTATTTCTAATCCCTTTCTCTGCTCCACTGGCATTGAAGCCAATCAGTTCCCAGGCGAGGAGCTGTATCTCACTTGAGAAAGCTTCAGGGCTGGTAGTCATAAAACAGACAGAGCCTCCTCAGCAATGCATCAGCGCTGATTACATTATGGCTTTTTCTGTGGGGAGGATGTGAGGGAAGCGAGTGTGTGTGCTACAGAGAATTATAGAGTCCATTAACATTAATGTCAGTAACAAAACAGTTCGACTCCAGAACCTATTCCCAGTATAGGCATTCTCTGAGTTAACCCTGAAATGTCGGGGACTCTGAAATGTCTCACTAACCATTTGTTCCTGTTATACTAGCTTCAATGTATCCAACTCTAAGGCAATCAAAAAAAAAAAGATTATTTTTGTATTCTTTGCTTAAACTTTTGAGTTAGCAATTGGAAACAGCAGAGCCACAGCTAACACTGCACCCATTATAGCCAACATTCTATGATTCCTGTTGTGAATACATTTAAGATTAGAATTCAAATAAACTGTACATAGCAAATATGAGGCTGCCTTTGCTCACCTCCATTTCTGAAAAATTGAATTGCCTAATAAGTACAGGATGCAGAGATAGGCGAATAACTAGTGTTCTTAAGCAAAGGTCAACAATACCAGCCTCTGTAATATGTGTTTTTAGTACAGGTTATGTACAAATAGCACAGCAAAAACAGAGGAGTGAAAGTAAATTGCCACTGTGCCTGATTTGAGGTCTGCTAAGCGCAAAACATAAAAAAAGCCACTGAACTACCAATGGAAGTAAATCAAGGACTCGCCGACAGTCCATTTAATCCTTGCTTTGGACCCCTAGATGATAGAAGACCCTACACCATGTACTACTTTAAAGATGATTGTGGTAAAGTTTTATATAATTTGATAAGAGTGAGAAAAAGATAGAGAAGAGAGAGAAAAAAAAATAAGGGGGGGAGGGGAAATAAAGGGAAGAGAGGAAGGGAGTGGGGAGAAGGATTGTTTAGTTGTGTATTATATTAAAGTCTAAAGTGCAAGGGCAGTGCCCTTCTTCGCGCAATCAAGGGAAAAAAAAGTGGGCAGGAGTAAGGGAGAGGGATTTTAGGTTTTGTATAGTGACAGGATCTAAAATGCTAATTGAGGGCCAGATTCTCAGAGGCGCTACGACGGGGTATCTCAGATACCCCATTGTATCGCCTTTTTTTTGCCTCGTATCTATGCGAGTGATGCTTAGCATCACTTTGGCATAGATACGCTTCAACATCCGACAAGTGTAATACAATTACTCTTGCGGATCGTAGTTGTAATGACAACTCCGACCACTAGGTGGCCTTTACGTTGTTTTCTCATTTGCCTATGCAAATGAGGCTACTACGCCGATTCCCGATCGCTTTTACGCCGCCCCATCGTCGCGTACGTCGTTTACGAACCTCGTAAGGTTACCCCTGCTTCTATGAGGAGTAACCTTACGAAGTACCGTCGGATGCCGTCGGGTGCCGTCGGATGCCATGTTAAGTATGGCGTTGGGTCAGCGTCTGCTTTTTCCGTCGCTTACATCGTTTTACTAACTCGTTCGCGAATAGGGCATTGCGTAGTGACGGTCACGTCGTTTTGACGTCGGTTTCAACGGCGCTTTCCGACGTGAGCTGGACCATGCGCACTGGGCTTTTTCCCCGGCCGGCGCATGCGCAGTTCGTTCGATGCGGGGGCGCGCTTAATTTAAATACAAGCCACCCCATTTGAATTGCGCGGGCTTACGCTGGGCGATCTACTCTACGCCTCCGCAAACTACGGAGCAAGTGCTTAGAGAATAAAGCACTTGCTCTAGTACGTTGCGGCGGCGTAGTGTAAATGCCTAACGCTACGCCGCCGGGGATTCTTTGAGAATCTGGCCCTAAGTGTTCTTATAAGTGAGTAAGGGTTGGTCTTAAAGATTAAGGAGACCACCAAAAAAAAGAGGGGGGAAAGGGGGGTGGAGGGGGAGGGAGGGATTTTTAGTGTTCACATTTGTGCGTAAGGATCGATCTTAGAAACTAAAGACGACCAAAAAAAATAAATAAATTGGTTATATTGTGTAGAGTCTGGTTAGTGATCCCTGTGTTCTCCATTGTAACAGTATTAATATTATATATTAAAGTGATTTATCCCCTTGTTAACCCATCCCTTCTTTTGGGAACCAAAAAAAGGGGGGCCTCGTAAAGATCCCTGATACTAGTAAAGGATTCTGTTCCCTTAAACTCTTTCCACCCTCTCCATATCTTCTCATAGCCTGGCCTACATTCATTTTGGATTGACAGTAGTTCCTCCATAACTGCTATTCTATCAACCTCCCTGATCCATTCACCCGTCGATGGAGCCTTTTCTTTTTTCCAATTCTTTGGTATCACTGCCTTCGCTCCATTTAATAGGTAAGGGACATTCTGTGGGCCAGATTCTCAAAGCTGTTAATTTCAAATCTGCGCCGGCGAATGTTTACCCTGATTCTCGAAGGCAGATAAGTTAAAAATATAGGCTTCTTTCGCCGGCGTAACTTGTCTATGCCGGCGTATAATTGTGTGCAATTATACGCTGGCCGCTAGGTGGCGCTTTCGTCGAATATGCAAATGAGCTAGATACGCCGATTCCCGAACGTAATTGCGCCTGGTCGTCGTATTTTACGTCGACTGCTATATGAGGGGTAACTTTGCGTAGGTGATGCGTACGCAATGTTAAGTATAGACGTCGGGACAGAGTCGTTTACGTCGTTTGCGTAAGTCGTTCGTGAATAGGGATTTGCGGAAGTTACATTCACGTCAAAAGCATTGACTATTTGCGATGTGATTTTGCGCATGCGCACTGGGAAACCTCCACAGACGGCGCATGCGCTTTTCAAAATAAACGGCAAAAACGTGCGGTCACAAAAATGTTACAAATAACAGGCCCACCTCTTCCACATTTGAATTACCCGGGCCTACTGTAAGCGAGCTGCTAGAGCTGTCCCCGCAAATTCGCGGGGACAGCTCGTCCGTTGGCGCCAAACAGCCTATTTAAAGGATGCTCTGACCCTAGCCGAGTGCTGACGGATCTCAGCGGTTCCGGTTCCTGTGTCCTGTGCCTGTTCCCGTGCTCCTGATCCCGGTTACTGATCCTTGGCTTCCTTGACCTTGTTTTGGACTCGCTTCACCCCTGACTTTTGGTTCCTGATCTCGGCTTTCCACGTGACCCTGTTTCCTGCCTGATGACTTGGTACCTCGCTGCCCGCTCGTTGCTGAACTTGGCTTCCCATGTGACCACGATCCTGCTCCCTGTTTGGCTCCGCTCTACCTCCCGGGTACCTGCGACTTCGTCCCAGCAACCTGTTGCGACTTCGTCCCTGCAACCTGCTGCGACTTCGCTGCAACCTGCTGCGACTTCGTCTCTGCCACCTGCTGCGACTTCGCTGCTGCGACTTCGTCCCTGCAACCTGCTGCGACTTCGTCCCTGCGAACTGCTGCGACTTCCTGCCTTGCAAGACTTGCATCACCGGTTGTGGGCTTCCCAAGTTACATCTACAGGCGCTCGTGTCTCCCCTGGCCCTTGGTTTCCCCTGTCTCCACTCTCAGCGGGACCAGGGCCGGAGATTCAAGAGAGGCTAACCTCGTCATTTTAGACTTCACCCAGGTACGTGACAGTATCTGTCAGCCAGCAATGGAGTCTGAAAGGAAGGCTTCTTCTTTCAAAGACATTTGCCATTCCCTCTCTGCACTACTCTCCCACACAGTACAGAATCTTCAGACAGATCTGAATCGGATGGAGGGTCAGCTCCGGGATCAGCCTGTTTCCTCTCCTCCTGTGGTGAACTCTTCAGTTCAAACAGACTTCAGTCTGCTCTGTGTGGCCGCCACACCTCCTGAACCCAGAGTGCCATTGCCTGAGCGTTTTTCTGGAAATCGCAAACAGTTTCGTACCTTCCGAAATGCCTGTGAACTGTATTTTTCCTTGCTACCTCAAACCTTCTTTTCCGAAGACACCAAAGTGGGGTTCATCATCACCTTGCTACTTGGAGAGCCTCTTTCCTGGGCCCATCATCTTCTGGAGCAACAAGACCCGGCCCTGGCAACCACGGACTCCTTCTTTTCCGCCATGTCCCAGTTGTATGCCGACCCTTTTCTCCAACAATCAGCGGAATCCACACTCAGTAGACTCCAGCAAGGCCCAAGGGCTGTGGAAGATTATGTGTCATACTTTCGTGTTCTAAGTATGGATACTCAGTGGAATAGAGCTGCTCTCCATCATCAATTTTGTTGTGGACTTTCTGATCAATTAAAGGATGAATTAGCACGCGTGGGAATACCCACCTCCCTGGAAGATTTAATTAATCTTGTCATTCAGATTGATCGGCGGTTGCGAGAAAGACAACCAGAGAGGACCAATACCAAGCCACCTGCATTTTCTAGTCCCGATCCTTCAATTTCTGCCTGTTCTGTCGGGTCATTGAAAATGTCCAGTAAGAATAAGGACCCCCACAAACTCTCACGTGTAAGCTATCCAAGACCAGCTCTGTCTTCTTCGGAACGCCTCCGCCGACTACGAAATAGACTATGGGCCAGATTCAGGTAGAGTTAGGCTGGAGTATCAGTGATACTCCAGCCTAACTCTCACTTTAAGCCGGCGTTTCTGTTTTCTGTAACCAGAGCAAAGATGCTCCCATCTACCTGAATCTGGCCCTATGCCTTTACTGTGGGGGAACCAGTCACTTTATTCAGACTTGTCCTGTGAAACCTCCCAAGCCTGCCTCCCTGTTGCCCCATGTGATGCACCTCCCTGGAAGAAGTCCAAACCATCTTTCCTTACCACTTCAGTTACAGTTACCAGAAAAGACTATCCCTGTACCTGCTATTATAGACTCAGGGGCTTGCAGTTGCTTTGTGGATGCTGCATTTGCGACCCTTCACCAATTACCTCTATGCTCTAAGAGGCAGGGGCTTATCGTTCACTTAGCAGATGGGTCTGGTCTCAAGTCTGGACCAGTAACCCAAGAGACTATACCTATTCCTTGCCGTACTGCCTCAGGACATCTGGAACTCCTTTGTTTGGATGTGATTGCTTCTCCCATGTTCCCTATAATTCTGGGGCTACCCTGGCTAAAAGCCCATAACCCACATATAGATTGGGCCACTGGAAAAGTTTCCTTCTCATCCGACTATTGTCAGGTACAATGTTTTCCAGAAAGGATCTGCAACTCTACTCCCCTTCTTAGTATTTGTCCGGATCCTGAAACTGTAAAACTGGTGCCCGTTGCCTACCATGAATTCTTGGATGTGTTCAATAAGAAAAGTGCAGATACCTTGCCCCCACACAGGGCTTATGACTGTCCTATTGAACTTTTACCTGGATCCGAGATTCCTTTCGGTCGAATCTACCCGCTTTCTGAACCTGAACTAGAAGCCCTGCGCAAATATATAGACGAAAGTCTGGAAAAAGGGTTTATTTGGCATTCTTCCTCACCTGCAGGAGCTGGTATTTTCTTTGTAGAAAAAAAAGACCACTCTCTAAGACCCTGTATTGACTATCGGGACCTTAATAAAATCAAGTCAAGAACCGGTACCCACTTCCGCTAATTCCTGAATTGTTCCAGAGGTTGTGCGGAGCACAGATATTTTCCTAACTTGATCTTAGGGGTACTTACAATTTAGTCCGGATCAAAGAAGGAGATGAATGGAAAACAGCTTTCAGAACACGCTTCCGGCATTTTGAGTATTTATTTATGCCCTTCGGCCTCTGCAATGCCCCAGCCACCTTCCAACATTTGGTAAATGACGTATTTCGGGACTTACTTGATCTGTTCATCATAGTCTACCTCGATGACATCCTCATATTCTCCGAAACTATTGAACTACACCACACCCATGTGAAGAAGGTCTTGAGTAGACTCCGTGAACATCACCTATATGCCAAGGCTGAGAAGTGCGGCTTTGAAAAGCACACCGTACAGTTTCTTGGACTCGTCATCTCTGCTGATGGCATTTCCATGGATCCACAGAAGGTTGCTGCAGTTCTGGAATGGCCGGCCTCTACGGACAGGAAAGCAGTACAGAGGTTTGTGGGTTTTGCAAATTTTTATAGAAAATGTATTAAAAAAAATTCTAGTATTATCTCGCCTATTACCCAACTAACGAAACAGCATGTTCCTTTCCGATGGACTCCTGAAGCACAAGTAGCATTTGAACAATTAAAGACCCTGTTCACTTCAGCTCCCATCCTGAAAAATCCCGATCCGTCCCCGGCCTATGTTTTGGAGGTGGATGCCCCTGAAAGTGCCGTTGGGGCTATTCTGTCACAGCGACAAGGTCCCAAATCTTTATTGCATCCCGTAGCCTTTTTCTCGAAAAAATTGAATCCTTCTGAAAGGAACTACGATGTTGGAGACCGGGAATTGTTAGCCATTAAAGCTGCACTTGAGGAATGGTGTTATTTGTTGGAAGGAGCCGCCCACCCTATTCTCATCTTCACTGACCATAAGAACTTAGAGTATTTGAGGACAGCCAAGAGACTAAAACCCCCGGCAAGCAAGATAGGCATTATTCTTCTCCCATTTCATATTCCATATTACCTTCCGTCCTGGTTCTAAAAATGGCAAACCAGACGCGCTTTTGCGCATGTTCCATGATTCAGTGCAACCTTCAGAGCCAACTACCATTTTGCCAGCCAAGAACTTTCTTCTTCTCCAGTCAGACCTAATGTTCCAAATTAAGACAGATGTGACAGAGCATCCCCCATCCCCAGATTTACCTCTCCAGTTTAAGGATGGGCTCTACTATCACAAGGAACAGATCTATGTCCCGGAACAGTTCAGAGTCCCTGTTCTCAAACGGTGTCATGATCACCCCCTGGCAGGCCATTTCGGTATCCACAAGACTATAGACTTAATTTCCCGTTCTTTTTAGTGGCCCGACCTGATACAGGACTGTAACAAATATGTAAGATCCTGTGCGACATGTCTACGCTGCAAAACCAGCCGAGCCAAGACTTGGGGCCTACTTGAAAGCCTTCCGGTGCCCAAGAAGCCTTGGAGCATGATTTATATGGATTTCATTGTGGAACTTCCTCCTTCTGAGAACTTCACTTCTATATTTGTCGTAGTGGACCGTCTGACCAAGATGGCACACTTTGTTCCTTTACAAGGTACCCCTTCTGCCGCCGAGACGGCTTCCACATTTATCAGAGAAATCGTGAAATTGCATGGGATCCCTGATAACATTGTCTCTGACCGCGGGGTTCAATTCACCTCGAGATTCTGGAGGTCCCTATGTGAAGCATTAAACATCGAACTCCGTCTGTCCACTACTTACCACCCCCAGACTAATGGACAGACAGAAAGATCTAATCAAACCTTGGAGCAGTACCTGCGGTGCTTTTCCTCATTCTCTCAGGATGACTGGTCTTCCCTTCTCCCACTGGCGGAGTTTGCTTACAACAACACTATTCACTCTGCAACCAAGCAATCACCCTTTTTCGCCAATTATGGCTTTCACCCCTCATTTTTACCTGAACTGCCTGTTGAGTCCTCCGTACCTACTGTACAAGACAGACTAGACTTTTTTAACTCCAACAACAAATTACTCCAGGATACCATCTCTAAAGCCCAAGCGAGCAACAAGAAGTTCTTTGACAAAAAGAAGAGGGGTAACCTAAATCTGGAACTGGGAGACAAGGTCTGGTTGTCTACTGCAAATTTAAAGCTGAGTTGTCCCTCCAGAAAACTTGGCCCAAAGTTTCTGGGGCCTTTTCCGGTTAAAAGGAAGATTAACCCTGTGGCCGTTGAGTTAATTCTACCTAGGAGCCTGAAAATTCATCCGGTATTCCACATCTCCCTACTAAAACCAACGGTGCCTAACCCATTTTCCAATCGGGATCCAGAAAACCCTCCTCCATTTCTCGTCGAAGGCAACGAGGAGTATGAAGTCGAAGCTGTTCTGGATTGCAAGACCAAAAAGGGTCAAACGCAATTCTTGATTAAATGGAAGGGTTATGGTCCGGAAGAGAACTCTTGGGAACCAGCGTCCAATGTGCATGCCCCACAAAAGATTTGTGCCTTTTTCCAGCGCCATCCGGAAAAGAAACCCCTGGGGGGCATCCGGAGGCTGCCCATAGGGAGGGGGAAATGTAAGAGAGCTGCTAGAGCTGTCCCCACGAATTTGCGATAGCGCGCGGGAGCGTGCAGGGGAAAATTCGCGGGTGCGCGCGCGTGCTTGCGGCGGCATAGCGTAAATACGATATGTTACGCCCCGCTGGCATTTACGCCGGGATACGAGAATCTAGCCCAGTATTTTTTCCTTTAAATCCTTGTGTTATGGAACAGGCAGACCCAAGGGTCCCATTTCACCTTTATACCACTTATCTTTTTTGTAACATCCAGGACCTCTTTCCAGAATATCTGTATCAGCGGGCACTGCCACCAAATGTGGGCATGGTTTCCCTCCATCCCGTATCTACGCCAACATTGAGGAGACGTCCCGCTGTCTATTCTGTGAAGTCTGGATGGAACATAATACCATCTGGTCAGGAGTTTGTAGTTCATGTCTTTTACTCTAGTGGCCATTGAGGAGGAGTGAACGTAGTCCAGAACTTGCCTCCTCTTACCCTCTGGTAGATTTTGTTTTAATTCCAACTCCCAGTACCCCACCAGTTTCATCGTCTCTGTTTCCCTCAACGGGGCCAATATGCCGAAATCCCTTGTCCCCCGTGAGAAAGTAGTTCTAATCTAATAGTTTTCAAATATTTCATTATATTCTTAGCCACAGAGTCATTCAACATCATTTCCAGCACCCTCTATGGAACTAGTTTTAAAGTGGTATTAAACCCAAAAGAAAACATTAGATTGTTTACCATTTCTTAGATGTGATGGCTGTATTCATTTTCTTTTTTTTGGGCTTTCTTTCCTTTATTTTCATCTTATGATCCAGCCAGTAAGTTCTCTGACAGAATATATTGGTTACAGAGATGAGAGTGAGGGTGCTTATAATGATCAATTATTTATTTATATAAAACCTTTATCCCAAAAGAAAAAAAAATGTTTGCTATAATTGCTTATAAAGTGTTAGCTTGAGTTTGGCTTCATATTGTTTGTGTATTTAAATCTGCTAGTACATCTAGCACTTTCTCCAGACTGACAATGCTGTTATCCAAAGGTGTGTCTGTGCTCCTTCACCCAGGGTGGGTGTGCTCTAATAGAGGAGATGTGTTACTGGCCAGATCATCAGCTGAAAACAGGGGGAAAAAGTCTAAGTTTGTAAGTCACAATACATTTAATTTTTTGTTTTAGGTTGAACACAGCTTTAATAGCTATTGATTTGAATGTTATGTGATAATGAACTTAGGAAACTTAACAAACTTAAGATTTAAGAAACTTAAAAAAACAAGCCCATTATTGATATTTTAAATGCTAAGTCCGTAACATTAAATGCTTTCCATTTGATGGCTGAATATGCTGGGAATGCAAGGCTATGTACCCTTTAAAACTGGGAAATCATACTTGGGCCAGAAAAAGAAGGAACATCACTATGTACAGTAACAAAGATGCTACAAGGAGAACCCAACAAATGAAATATTATAATAGTCCCTCCTCCAAGAGAGAGAGCAACCAAAAAGACAGCACGTTGCAGCTGGCCGAACGGTATGACCTAATGTAGCCCATAATGAAACATGGCATAATGTAGCTCAAAATAGGAAAATAAATATTGCTCTTCTGAGAGCTAGTTAAACAGAAAGCCACTTCAACATACTACTGACAACCACAGTAAACCAACTTAACCACTTGCGGCCCCGCATATGGTCAATTGACGGCAGCTTAGTGGATCTGAATATCCAAGCTGCCGTCAATTGACGGCATAGTTTTCTCTGGCCACTGGGGGGCGCGCGCGCCGATGGCGGCGTGCGCGCACTTGGTGCATCCCCAAGATGCCGATGCGCGTGCCTGGCGGTCGCGATGTCCGCCAGGTACCCGCTGATCGGCAGTTTTAGAGCAGGGACGTGGAGCTCTGTGTGTAAACACAGAGCTCCACGTCCTGTCAGGGAGAGGTGACAGATGCTGTTTCTCTTGTACATAGGGAGACAGCATCGGTCACCTCCCCCAGTCACCCCCCCCCCCCCCACACAGTTAGAACACGCCCAGGACTCACATTTAACCCCTTCCTCACCCCCTAGTGTTAACCCCTTCACTGCCAGCAGTCACATTTATACAGTAATTAGTGCGTTTTTATAGCACTGATCGCTGTATAAATGTGAATGGTCCCAAAAATGTGTCAAAAGTGTCCGATGTGTCCGTCGCAATATCGGAGTCCTGACAAAATTCGCAGATCGCCATATTACTAGTAAAAAAAAAAAATTCAGAATTCTATCCCTTATTTCCTAGCCACTATAACCTTTGCGCAAACCAATTACTATACGCTTATTGTTTTTTTTACCAAAAATATGTAGAATACATATCGGCCTAAACTGAGAAAAAAAAATATATTTTTTCTAAAAAATTGGATTTTTATTATAGCAAAAAGTAAAAAATATTCTGTGTTTTTTTTCAAAATTGTCGCTCTTTTTTGTTTATAGCGCAAAAAAAACACCATCGGACGAAAATCCCCTTGGGCTGAGGACACGGTGACGTGGCAGGGAAGTTGAAGCCGCCACGTCACCACTCCAGGAAGTAAAATACTTCCACGCCTGCGTTGACTCCATTCGACGCATGCGCAGAGATTTCTGTCCGCTGGTTAGTGTTACTAACCAGCGGTCATATCCGACGGTCATGTCTCCGGCGGACAAATTTCAAAGCATGCTCCGACGGACCGTTTCAGCAGACATATCCGATCGTGTGTACGGGCTAGCGGACATGTTTTCCCAGTGGCCAAATTTCAAAGCATGCTTTGAAATTTGTCCGCCGGAGACATGTCCATCGTAAATATGTCCGCTGGTTAGTACACTAACCAGCAGACAGAAATCTCCGCGCATGCGTCGAATGGATTCAATGCATGCGTGGGAGTATTTTACTTCCTGGAGTGGTGACGTGGCGGCGTCAACGTCACCGCCACGTCACCGCCTCCTCAGCCCAAGGGGATTTTCGTCCGATGGTGTGTACACGCCATCGGACCAAAATCCGATGAGACATGTCCGCCGGAAATGGTCCGTCGGACATGTTTGAGCGGACATGTCTCATCGTGTGTACGCGGCCTCAAAGTTAGGGTGTGTGTTATACGCCTAAGCGTGTTATACGCTGATAAATACGGTGTATATATATATATATATATATATATATATATATATATATATATATATAATATACATATATATTATATATATATATATATATATATATATATATATATGAAGATGCTTTACATCTATTTTTGGGGGTGAAGAGACTTCTGGTGCTTGTGATGATGTTTTGTTTTGTTCATGCATTTCTTAATGTTAATTATTCACGTATAGTTGAATTGGGGAAGAAGCATATGGACAGCATTTTTTCAAAACAAATGGCTACTTTTGAGGTATATATATATTGTAGCAGAGCGTCCCAGAGAGAGCCTGGGAAAGTCCAGTTCGGGGTTTATACCTCTCCCAGGCTCCTCTCTTACACATTCAGGGATCTCTGATCCCTGATCCAGGTCAGGTGTTGGCCCTCTCCCCCAGGCCAATTTAAGCTCACCTGAGCTAACAGCCATTGCTCTGTCCTGGGAAACAGATAGTGTGGATCTGTAGGAGCAAGGAGGTTGCTAAAAGACTGGTGAGCAGTTTGTATTTTGAGCTAACAAGCGGTAGGCTTGTTTAGCTTAGTAGTTAGGGCCTACATATCATGTAGTTAGAGCCGAGACACGGCTAGGTGTTTGTTTAAACTACTTTTGTTTGTTTTGTTTTCTGCACACTGTACAGCACCTGTAAATAGACTTTGTATAGCACCAATAAAAATCCCACTGTTGTTCACTTATCCTATGGACTTTGGTATCTGTGCCTGCTCATCCCAGGGAGCTTTTGTACCCGCTACCTATCCCCAGCTTACATATGGTGGAGGCTGCGATCAGCAGTAGTAAGTTACTATTTTAAAAGGCCAGTACCTAAAGTGACAACATGGAGGAAATCCTTAAACAAATGATGTTATCCAATGCTGCACAACAGCAAACTAACGCTGCATTGCAGCAAGCCAATGCTATCGCACAGGAGCAAACCAAGGCGCTGTACAAACAGATTGGTGCTGCACAGGAGCAATCGCAGAGGCAGATTAGTGCTGTACAGGAGCAATCGCAGAGGCTGTTTGAACAGCTTGCCACTGCTGCAGAAGTGGATAGGAAAACCCTGACTAAGGTTGCAGAGACGCTAGCACAGTGGGCACCTGCGGAAATTAAGGATATGGGAGACAAGCCTTCAGCCATCCATGTGGCTCGCTTTCTGTCTAAAATGACTACGGATGATGATCCAGAGGCCTTCCTGTTAACGTTTGAACGGACCGCTGAGAGGGAATGTTGGCCTAAAACCAAGTGGGCAGGACTGATTGCCCCCTTACTTTCTGGTGAATCGCAGAAGGCCTACTATGATCTGGAGTCAGCAGAAGCAGAAGACTACGAAAAGGTCAAGCAGGAAATTCTGGCGCGACTCGGCGTCACCTTGGCCGTTCGAGCCCAACGGGTCCACAGCTGGTTCTTCAAAATCGAGAGGCCCCCAAGATCGCAGATGTTCGACCTAATCCACCTGGTGCGAAAATGGCTACAGCCTGAGTCCCTGTCTGCGCCACAAATAGTGGAGCGTGTGGTCATGGACCAATTCCTGAGGTCACTCCCAATTCCCCTGCAGAAGTGGGTGAGTCAAGGGGACCCCAAGTCGGCAGATAACCTGGTGGAACTCGTCGAAAGATACTTTGCTGCAGAGAACCTGGTCACCACCCCAACAACCGCACGGACTTTCCACCCAAAGCCACGGTCTCCCCAGGCAACCGGTAAGACTGTTCCAGGGGAAGTGGGTGGTAAGCATGGCAAGGAAATAGGGGGGAGGATTTTTGGTGCCAGGACTGAAGTTTGGCGTCCCAAGCAAGGGAAACCACTGCCTGTCAGCAAACCAACTTGGGGAAACATCAGGTGTTTTCGTTGCCAAGAGCTGGGACATGTTGCAGCAAACTGTCCATTGACTGATGAACCAATGCAGTGTGATCTGTCTATTAGAAGGCAGTCTATGTTTGCTGCTGTTTCATGCGCTGCAGCGCCAAATGTGGGGAAACACATGTGTCACATGACTGTTAATGATAAGCCTATTACGGCCTTACTGGACTCTGGAAGTCTGGTTACTTTGGTTACAGCTGAGATGGTTGAAACTGTGAATTTTCATGCTAAAAAAGTTGCTGTGATCTGTGTACATGGGGATACCCGGGAGTATCCTATAGCCACAGTTCAGTTTAAAACTGGCTTAGGTACGGTGTCCCATGCGGTCGGACTTGTGCCCCACTTGGTGCACGAGGCCATCATTGGTAGGGACTTCCCTAAGTTTTGGGAACTGTGGGATCGTCCCGACCCGGTCGCAGTACCTGACTCAGTCGCAGAGCCAGAGCTCCTGGCTACTTCCGATATTGTGGGTTCAGGGGACTCATCTCAGGGCTCTCCGAGTTTTCCTTTCTCGGTTATGGCAGGAGAGCTGGAGGAGCCTGAGGAAGTCCCCACAACCAGTAGAGCCGGACAGCCGTCTGCCGACTCGGAGCCTATGTTGGAGTTTACTGACCTTAATGTGCACAAGGAAAATTTTGGTACTGAGCAGAGAAAAGACCCTACCCTTGCCAGGGCCTGGGAAAATGTAATGGTGATTAATGATGTACCTGTTGAACCAGAGGATAGGCCCTGTTTTCCTTATTTCAGCAGCAATGATGATTTACTGTATCGTGTATGTAAAAAGAATGATGAAGTTACTGAACAGTTGGTGGTCCCCAAGCCTTACAGAAGGGTGGTGTTGGAACTTGCCCATGGGCACTTGCTAGGAGGCCATTTAGGGGTTGAGAAAACCACTGAAAGAGTGTTGCGCAGGTTTTACTGGCCTGGGATACAGAAAAATATTGAGAATTATTGTCAATCCTGTCCTGTGTGTCAGATGTCAGCCCCCCAGCCCCACTTCCGAAGTCCTTTAGTGCCCTTGCCCATTATTGAAGTGCCCTTCGAGAGGATTGCCATGGACCTTGTGGGTCCCCTCCCCAAATCCGCCCGTGGTCATCAGCATATCCTCGTGATTATGGACTACGCTACCCGTTACCCTGAGGCCGTTCCCTTACGCGCCGCATCTGCTAAAAATATTGCCAAAGAGCTGTTTATGGTGTTCAGTCGGGTGGGCATCCCTAAAGAAATCCTGACAGACCAGGGTACCCCATTTATGTCACGGATAACTAGGGAGCTGTGCAAGTTATTTAAGGTGACGCAGTTGCGAACCTTTGTGTATCATCCGCAAACGGATGGCTTGGTGGAACGTTTCAATAAGACGTTAAAGGGCATGTTAAAAAAGGTTGTTGACAAAGATGGGAAAGACTGGGACTTCCTGATACCGTACCTGATGTTTGCTATCAGGGAGGTTCCCCAGTCCTCTACAGGGTACCCTCCATTTGAGTTGCTTTATGGGAGACACCCTCGGGGACTCTTGGACATAGCCAAGGAAACTTGGGAGGGGGAACAGACACCCCACAAAAGTGTAATTGAGCATATCGCTCAAATGCAGGACAGGATTGCAGCCGTAATACCAGTGGTGAAAGAACATTTACTACAGGCTCAAGCAGCCCAACAGAGAATATACAACCGGGGGGCCCAACTCCGTGTTTTCTCACCGGGTGACAGGGTCCTCGTTTTAGTTCCCACTGTTGAGAGCAAGTTCCTGGCTAAGTGGCAGGGCCCCTTTGAAGTAATTGAAAGAGTTGGGGAAGTCAATTACAAGGTGTATCAACCAGGTAAAAGGAAGCCCGAACAGATTTACCACGTGAACCTGTTAAAGCCCTGGAAGGATAGACTGGCGTTAACTGTGAGGTCCCTACCGGTAACGCCTAAGGGTACTGAATCCCCTCTGATCCCTGAGGTCACGATTCCAGACACCCTGTCATATTCCCAAAAACAGGAAGCTAGAGAGTTCCTAATAAGGAATAGAGAGAAATTTTCAGAGTTGCCTGGCACGACTTCAGCGGTTCAGCATGATATTGTTACTGAACCTGGGGTCCGTGTCAAGCTCAAACCATACCGAATTCCTGAAGCGAGGAGAAAGGACATCAGTGATGAAGTTAGAAGGATGTTGGAACTAGATGTCATTGAGGAATCCAATAGTGACTGGTCTAGCCCCATCGTGTTGGTCCCAAAACCGGATGGCACTTGGAGGTTTTGTAACGACTTCAGAAAGCTCAATGCAGTAACAAAGTTTGACACGTACCCGATGCCCAGGGTAGATGAACTTATAGACCGACTGGGCAAGGCCCGTTATCTGACCACTTTGGACTTGACCAAAGGATATTGGCAAATACCCCTGACTAATAGTGCCAAAGAAAAGACTGCGTTTGTGACCCCGGAGGGATCATTCCAGTATAAGAAAATGCCTTTTGGGTTGCAAAATGCCCCTGCAACCTTTCAGAGGGCCATGGACAGGACCCTAAGACCGCACCAGCAGTATGCTGCAGCTTATTTAGATGACATAGTGGTGCATAGCACTGACTGGGAGTCTCACTTGCCCCGTGTCCAAGCTGTCCTTGATTCCCTCTTCAAGGAAGGTTTTACGGCAAATCCCAAAAAATGTGCCATTGGTTTGGAGGAAGCCAAGTATTTGGGCTACACTATTGGCCGTGGAGTTATTAAACCCCAAGTGAATAAAGTAGAAGCCATCCAGGAGTGGCCACGTCCTGCAAACAAGAAGCAGGTCAGGGCCTTTCTTGGCATTGCGGGATATTATAGAAGGTTTATTCCAAATTTTGCCACTATAGCTGCCCCACTGACAGACCTGACGAAAGGGAAAGACTCCGTAATGATAAAATGGTCCCCAGTAGCAGAAGAATCTTTCCAAGTCCTGAAGAAGGCTCTTTGTGCACAGCCAGTGCTATACTCCCCCGATTTCTCCAAAGATTTTTTGGTTCAGACAGATGCCTCTGATGTAGGTATCGGGGCAGTACTATCACAGGTATACAATGGGGAAGAACACCCTGTGGTCTACCTAAGCAGAAAGCTCAATGATCATGAGAAAAAATATGCAGTCATTGAAAAGGAATGTTTAGCCATAAAGTGGGCTGTGGACGCGCTCAGGTACTACCTGTTAGGGCGCCAGTTTGAGTTAATAACTGACCATGCTCCCCTGAAATGGATGGCCCAAAAGAAGGAGACTAATAGGCGGGTGAACCGGTGGTTTTTGGCCCTCCAGGATTATTCCTTTTCGGTAAAACACAGGCCAGGGGTTGAGATGGGTAATGTAGATGCCCTGTCCCGTGTTCACTCCTGTTGGGCTACAGGTGTTCCAACCCTGGGGTTGAAACAAGAGGGGAGGGTGTGTAGCAGAGCGTCCCAGAGAGAGCCTGGGAAAGTCCAGTTCGGGGTTTATACCTCTCCCAGGCTCCTCTCTTACACGTTCAGGGATCTCTGATCCCTGATCCAGGTCAGGTGTTGGCCCTCTCCCCCAGGCCAATTTAAGCTCACCTGAGCTAACAGCCATTGCTCTGTCCTGGGAAACAGATAGTGTGGATCTGTAGGAGCAAGGAGGTTGTTAAAAGACTGGTGAGCAGTTTGTATTTTGAGCTAACAAGCGGTAGGCTTGTTTAGCTTAGTAGTTAGGGCCTACATATCGTGTAGTTAGAGCCGAGACACGGCTAGGTGTTTGTTTAAACTACTTTTGTTTGTTTTGTTTTCTGCACACTGTACAGCACCTGTAAATAGACTTTGTATAGCACCAATAAAAATCCCACTGTTGTTCACTTATCCTATGGACTTTGGTATCTGTGCCTGCTCATCCCAGGGAGCTTTTGTACCCGCTACCTATCCCCAGCTTACAATATATATATATATATATATATATATATATATATATATATATATATATATATATATATATATATATATATACAGTGAAACACTCATCAGTACCCCCCTGGTCACATGAGAGAAGATGCAAAGGTAAGGACAGTTTGTCAAGTTTTGGTTCTCTATCGCCACTGGCTTTACAGTGATCCATATGTTGCTCTGTAAAAAAAACTCCATGGATGGTTCAAGCATGCTTAATTCCCCCAGTGTCTCCACTTGTTTTCTTTTATTAATAAATCTTAGTGAAACATTGCTCCATGAAAGACAAAAAAGGATATTGAATGAATAAATGAATGACTTGTATAGCGCAACGCATACGAACTGAATCGCCTCTGGGTGCTTTTCCAGCCAGTGTCTGCTTGGCTGGTGCGGTCATTTTTACCCCGTAGGATCTTGACACGCTAGGGACACATAGTCACACACACATATATACATATATACTGGGCCAATTTTGGACGAGATCCAATTTACCTACCAGCTTGTCTTTGGAGTGTGGGAGGAAACCGGAGGACCCGAGGAAACCCACGCAGACACAGGGAGAACATGCAAACTCCAGGCAGATGGTGTTGTGGTCAGGATTTGAACCAGCGATCCTCTTTGCTGCTAGGCGAAAGTGCTACTCACTGCACCACTGTGCTGCCCCTTTACTTTGGATTTTGGCATATTGGTCCGCCGACCAGTTTCAGCGGACATATCCGATCGCATGTACGACCTAGCGGACAGGTTTTTCCAGCGGACAAATTTCAAAGCATGCTTTTAAATTTGTCTGCTAGAAACATGCCCGTGGGACATGTCCGCTGGTTAGTATGCCTAACCAGCGGACATAAATCTCCCGCATGCGTCGAATGGAAGTATTTTACTTCCTGGATTGGTGACGTGGCGGTGTCAACGTCACCGCCACGTCACCACGTTATCCGTCCGAGGGGATTTTGGTCCGATGGTGTGTACACGCCATCAGACCAAATATCCGAGGAGACATGTCCGCTGGAAACGGTCCGTCGGACATGTTTCAGCGGACATGTCTCCTCGGCCTAACAGCAAGTAAGTCAGCTTTTTATTGTTGTCTGTTTCCCTGTTGCATATTTTCCTTTACTTTCTTTTTGGTACAGTGTTGTCCATGGGACCTGGGACACAAGCAGCAATAAAACCTGACAAAGAATGTAGCTCCATCCAAGTACTCCAATATTCCATTAAAAAAATAGTCTCGCTTTAACATAAAATTTAAACAAGTATTAAGTGAACAAATATTTTAACTGCTCCTTGGTAGTTAAATAAATACAATAAGTGGATAATCTCTTAAAATGAACCTGTGCTCCATTTAAGATCATAAGTCTTATCTTGAGCCAGATTCATCAATTTTTATAAGCCAGAATAGCCCCTCTCTGAATAAAATGTACATAAACCCAAGAATGTAACATATTGCAGCTTACCAGTCCTTAGATATAGTGGCTGTATTAGTTTTTTTAACACACTTCCTGCTCTAGGGTGATAACACTCACTTTTTTTTAACTGTAAGGAGCAGCAGTGGTGTCACCCTAGGAAAAGACTACAAAAAACTCCCCCTTCACTTCATCTCCATACCAAGATGTGCTGTAACTCAGTCAGAGTTGATAAAATGATTTGCAATTTTAGTGTAGCATTGCCATTTTTTTTTATACAAAACAGATAAAACTATTTTCAATAGTAAACTTAACAAACCAATAGGGAATAAAGAAAAAAAGTTACTTGTTAGGGTTTACATATACTTATTTCTGTCCTTGAGTTACCCATACATTATGGTTAAGCCCTGCTAAATGTTACTCCACTGTTCAATGAGAGTGATGAGACTGCTTCAAAAGTCATTGGGTACTCTTGCTGGGCATAGTGTGGGTAGTTTGGAAATATAAATAGCAACAGGAAAAAAAGGGGGAGGCAAAAAAATAAGTGATTTTTAGGATCATAAATGAGAAGGAAGACATTTTGTGGAGTCTGATCTTTGGAAGAACTTTTTAGTCTTATCCACGTTCTGGTTTGTTCTGTCCCATGCTTTACCACGATACACACCAAAATCAACAGATTTAAATTAACCTTTTAAAGGTTTAAAACATAGTATCAGATCTCTTTAACATTTTGTCATTTATATTTGTATTCTTTGCTCATTTGACAATAATTTATATCCTCACCACTTATCAGGTCTAGTGTCTATCTTTTTTTAGAGTGAGAACCATCCTCCTTTTAATTTTGCTACCTAAAGTTTATCCTAAAATGTTTTATAATGTAGTTGAACTAAATCAGGTTTATGATGCATCTGATGGAAATATTCAGGATGATATCAGGATTAGCAAGTAGAAAAACAAAATTAGTAGAGGCTGAAGCAGAGCAACTCAAGGCAGACACTCATTGGATGCCAGACAGACAATAGAAGTAAGACAGAAGTCTACCAGACAGAGACAATAAAAGCAGAGTTGGGAGGTGGGCTTAAGCCATACAAGAGGTCTAGTACAGAAGGATACTGGATGAAAAAGGGAGGTAGGATTTTGTTAGGGAATAGAAGAGCAGTACCGGGGATCACATAAAAGGCGTAACAATAATAAGGTTACTGGCAGATGAGATTTGGGTGAGTTGATGAGAACGACAGTACAGGTGAGGCATGGGAGGTGACTGAGTGGAGCAGCGTAGGGGTGCTGGATGCAGATTTGAGAGGCTGGGGATAGAGCTGTAGAGGAAAAATAAGAACAGCACAGAATAAATGCAGGTACATGGTGGGACATACCCACTAAATAGAAATCTTGTCACCCCCCACCCCACTTGTGCCCACACTGGCAAACGATTACTGTGCATACTTGCACATTATGGAGAGAACCCATATCTCACGCAAAGTTTTAGGGGTGTAGTGATTTATTTTGTATTTGTTCTTTGAAATTGCTCTTGATGTAAATACATCAATGGGTTAAAAGAAATACTGACTATAATTTTAGTGTAAGTGAAAGTGTAATTGCTCAAATGATCAGCCAACTTGCAGTTTACTAAACAAGTGCAACATTAGAGGAAATAATGCAAAACACTGTCAAGATGGCAAAAAAATTGGTATAATGCAGAGTTAATAAATATGCACAAACATATGGAAGCTCTGTGTCTCAATCAAGGTAACATGGCAACATAGCATAGTCTCTATAAGGTTCCATTCTAGCAACGCAATTTTGTGAACAGACATCAAAGCTCTAGCCTTACAAAATTAACCAAAAAGTAATAATTCCAGAGCCCATAGCAGAAAATGGCATTACTACATTTATAGGGCTTCCACAAAAAAATATATGTTTCTAAAATAAGAGGAAAACAGAAAAAATATATCTGAAGATGAAGATTCAATGCAAACAAAGAGTCAAGCTGATATTAATTCAGTAAAACAGTTTAGAATAGAGCTGCTTATGATCATCCCCTAAAAACAATCTCACAATGATGCCAAGGGTAGCTCTGGTAATAAAGCAGGGGGATTTAAGGCTGGATTCACACCTATGCATTTTTAGTGCTTTTTGCATTTAGCAGATTTGCACTACAGTCCATTTAACATGGTTTCCTATGGAACACGATCTGTAGTGCAAATCTACAAAATGCACTAAAAATGCATAGGTGCGAATCAGGCCTGAGGCCCAAGGACAAAGAGCTTCCCCTCTGGGCCTGGACTACTCTGGTAGAAATTGGGGAGGGGATCTCCACAGTAGTTGGGTCTTTGGCTGGATTCACACCTATACATTTTTAGTGCTTTTTGCATTTTGCAGATTTGCACTACAGTCCATTTAACATGGTTTCCTATGGAACAGGTTCTGTAGTGCAAATCTGCAAAATGCAAAAAGCACTAAAAATGCAAAGGTGTGAATCAAGCCTTGTTGTCTAATCCGCCAGACCTGTCATTCAACAGGAGTGAAGCGACTGGACCAGACTGGAGCTGGAAGAAGCATTTTTTTCTTATATCAGGTTGGTGGGCACCAGGCATCATGATTGATGTGGCTTAAAACTTTTTTTTATAATATTTGTCAAACACTTTTTGTGTGTGTGTGTTTTTTTTACTGTTAAATTTTTTGAGGGGAATTATGTGTAGGGGTACTATGTACCCCTTACTTATTCACATGGTGAGAAGGTAATATCTGGAATCACCTTATTTTTAAAGGGGGCAGTCAGATTATGATAAGCCCCCACCTACATACCTTCACAACCTCTGGACTGGGGTTGCTGTAGGGTAGAGGCCCTTGTACACCCCCTTATTTATGGCATATGGCCTCCTCGGGTTCATCTGCTATACCATCACCGCGCCTCCCGCTGCAATGTGAAAGCAGCCTTAAGGATTATAAATAAGAAAAATAATTGGTGCTTTAATTTTAACTTCAGAATCATTTTATAACAGCTAGATGCACAGTTCTCAGAACACTTATTTTTTGAGGAAGAAGTCTAGACGATGCAAAAGTGGATATCATGGGTAGTAGAGTCATCTGTCCTGAAATTCCCTTGCATTATAAGCACCTAAGAAATAATGCAGCCTGAAGGTAGGGAACAAATAGCAGCACTTTAAAAATGTGTTTGATTTATAATTCATCAGCGTTCATTTATTATTCATTCAAATGTCTAATAACAAGTCCCACAAGAAAAAGTGAAACAAGGAGTGACACTCCCTTAATTCGTAATTCAAATATTGAACCTAAGTGTAGTGTTAATATTTCTACTAGGTAATGGAAAAGCACTTACTGTATGTCTAATATGCATTGTTAAAAAAAAACAGGGATATTGATTGCTATAAAAGGATTTAAACAATAATAGTATTAAAAATCGACAGAGCAATACACAAAGTTCAAGAATAATGTGTTTTTGAAGAACTTCAAAGGGTGGTCTACGGTAAATTATTTTTAAAAATTGATCTGCGTTTGGTGTCTTGGAAAAAGATTATACTGTAGTTATTTACCGCAATAAAGCTATTTTTATTTTTAACGTCATTTGCTAAATATATATTACATGGTAAAAGGGAGCAGGGGTGTGGTCAAACATGCTGCGTGCTTTATTGACACATTCTCCATGCTGGTTTAAAACAGAAAAGGGGGAACAGGCAGACAGCACACCTCATTATGCACCCCACTATATTTAGCATGTAACCGTGTACTGCAAATATACTCAGGGCACTACACTGTGCACCTTATTAACCACTTAAGACCCGGACCAATACGCTGGTATATGACCCAAGGTGTTTTTGCGATTCGGCACTGCGTCGCTTTAACAGACAATTGCGCGGTCGTGCGACGTGGCTCCCAAACAAAATTTGCGTCCTTTTCTTCCCACAAATAGAGCTTTCTTTTGGTGGTATTTGATCACATTTTTGAGTGACATTTTTGAAAAAAAAACACTATTTTTTACTTTTTGTTAAAAAAAAATCAAATAAACTAAATTTTAGTCAAACATTTAGGCCAAAATTTATTTAGCCACATGTCTTTAGTAAAAAAAAAAAATCGCAATAAAAAAAAAATAGCTACCTAGCGGGAACAGCGACACTAATACAGCGATCAGAAAAATGATCGCTTAGTGATGCTGGCAATAGGGAGTGAAAGGGTTAACTAGGGCGGTGATCAGGGGGTTAAAACTTTATTAGGGGGGGTGGGGGGGCTATCCTGAACCTAACACTAACTGTTTTTTACAGTGCCTGTCACATTGACACTAAATGCAGTGATTAAATCACTGCATTCAGTAACACTGTGACAGGGGGGTGGGGGGGGCGATCACAAGGGGTTAATATGCCTATGTGAGTGTGTGTCAGTGTTGTGTTGGTGCACACTTACTTGTCATGTCTTCTCTCATCAGCAGCGCTGGGAAACAGCGCTGCGATGAGAGAATACATCATTTCCTCCTTCCTGTGTAAACACAGGAGGAGGAAGTGACAGGCTGGGAGCGCGCTCCCATTGGCTGGGAGCGATCGCGGGGGGGGCGGAAAACACGGACATCCGCCCGCAGATCCCGGATCGCTCCCAGAGGTAGGGAGACCCCCGATGGGACCCCCGAACCGCACTCAGGCGGGGACGTAAATTTACGCCCTTGTGCCTGTACGAGCCATGTTGTGGCCGTATATGTGCGTGCGGGGGTCTTTAAGTGGTTAAACTTATCACACTGCTGGATACATTCTCAGTACATTCAGCAGATAACATTATTTACTATATTACTCTTAATATTCTCTAAAATGCACTGCACTACATCCAACACTTTGATTCATGCATGCTATTACCCTCCACAGCATGCACCACCGATACCCTCCACACATTGCAGTTTGTACCAAATTCCTTTTGGTGTTAGGTAGGGATGAGCCGAACACCCCTGGGTTCGGTTCGCACCAGAACCTGCGAACAGACCAAAAGTTTGTATGAACTTTAGAACCCTGTTAAAGTCTATGGGACTTGAACGTTTGAAATCTAAAGTACTAATTTTAGAGGCTAATATGCAAGTTATTGTCCTAAAAAGTGTTTGGGGACCCGGGTCCTGCCCCAGGGGAGTTTTTCATGTATCAATGCAAAAAAAGTTTTAAAAAACGTCCGTTTTTTCAAGAGCAGTGATTTTAATAATGCTTAAAGTGAAACAATAAAATTGAAATATTCCTTTAAATTTCATACCTGGGGGGTGTATAGTATGCCTGTAAAGTAGCGCTTGTTTCCTGTGCTTAGAACTGTCCCTGCACAAAATGTAATTTCTGAGGGAATCACTCGTGGCTATAATGAATTGTCGGATACTAGCAATACAGAGAAAAGCCATTCATAAAAAAAGAATGCGGGGGGGGGCGTATCCAGACATTTACCAGGGCAGACGTGCTTCTACAGAGCTCCGCCGGCCCAGGTTTAAACCACTGCCATCCACCGCATAACGAAGCCCTGAGAGATCTGCGGGGCTGCTATATCCATCCCTGGACATCCCCTAGCCCACCTCGTACCTGTATTGTGGGGTCCAGACACCTCCACACAGCCTGCAGCCAGACCTCAGTCAGCCAAGGCCCACCGCCATCTTGGGCCTCCTGCATCCTCCGGATCTGGGTGCTGAGACCAGGGCAACACACCATCCTCAGGTTGCCGCTACGTCCATACACCGGCCGGTGCAGATCGAGACCCACGAGGTGCCGCGGGGGGATCCCTGACTCCAGCTTTGTGGATCCGAGGCCTGCCGACGTCCTGAGACCTAAGGAGCTCCTTCCGAGGTACAGTGGCATCCATCACTCTCTATCCATCCCCCGGGACACATACATAGACCCCCCTGGCAGCCGCAGAGGTCTGCCGAGGTCCGCTCGAAGCAGGGCCCTCCCGAACGGTGGCCGGAATCAGGAAACACCGCGGCTTTGGCCTAGTCCCGGAAGACGGCGGCCATCTTACTACACCATAGAGTCTGAACTTGTTTCTGTCCCCCCTGACGCCTAATTATTTCCACATCCGACTGTGGCGGCATCACCAGGGGGGGAGGCGGGTGGGGTCACCTCTGAAAACCTGCCTGAGATCCCCCAAAGGTCGGCTCCACACCTCACCTTCCTACAGCTATCTTGGGGTCCACTGTCACCTGTTCCATCCTCCCTCTCCAGGTGCAGCTCCCCACAGCCTGAACACAGTACCTGATTCCAGGGAGAAAGCCCTCCATGTGTATCAGTTTTGATTGCCTATCTGTCTGTCCTGCAGATCTCCCCCCACTGTATTCTCTGAATGCTTTTAAAGGGCCATACCCCCACCCCCCAAGTTTCTAGATAACCATATGCGCCCTTGCTGCGCAATATAGGAGGTTGCATGCACAGCCAGGAACAATGATGGACATGTCTTAGATTCATATTTGCCCCCGCTCCTCCTCTAAGGGATCCTGCTTCGCTTCAAAAGCTTTCACAGCCACAGGATCAATACTAGTTGCCTCCGGAGACCTCTGAGCACCACATGGGCAAAGTAGGGTTTCAGAAGAACATCTACCAAGGTTTCTCCCACCATCGAGACCAGCACAAACCATGGAGCGCTTCCTGCACAGGTCGCAATCCCCAGCCTTGTATGTACCCACAGGACCAATGGATGCTGCAAACCTCCTGGCCTTCGCACCAGGTATTTTTTATGCTAGCAATACATCCCAACTGGCAAGCCCCACAGAAGTAGTCACGGTAATAGTCTTAGACCTGAAATTGCAGGCGCTTTTTCAGGATTTGACACGCAACATAACTAATGCAGTTGGCAAGCTCGCTCAGGAGCTCAGGGGGGAGATTGACCAACTTGGAGAGCACACGGCCACTTTGGAGACTAAATTTGATGAGACTGTTCAATATATGCATGCACTGGAGGAAGAAAATGCCTATCTTAAACATACAGGGCCAGATTCAGGAAAGGTTACGCTGGCGGATCGAGTGATCCGCCAGCCTAACTGTGGCTTTGAGCCGGCGTTTCTGTTTTCTGTAACCAGAAAACAAGAAACGCCGGGTTGAAGTTCCGATGCGAGCAGCGTAACTGAGTTTCGCCATCGCATCGTTACTTCAACTTAAAAATGGCGCCGGGGGCGTTCCCGCCGATTTACGCTCAAAAAATATGTTAATGAGCGGAAATCGGCAATTCACGATCGAAATCCGGCGCGACGCAATGACGATACGACGTTTCCGGACGGGATACGCGGCGCATAGATATACCTACATGGGGCTGGAGTATCCTATGTTAGGTATAGGCGTCGTCATCGCGTCGGAAAAAAAAAAAAAAAACGTCGCTTGCGTAAAACGGTCATGAATGGGAATGTGACGTCATTGACGTTCATTCACAGATTTTGGAGCATGCGCACGGGGATGTTTTGACACTCGACGCATGCGCAGTACGTTGGCGGCGGGATCGCGCGTAGTTAGCATACTACACGCCCCGTACCCGCGACATTTGAATTCCGCCGGCTCATTTGTGATGCGCTGCCGCAACTTTAGGAGCAAGTGCTTCGTGAATGACAGCACTTGCTCCTAAAATTTCGGCAGCGCAACGCAAATCAAAAGCGTTACTCCAGAGCAAAGATGCTCTGGAATACGTGAATCTGGCCCACAGTTTCCCAAATACAGCTCCAGCAAGAAGATTTGGAGAATAGAGAGCGTCGTTCAAACTTGAGGATCCGTGGAGTCCCCCAGCCTGTCTGTGTTTGATGAGAGTCCCCATCAAGACTCCTCCTCTCCACCTGAGTGAGGTGTGCAGCAGACGCTCTCACCTTAGTCTGCTCACCCTAGGGATAGTGAGAGCAGGACGCTCTCAAACGAGTCGGCTCTCCCCAGGGACAGCATCAGCTAGGCAAGCAGGGTTTTTACAGCTCTCTGCTGCAGCACCTTGTCACAACACCTTGGACGAGTACCACTGGCTTCCTCCTTCCTCCACCACTGCCTCCTCCCGCAGGCATCCCCCGGCTTCCCACGGCTTTACCTGACCCCCCTGGCTCCCTCCTTCATCCCTTCTCCAGGGGAACCAGCAGGTAAGCCATCCACTGGGTCTTTAGGCGGCCGTCCTTTTCAGGACAAGCCGCTGCAGCTTACCCAAACCTTCGGCTCTCCCCCTCTCCATTTCTCCCCTCCTATACCCCCACACTACCACCCCCACTCAAGATGCCCCTCCGCCACCTATCTAGCGCAATTTCCGCCTTTTCGGGCACTTTCCCACACCTCCGCGCCGGCATGTGAGCAATCGTGGCGGCCACGATCTAGGAAAGGCCACGGCTTCATCCGCGGCCTAGCGGCACGCCGCTCCTTACCCCCGGCAACTGTCACCAAACTGCCCAAAAGGCCCACAAACCCCCCCATACCCCAGGAAAGCACCTTCTACCCCCTGTCCATCGATCCAGGCCCCCACGGCAGCACCGATCCACTCAATCTGGGAGCCCACAGCCTGGATCCTGCTGCTTGATCGGCGGCCATCTTGCTACTCCCATCCCCAATCTCCCCTTCCTCAACACCATTACAACTTGATCCAGGATTCGCCCGATCACCTCTCAAGGGGTCAGGAAAGAATTTTTTTCCCTGCCGCAGCATATTGGCATAGCACGGTCAGGTTTTTTTTTGCCTTCCTCTGGACCAAGTCAGGATAGAAGATTCAGTTAATCCTTGAAAATCCTCCCCCCCCCCCCCGGTGTTTGGCAACCCTGGTTAATCTGCAATACTCAGCAGAGACCACTTGGGATCTGAGGCGATTTGCCGCAATACTACCAGCCATCACCAAAAAATCCCTTTGAACTGAGCGACTTTTGAGAATCGATCGATGATCGACTATCAAAAATCTCAGCCGTTTACCCCAGCCTAAGTACATATCATGTGCTTTGATCAACACAAGATTGGCAGTAAAACACAGACTAGAAATCCACGATTTCATCCTACAATACGATCTAGACTGCCTCTTTATTACAGAGAGCTGGCTCACAGCCGACTGTAACACCATTCTAGGAGAATTGGTGCCAGAAAACTAACGTATTATAACGGAAAACAGAATAGGGCAAAGAGGAGGAGGACTGGTGGTGATCCATAAGACACATCTTGCGATCACAAAACCAGTCCTTCAAAACCCTCTTCCATTCATAGAAACCCTTACTCTGCAACTCCAAGGCTTCATCCGCGGCCTAGCGGCATGCCGCTCCTTACCCCCGGCAACTGTCACCAAACTGCCCAAACGGCCCACAAACCCCCCCCCCATACCCCAGGAAAGCACCTTCTACCCCCTGTCCATCGATCCAGGCCCCCGCGGCAGCACCGATCCACTCAATCTGGGAGCCCACAGCCTGGATCCTGCTGCTTGATCGGCGGCCATCTTGCTACTCCCAGCCCCAATCTCCCCTTCCTCAACACCATTACAACTTGATCCAGGGTTCGCCCGATCACCTCTCAAGGGGTCAGGAAATAATTTTTTTCCCTGCCGCAGCATATTGGCATAGCACGGTCAGGGTTTTTTTGCCTTCCTCTGGACCAAGTCAGGATAGAAGATTCAGTTAATCCTTAAAAATCCTCCCCCCCCCCCCCGGTGTTTGGTGACCATGGTTAATCTGCAATACTCGGCAGAGACCACTTGGGATCTGAGGCGATTTGCGGCAATACTACCAGCCATCACCAAAAAATCCCTTCGAACTGAGCGACTTTTGAGAATCGATCGATGATCGACTATCAAAAATCTCAGCCGTTTACCCCAGCCTAAGTACATATCATGTGCTTTGATCAACACAAGATCGGCAGTAAAACACTGACTATAAATCCATGATTTCATCCTACAATACGATCTAGACTGCCTCTTTATTACAGAGAGCTAGCTCACAGCTGACTGTAACACCATTCTAGGAGAATTGGTGCCAGAAAACTTCCGTATTATAACGGAAAACAGAATAGGGCAAAGAGGAGGAGGACTGGCGGCGATCCATAAGACACATCTTGCGATCACAAAACCAGTCCTTCAAAACCCTCTTCCATTCATGGAAACCCTTACTCTGCAACTCCAAGCAAACTCCCAGGAGACCGTCTGGATTCTACTCTGCTATAGGCCACCTGGCCCAAAATCGCAGCTTTTCTCATCATTGACGGACTTTATCTCCACCTATACCCTTAACAGCAAACACCTTTTGCTGCTCGGGGACTTCAACCTCTGGGCCAACTCCCCGCAAGACCCAGTTGCCGATGCCTGCATTGACCACCTGGAAGGATTAGGGCTTCAGCAACTAGTATGTGGGCCCACATATGCTTCAGGTCACACGCTCGATCTTATTTTCAGACAAGATCTGGAAATAAACATTTTGGAAAATGAACCGTTGCCATGAACAGATCACCATGCAATTAAATTCATTATTTCCGAATTCCCCCCTTAACAAAAACATCAAATCCAGTGACAACATACTGGACTAGATGTCAGAAAAAGCTCCACTAGGAACTCTTTAAAGCCACGTTAAACGACTGAAAAAACACTGGATGCCATAAACACAGCCCTATTACAGTCAGCTGACTTAATAGCGCCGAAACGTAAAACCCACATCCGAAAAAATAACTCCAGCTGGTTTTAACAACCAACTGGCGTTACTGAAGCAAGAGCACAGAAGGGCGGAAGCCGCCTGGAAAAAAAGGTCTTCAGATGAGAACCTCTTCATCTACAAAGCAATAACAAGAAAATACCACAAAGAAATCTTCAAAGCCAAGAAAAACTATTTTTCTGAGGCTATCAACAGCGCCCTCAACCGCCCCCGCAAACTCTTCAAGCTGGTCACTCAGACCATGAATCCAGGATGTCTTGAAGCCCCCAATTCGGACACACAATTTTGCAAAGAATTATCGGATTACTTCATTAATAAAATCGAGGGAACCTGGCAAAGCATTCAGCAAAATAATTTCCCCCGTAGCCCCCCCCCCCCCTGCAATTATTTACACAACACCTGCAGTAATTCACCACTACCAGGTAAGTTCACGCTGGAACCCATCCCTATCCATGCCACTAAAAATATCATCGGTACTTTGCGTAACAGCACTGCGCCAAATTATATCATCCCCACCAAACTGCTAAAGGAATGCGCCGACATCCTGGCACCTCCTATCACGCAGCTTATTAACCAATCTTGAACCAGTTGAAGGAGGGCATAATTCGACCCATCTTGAAGAAACCCACCCTGGACCCCAAGGACCCACTCCACCGCCGTCCCATAACAGGCCTAAACGTTCTCTCCAAGGTAATGGAGAAAGTAGTGGTACAACAGCTGCAACAGCATCTAGATACCCACAACCTACTTGATCCACTTCAATCGGGATTCCGGCCCGGACACGGGAAGGAAACAGCATTGCTCAAGATATGGGACGACGCTCTCGAGGCCGCAGACGAAGGAGAATCTTGTCTTCTGGTTCTGTTGGACCTAAGCGCAGCCTTCGACACAGTAGACCTCAAGCTTTTATTGACTCGGCTAGTCGAAGTAGCCAAAGTCGCAGAAGGCGATTTATCTTGGTTCTCCTCTTTTTTGGAAAACCGATCGCAAACAGTGAAGTTAGGACCTTTTACTTCTGGAAAATGCACATTATCGTGCCGAGTCCCTCAAGGCTCCTCTCTGTCGCTGGTGTTATTCAACATCTACCTTCGTCCTCTTTTTGAAATCATCAGCAGCCAAAAACTGCTCTATCACTCATATGCAGACGACACGCAACTGTATTTCCGCATTTGCAATAAAAAGGATCACCACCTCAATCTAGAGACATGCCTCTCTTTGATAGAGGACTGGATGACAAAGAGTTATCTTAAACTCAACGGAGCGAAAACAGAACTTCTCCTGTTTCACGCCAAGCGTATGAATCAACCTGCAACAACTTGGACACCCCCGCCCATTCTGGGCAAAATCATCACCCCTAGCACCAAAGTCAAAAGTCATCTTTGACTCCTACATGACTATGGACGTACAAATAGGGTCAGTCGTCAGCGGATCTCACCATCTGCTGCGCCTACTACGTAGACTAATTCCTTTTATTCCCAAAGAAGACATAACGGTCGTGGTGGGAGCAATTGTAAACTCAAGATTAGACTATGCAAATGCCCTTTACCTTGGACTCCCCAAGTACCAAATCGCTCGTCTACAAGTCGTTCAAAATACGGCCGCCAGACTTGTGACTGGGAAAAAACCTTGGGAATCAATCTCACCTTCACTGAGATCACTTTATTGGTTACCAGTAAAAGACAGAATCATCTTTTTTAAAGCACTCTGTCTAACGCATAGATGTATTCATGGGAATGCTCCCCATTATTTATGCGAAAAAATAAAAGCTAATAATCCCAATCGCGTTCTGCGATCCACCAATCAAAATCTACTCCAGATACCGAAAGCCAACTACAAGTCCAAAGGAGATAGAAGATTCGCGGTCCAAGGCCCCAGACTATGGAATGCTTTACCAACCAGCATTCGGTTGGAGGAGAACCACTTAGCATTCAGGAGAAAGATCAAGACTCATCTCTTTTAATACCAAAGGAGACAGGAACAACAAGTGCCCAGAGGCGATTTAGTTCACATGTGTCGCGCTATATAAGTCTCCATTCATTCATTCATTCATTCAATGATAAAGAGCTACGGGTCTATCTACTTGATCTTTTAGTCACACTAGCTCCGCACATACCCGATATAGATTGGCGCCTAGATAGGGCCCATAGATCCTTGGCTCCCAAACCCCCCCCGGATCCAACCCAAGGGACATAGTAGTCCGTTTCCACTATTATGAAAGTAAGGAAGCCCTAACTACAGCTACACGCAACAAAAATCGCAACTTGGGTTTGCCACCTGTTCCAGAAGATGACCTTTAGCTCCCTTCGCCTGCACTGGCTACTAGGCCCCCTTCAGGTCCCTGCAGCAATCTGGATCCCAGTCCGTCGAAGACAACAGAAGGCTTTCTCCACACCGCAATGCTCCAATGTGCCTAGACCCCCCACCTGAAGCCCCGAGACATCCTTGATTTACAGCTCCTAGCTTTTTTTGATTCCCTGATACCTAGGATCTCGGCCGTTTTCCTCAGGTTTCTATGAGGAGTGCGCTCCCCTACAATCCATCATGATTGTGTGTTTTTTTTGGTTTTGTTTTATTTTCTTCTTCCTGAGGGGCCTGTTAAGTTCTGTTACTGATTTTTGTCCATTTTACCATGCGTTTTGGAAGGCTATGGTTTCCCCAGTTTGAGATGCTATCTGTTAACTGTCTGAGAATGGTCACTTTCTACAGGAGCAGGGCCTGAGCCCTTCATTCATGCTGTCTGTCATGTTCCTCTACATGTCCAAGGTGTCTTGGTCTCCTGAAGGTAATTTTTCCTTCAGGCTTTCAAAACATATTTTTTGTTATTTTTTCAGTTTTTTTTTTTCTTATCTTAGCATTTTGTTTTTGTTAAACCTTTCAATTATTTATCAGGTCATTTTTTGACCTGTTGTTCTTACATGTTGCTGCATGTAGTGAATTCGTCACACAATGTCTTATTGCTCAGAATTGCTGATGTGTACATTTTTATACCAGATTTCCTTGAGGTGGATTACCTCCTACCCATGTTAAAATGCCGTTTGCATATCTCTTCATGGTTATAGTATGGCTTTAAAGATATTTTCTTGTAATGTTAAGGGCTTGAATTCCTTGCGTAAGCGCTGGCTGGCCTTGAAGGAGTTCAAGTTCTCTGGAGCTGATGTGATAATGGTTCAGGAGACGCATTTCCGCCCAGGGGGTTCCTTTCAATTTGCATCTAGAATGTTTATATGGCCTCAGATCCAACTGGGAAAGCTGGAGTGGCTATACTAATTAAACGTTCGTGCCCCATACGGATTCTAGCTTCAACTCTGGACCCCCGGGGTCGGTATGTCCTCCTGAGCTGTGTCTACCAGAATACCTCCTTCACCTTAGCTAATATTTATGCACCCAACACGGGGCAGATTAGTTTTCTCACTGGAGTTCTTGATCGGCTGCATTCTTTTTCTCAGCCTTTCACGATCGTAGGTGGGGATTTCAATATGTGCATGTCTCCTAACAGGGATAGACGTGTTCTGTTTCACCAGACTCCATCTCTTCAGGTTCTGAAATTGTCCACCTCCTTCCGTAAATTGATTCGCTCCCATAATCTTTTTGATGCATGGAGAGTGAAACATCCTACTCAACGCCAATATACTTTTTTCTCCCCTCCACACAAATTCAAGGACTGAATTTCTTTAGTCCACTCAGGGTACCTGTTTATCCACATCGCCATTTCTTTACCTGTACAAAATGTATGTGCTTAGTAGTTCGTTAAGACATTGTATACCTGCATTCCTTCAAACTGTTATTGATTCATGTGTATTCTCTTTTGTATGACTTGAAAAATGTATAAATAAACAATAAAAAATAAATAATGTGTGGGGGTCCCCCCAAATTCAATTACCAGGCCCTTCGGGTCTGGTATGGATATTAAGGGGAACCCTGCGTCAAATTAAAAAAAAAATATGTGGGGTTCCCCCCAAATATCCATTCCGGACCCTTCAGGTCTGGTATGGATTTTAAGGGAAACTCTACCCCAAATTTAAAAAAAAATGCCGTGGACCCCCACAATTTTTTTTTTTATGAATGACTTTTCTCTGTATTGCCGGGAGCCGACAATTCATTATAGCCACAAGTGAATGTCCAACTCTACATGAGAAAGTGGTCTCAGATCTTACAGCACGACATCTCCTTATTGGATTGGGAAAGCATATGGAAGCACACTTCCAAGATCTCTCCATGTGTGTCCCATAAGGAAACCGCATACAAAGTCCTGTCGCATTGGTATAGGACTCCAGATATTTTACACGCCCGCAATCAAACAGTCTCAAAACAATGCTGGAGATGTAATAATGCGGTAGGTACCCACTTCCACATATTTTGGGAGTGTCCCCCTGTTCACCAATTTTGGCTATGAATACAGGAGCTGTTGGAACGACTGGTTGGTATTCCTGTCTCTTTAACGCCCATGCACTGTTTACTAGGTCTCCCCTTTCCTGGTATTTCTAAGACCCTTCAGGTCTGGTATGGATTTTAAGGGAAACTCTACCTCAAATTAAAAAAAAATGCCGTGGATCCCCATAATTTTTTTTAATGAATGACTTTTCTCTGTATTGCCGGGAGCCGACAATTCATTATAGCCGCAAGTGATTTTAAATTACTTTTTTTCCTTCAGAAATTACACTTTGTGCAGGGACAGTTATAAGCATGGGAAACAAGCGCTACTTTTTAGGCATACTATACACCCCCCCCCCCCATGGTACGAAATTTAAAGGAATGTTTCACTTTTATTGTTTCACTTAAAGGGAATTATTAAAATCACTGCTGCCAAAAAAAAATGCATTTTTTTTTACTTTTTTTGCATTGATACATGTCCCCTGGGGCAGGATCCAGGTCCCCAAACACTTTTTATTACAATAACTTGCATTAGCCTTTAAAATTAGCACTTTAGATTTCAAACGTTCGAGTCCCATAGACTTTAACAGGGTTCTAAAGTTCACACGAACTTGCCGCGAACACCCCAAATAGTTCCCATGTCCGGCGAACAGGCAATGTTCGAGTCGAACATGAGTTCTACTCGAACTCGAAGCTCATCCCTAGTTGTCACTACTGTCACATAACGGACTTGTCAGTGCATACATATATACATAGTTAGGACACATGTTAATACATAAACACCTATTACACATCCCTAAACACGCCATGAGTGGAAGAAGTAGCCATAGAGTCCCTTCCAGCCTTACAAATGTGGCCTGTGCATCCAAGTGGTAATGACCCCTGAAATGAAAGGATTAAATAAAAGAGGAAGCAATTCAAATGTAAATATACACATTTTTTTATTGTGTGTTTTATGAAAGTTTTATTATGGATCTATACACATTTTTTTCATTTTCCAACTATATATATTCCGAATAAACCAAGAGTCCTTTAGTAAAATCAATTGGCCAGAAGTGAAGATCTAGTGATCCTCTCGCCCATTCGCTGATACGCTTTTGACCAAAAGATTCCAAGCCTGCCCACCACGGCAAGGTAGACTCTTCTAGGGCAGGACCTGCACTAACTACACTAAGCTACCCTACTGGATGCTAGTCATCCTTTTTCTAATGTTGGGTGTATGTTTGTAGTAGGTCTCATCCTATAATCTGTGTGTGCGATCTACTCTCTCCTAATTTGGTTGTCTGTCTGTGTACATCTCTCTAAAGCATGGAGTGGTCAGTTTATGTACATCTGGATGTCCTCTGTTAGTGTAGGTCAGTGCATGTCAGTCCAGTGTGTGTCAGTAAAAAAAACTTTCATCAGTAATCAACATAAAAATATAAAATTAAGATTCCTTAATATGTACAACTGACACAAGCAAAGGATTGAAGGAGAGTTCTACTACCTACCTGCCAGGTATAGGTGACCATGTCAGTGTCCCTTGTGTCTGCACCATCATACCGGCAGTAGTGCGGCCGCTTTATGGAGGCACCAGACCGATTTGTCTGACAACAATGCTGTGGATTTTTGCACCCACTGACACCATTGTTGGTGGATATTATTGCATCCACTGACTTTTTATCCTTTACAAGCAAGGAAGCTTCCATCTTAATTTCTGTTTGATCTGCAGTTCTCATGGTGTTCTATAGGTGATCAGCCATGACACCAGCCATATGATGTTTTTATAGTTTGGTTGAAAGCAACCTGTTCTGCTTTAAAAGTGTCCTATAATATGATAAAAAGTACATTTGAAAATTGATAGTCCTTCAGTCTGTTAGATACCCTGCTGCCAGGTTTTGGCAACTGGCTAGGTGCCCTGCGTGGCTGAATGCCCTGCTGATGGGGTCTGGAAGCTGGCTGAGTTCCCCCGCAGATCAGATCCTTTAAGAAGTACAACACTTCGATTTTTGCAGCTCCACAAGGCAGAAAATATCCCAATGCTGGGATCCCATGGACTATCTACAGGCTTAACATGAAGTCCTTAACCCATACTGCATTTCATTTTAACAGTCACCCAGGTTTTTCCAAGGAATTGGTTCCCCAGCAAAGGTCCCCTAATGCACTTGGAGTCGCAGAGGCACACATTACAACTGGATCAGGACAAAATTCAAATGGAAATATGCCCTCACCCAGAACACCTCTACCACTGAAGCTGTAAGTGTAAGTGTATTTTAACAGTCAGCCAGGTCTTACCAAGACATTGGTTCCCCAGCAAAGGTCCCCTAATGCCCTTGGAGTCGCAGAGGCAAACATTACAACTGGATTAGGACAAACGTCAGATGGAAATCTGCCCTCACCCAGAACACCTCTACTACTGGAGCTGTAAGTGCTGAACAGTCACTCAGGTCTTACCAAGACATTGGTTCCCCAGCAAAGGTCCCCTAATGCCCTTGGAATCTCAGAGGCACACATTACAACTGGATTAGGACAAACGTCAGATGGAAATCTGCCCTCACCTAGAACACCTCTACTATTGAAGCTGTAAGTTTAAGGCCTCGTACACACGATCGGACATATCCGATTAAAACGGTCCGCGGACCATTTCCATCGGATATGTCCGATCTGGAGTTTGATCCGATGGTGTGTACACACCATCGGATCAAATTCCCCGCCGGCGGACGGCGCGGTGACGTGTCGGTGACGCGGCGGCGACGTTGACGCCGCCACGTTACCGCACCAGGAAGTAAAACACTTCCACGCATGCGCCGAATCCATTCGGCGGCGGCGCGGCGGCGGTGCGGGACGACATGTCTGCTGGTAAGTGTACTAACCAGCAGACATGTCGGGCGGACAGATTCCCACCGGGTAGATTTCAAAGCATGCTTTGAAATCTGTCGGGTGGACAAATTTGTCTGCTAGCCCATACACACGATCGGAGATGTCTGCTGCAACGGTCCATCGGAGCGTTTTCAGCGGACATATCCCCTCGTGTGTACGAGGCCTAAGTGTATTTTAACCACTTCAATACCGCTTCACGTCCAAAGACGTGAACAGCGCAGACCTGAGGCGCCGGGTTGACGTCTTTGGACGTGATTTGCTTGTAATTCCCCGTGCGCGCCACAGGGTGGCGCGCGGCGGGGAAAAACAGTCCCGACGCATCACCGAGGATCCGATGCGTGTACCCGGCGGCCGCGATGTCCGTCAGGTACACGCGATCGTCGGTGAGACAGCAGGGACGTGGAGCTCTGAGTGTAAACACAGAGCTTCACGTCCTGTCAGTGAGGTGACAGATGCTGTTTCTCTTGTACATAGGGAGACAGCATCGGTCACCTCCCCCAGTCACCCCCCTCCCCCCATACAGTTAGAACACACCCAGGCAATACATTTAACCCCTTCCTCACCCCCTAGTGTTAACCCCTTCAATGCCAGTCACATTTATACAGTAATTAGTGCATTTTTATAGCACTGGTCGCTGTATAAATGTGAATGGCGCCAAAAATGTGTCAAAAGTGTCCGATGTGTCCGTCGCAATATCGCAGTCCCAATAAAAATCGCAGATCGCCGCCATTACTAGTAAAAAAAAAAATATAAAAAAAAAAAATCATAATTATGTCCCCTATTTTGTAGGTGCTATAACTTTTGCGCAAAGCAGTCACTTATTGTGATTTTTTTTTTTTTTTTTTTACAAAAATACGTAGAAGAATACGTATCGGCCTTAACTGAGAAAAAAAATATAAAAAAAAAAATGGGATATTTATTATAGCAACAAGTAAAAAATATATATATATTTTTAAATTGTCGCTCTTTTTTTCATTATAACGCAAAAAATAAAAACCGCACGGGCGATCAAATACCACCAAAAGAAAGCTCTATTTGTGGGGAAAAAAGGGACGCCAATTTTGTTTGGGTGCCACGTCGCACGACCGCGCAATTGTCAGTTAAAGCGACGCAGTGCCGGAAGCTGAAATTTCGCCTGGGCACGAAGGGGGTTTATGTGCCCAGTAAGCAAGTGGTTAACAGTCACTCAGGTCTTACCAAGACATTGGTTCCCCAGCAAAGGTCCCCTAATACCCTTGGAATCGCAGAGGCAAACATTACAACTGGATCAGGACAAAATTCAGATGGAAATCTGCCCTCACCCAGAACACCTCTACTACTGGAGTTGTAAATAAAAAGCAGAAATCTGGACCACTGGGCTTTGGCACAACATAAGCAAATGGCTCATGAAATTTGTCTATAGGAATCTTGGACCAAACTGGTAACTAATGCCAGCCATGCAACAAGCATGGAGATGTGGAGGTATTAGACCTCTGGAGCTAATAATATCTTAACCCTAGAAACAGAGACTGGCTGGGCAGCAGAAAAATGATCAGTGGCATATGGCTGGGAAACAGGTGAAATACCGATGGATTTAAGCCGGATAGCAGGTAAAGGATTAGTAGAGTCAGATTGACAATAGTTAGAGGATCAATGGCATCAGACTGGATAGCTGGTGGTGTATCAGCAACATTAGCCTTGTCAGCGGGTAAATGAATTGTAGTGTCAGCCTGAGCAGTAGGTAGAAGATCAGTGGCATCAGATTTGATAGCTTTTGGCATATCCATGAAGTCAGGCTGGTCAGCGGGTGAGGATCAGTGCCATATGGCTGGGTAGCAGGTGAAATACCAATGGATTCAAGCTGGATAGCAGTTAAAGGATTAGTAGAGTACACAGCCTGGCCACATACAGAGGCCCAACATTGAAGTAGCAACTTCAGGCGTTCTAGGAGCATAAATTACACATCTAGGGCCAGATTCAGAAAGCATTTACGCCAGCATATCTATAGATACGCTGCGTAAATACTAAGAATAGCCAGCGTATCTTTTTTTGCTATTCAGAAAAGAAGATACGCCGGCTTTCTTCTAAGATACGAGCGGCGTAATTCGCTTACACCGTCGTATCTTAAGTTACATATTTACGCTGGCCACTAGGTGGCGCTTCGCGTAAATTATGCAAATTAGCTATTTACTATTTAACGTCGTTTGTGTAAGCGTGAGACCGGCGTAAGGTTACCCCTGCTATAGCAGGCGCAGCCAATGTTAAGTATGGACGTCGGGACCACGTCGAATTGAACGTCCGTTACGTCGTTTGCGTAAATTGTTCGGGAATGGGGCTCGACGTTAGTTACGTTTCGCGCATGCGCACTGGGAACGTCCACGGACGCCGCATGCGCCGTCCAAAAAAAATGGCACTTACGTGGGGTCATGATTCATTTACATGAATCACGCCCCCACCTTCCAAATTTGAATTGCGCGGCCTTGTGCCGCCACAGATACACTACGCCACCGTAACTTACGGCGTAATTCTTTTCTGAATAAGGAACCTGACGCTGATAGTTACGGCAGCATAGTGTATCTGAGATACACTACACCTGCCTAAAAATAGGCAGATGTCTCTGAATCTGGCCCCTAATCTCTCAACCACCTATTACACTTTTGAAGGCCCTGGAGCAACAAACAGGACAATGGAAATGCCCACAAAGTGACCCCATTTTGGAAAGCAAATACCCCAACGTATAATCTATAAGGCATAATGAGTCTTTTGAATGGTTAATTTTTTTTCAGAAGTTTTGGGGAAATGTGGAAAAAAAATTAAAAAGCTTTTTTTTTTACACAAAGTTGTCCATTTATAAGATGTTTCCAACATATAGCATCTGATGGGAACACCTGCTGTGGGGTGGGCTCTGATGGAGACACCTGTTGTGGGGTGAGCTCTGATGGGGACACCTGCTGTGGGGTGCGCTCTGATGGGGACACCTGCCGTGGGGTGGACTATGATGGGGACACCTGCTGTGGGGTGGGCTCTGATGGAGACACCTGCTGTGGGGTGGGCTCTGATGGAGACACCTGCTGTAGGATGTACTCTGATGGGGACATCTTCTGTGGGGGGCTCTAATGGGGACACCTGCTGTGGCGGGCTCTGATGGGGACACCTGCTGTTGGGTGGGCTCTGATGGGGACACCTGCTGCGGGGTGGACTCTGATGGGGACACCTGCTGTGGGGGGCTCTGATGGGGACACCTGCTGTGGGGTGGGAGGAGTAAATAAGTATGTTGGATTTAGTTATTGTGCACTTTTTTAATGTATATTAATTGTTTTTTTGTGCACATTATTTGTGACAGCAGTATTTGCACTGTAAACATTTTTTATTTATATAAAGTGTGGAGCTGTGGTTTCTGTAGGCTTTGTGTGCGTGCGTGCATAGGGGATTGGGGGCCTCCATGTCCATTTTGCTTGGGACACCAAAATTCCTTCAAACGGCCCTGCCTGCATATTTATAGCACTGTTCGCTGTATAAATGTGAATGGTCCCAAAAATGTGTCAAAAGTGTCCGCCATAATGTCGCAGTCCCAAAAAAAAAAACAGATCACCGCCATTACTAGTAAAAAAGAAAAAATAAATTCATAATTATGTCCCCTATTTTGTAGGCGCTATAACTTTTGCGCAAACCAGTCACTATACGCTTATTGCGATTTTTTTACCAAAAATGTGTAAAAGAATAAGTATCGGCCTAAACTGAGAGAAAAAATATAGTTTTTTTTTCAAAATTGTAGCACAAAAATAAAATACGCAGGGTGATCAAATACCGCCAAAAGAAAGCTCTATTTGTGGGGGAAAAAGGACGTCAATTTTGTTTGGGAGCCACCTCGCACGACCGCGCAATTGTCAGTTAAAGTGACCCAGTGTCGGAAGCTGAAAATTCGCAAGCAAGTGGTTAAATATACCATGTACCTGCAATAAACTCACCACTTACTACTGTTCGCTAAGATATACTCAGAATCACTGCGCCATGAACACCATTGCACTTCTCTGTGCGCACCCCAGTAGTAAAAAAAAAATGTGATCTGATTTTCATTTAAGTCACAACAATAGGCAAACAGAATGTGCTTAGGCCAATAACATACAAACAATTCTAAGTTGGTGTGTATTTACTGAACTAACTCATTAAAATCAAAGTGCTGGGGGAAAAAATAAGTGAACCCATTGACTTTGACATAAGCTAATTGGAGTCAACAGTTTGCACACCTAGGGCCAGATTCAGAAAGATGAATGAAGTGGGGGTGTGATTCATGTAAATGAATCATGACCCCACGTAATTCACGTTTTTTTGGACGGCGCATGCGTCCATGGACGTTCCCAGTGTGCATGCGTGAAATCACGTTGCTTTTCCTCAATGTAAACGACGTGAACGTAACTAACGTCGAGCCCCATTCCTCGAACGATTTATGCAAACGACGTAACTGACGTACAATTCGACGCTGTCCCGACGCCCATACTTAACATTGGCTACGCCTCCTATAGCAGGGGTAACCATACGCCGCTCTAACGCTTATGCAAACGACGTAAACTACGACGCGCCGCCGCAAGTACGTTCAGGAATTGGCGTAAATAGCTCATTTGTATATATTACGCGAAAACCGCCGTAAGCGCCACCTAGCGGCCAGCGTAATAATGCAACTACGATACGACGGTGTAACAGACTTACGCCGCTCGTATCTTAGAAGAAAGCCGGCATATCTTGTTTTCTCAATAGCAAAAAAAGATACGCCAGTTATTCTTAGTATTTACGCAGCGTATCTCTTGATACGCTGCGTAAATAGTTTTATGAATCCGGCCCCTAGAGTCCAATTAACAAAATTAGTTTGGAAGTGGGGATTAGAGCTTCTTTCATAAAAGACATTTAAACAATTTAAGATTGCTGTTCATAAGAAGCATCAGCTGATGTGAATGATGCCTTGCAAAAAGGAGCTCTAGATATGATCTAGACTAATTGATCTGCATAAGGCTGGAAAGGGATGCAAAGCAATTTTGAGGTGTTCAGGCATCCATCAGTCGACAGTTAGACAAATTGGGCCAGATCCACAAAGATTCACAAAGATCTACTGATACGCCGACATAATTCCAATTTCCCGCCGGTGTATCATTGTTTTGTATCCACAAAACAAGATATGCCGGAATTACGCTAAGAAACGACTGGTGTAACGTTATTACACCGTCGTCTCTAAGGTGCATATTTACGTTGGACACCAGGGATGGACTGGCCATTGGGACTACAGGGAGTTTCCCGGTGGGCCGATGGCTCAGTGGGCCGGCTTCAGTGACAGCGGACCGCTGCCCCCCTCCACTGCTCTGTCTCTCCCTTCCCGCAGCGCTCACCTCCTCTCCCTCTCCGCAGCGCTCATCTGGGGGGAACAGAGAAGCAGGGGGAGGAACAGAGGAGCAGGGACGACGACAGAGGAGCATGGGGGAGGGAACAGATAGCAGAATCAACAGCTATGGCCTGGGAGTTTCTCACTTCTACCTAATCTTGTCCCATAAGGGGGAGCACCGAACTGATTCTTTGCCCCGTGTGAAATAATGTCTAGCTGCCCCACTGGTACTGCCTATAAGAGTACCAGTACTAGCCGTTCTACTCTAATAAAGTAGAACGGCTAGTGGCTAGTGAAGGGGGAGAGGGGGCTTGGGTGGCCGGGGGGAGGGTGCGGGAGTAGTCCGGCCACCATGGGAGAGACCTGTCAAAGTGGGCCAGTCTGGATGAAGTTCAGGGCCAAATTTTTGTCCCAGTCCAGCCCTGTTGGACGCTAAGGGCGCTTTCCAGTGTAAAATATGCAAATGAGCGATATACGCAAATCCACGAACGTACGAGCGGCCGGCGCGTTCCCTTTACGTTGTTTGAGTAAGCGTATCTCCGGCGTAAAGCTACCCCTGCTATATGGAGGCGTACGCAATGTTAAGTATGGACGTCGGGCCAGCGTCGTTTTTTTCGTCGTTCACGTCGTTTGCGTAACCCGTTCGCGAATAGGGAATTGCGTAAGTTACGTACACGTCGTTTTCATTGACTATTTGCGATGTGATTTCACGCATGCGCACTAGGATACGTCCACGGCCGGCGCATGCACAGTGTAAAAAAAGCGTAGTTTGCGTCGGGTCATTCATAATTATAATAAAACACGCCCCCCACTAGTAAATTTTCATCGGACATGTCTCCTCGTGTGTACGCAGCCTAATAGACAGGGCATCCATGCAGAACACCACAGAGGAAGCCGCTGCTCTGCAAAAAAAAATATTGCTGTTTGCCTGAAGTTTGCCAAAGAGCACCTTAGCAAACGGCAATGTTTGTGTGGACTGTTAAAACAAAAGCTGGTTTGTTCAGGAAGAATACTCAGCACTATGTATGGTGCAAATAGGACATAGCTTATAAATATAAAAGCATTATACCAATGGTGAAGTATGGTGGAGGAAACAGCATGATTTGGGCTTGCTTCACCGCCCCTGAGTTGAAGAAGTTTTGTCAAAAATTCCTCCTAAACTTTGTACAGGCCTGATCCAGGGCTACCGAAAGCACTTGCTTGAAGTCATTGTTGCCAAATGAGGTTCGACTAGATATGAACTCCAAGAGTTCACTTACTTTTTCCTTCAGTACTGTGAATGTTTAATCACTTCCCGCCTGGTAAATAGTGAATTGATGTCCGGGAAGTGCTTTCATTATCCTGGCTGGACGTCTATTGACGTCCTGCAGGATAACAGCCGCCGCGTGCCTGGGGGGGCATGCATCGCGGCGATCGGTGATGCAGTGTGTCAGTCTGACACACTGCTACACTGATCTCGGTAAAGAGCCTCCAGCTGATCAACTTACATGATCAGCCGTGTCCAATCAATCACGGCTTATCACAATGTAAACAGGAAAAGCCGCAGATCGCCGCGAGTAGAGGAGAGCCAAGCCAATTTATCAGAGCAGCCCCCCCTCGGATCACCGCACAGGACCACCAGCATGCCGCCCAGGACCACCAGGGATGGGCATCCACATTGGACCACCAGGTATGCCCCCTAGACCACCAGGGAATGCCAATCAATGCCCAGGCAGCTGCCAACCAGTGGCCATTCAAAATCTCTGCCAGAGCCAGTGCCACCAGGGATACCCATCCGTGCTGAATATCAGTGCCGCATGTCAGTGCCCATTAGTGCCCATCAGTGCCATGTATCGATGCCACCCATAAGTACCCACCATTGCAGTCTTTCAGTGCCCATCAGTGCCACCCATGAGTGCCCATCAGTTCTGCCTATCAATGCCCATCAGTGCTGCATATCAGTGCCACCCAACAGTGCCGCCTACCAGTGTCCATCAATGCCACATATCAGTGCCCATCGTCAGTGCCCGTCAGTGCCACCTCATTGGCGCTGCCAAATCGGTGCTGCCTTATCAGTGCCCATCAGTGCCGCCTTATCATTGCCCATCAGTGAAGGAGAAAACGTACTTATTTACAAAATTTTTGGTCTTTTTTTATTTGTATAGCAAAAAATAAAAACCCCGATCAAATACCACCAAAAGAAAGCTCTGAAAAATTCTGTTTGGGTACAGTGTAGAATGACCGCCCATTGTCATTTAAACAGCGACAGCTCAGAAAGCTGAAAATTGGCTTGGGCAGGAAGGGGCGTAAATGCCTGGTGTGGAAGTGGTTAACAACTTGCCTACTAGGCACTTTTACCATTTTCCTGCCTAGGCCAATTTTCAGCGCTGTCACATTTTGAATGACAATTGCATGGTCGTGCAACACTGTACCCAAAAGTGGTGGTTAATAGGTGTGTTCAACAGAAACACAAGCAATTTTAATTGTTTCTGGGTTATCAGTTTAGGCACATTGGGCCGGATTCACGTAGAGCGGCGCATCTTTGTGCGGGCGTAGCGTATGTACTTACCCAAGATACGCTGATGTAGGCAAGTTACGTTGGGCGGCAGAAGCCTATTTTTCAGGCGTAGGGATACGACGGCGCAGGGATACGACGGCGCACATTTGTTTGTCCATTGCTGTAACTTTGATGAGGAACAGATCACATTTTATGACATTTTACAAAGGTCATTCTGCCTTAATAATCTTTGTAGTCCTGAGACATTAGTACATTATGAATGGCAAGAGCAGTAAAATCACTTTAATAAAAAAGTGTACTTGTGAGACAAATGACTGTTGAAATGGGGTCATCCACCTGATCATCACATCCTCCCAAGAAAGGCTTAGGCTGGGTTCACACTAGTGCGAGTGGGATGAGGGTTTCTCCGCATCCAATTCGTATGTCAGGGGACTGTGACCTGCTCTCAATGGAGTTCGCAGAAGAGTCCCGTGTGTTTTCTGGTCCGTTTCAGGTCTGAATCCAGCCAAAATGTGTGCCTGATCCATCCTTGAAACGGAGAACAAGGATGCACCAGACCCCCTTTTGTGAGAAGCTCAACATAGCAGTATGAACCCAACCTAAAGCCCCATACACACGATTGGAAGTTTTTGACAACAAACTTCAAAAATAAGCAGGTTTTCCAAAAAATCTGACCGTGTGTACGCTCCATCGGACACACTTTTTCGGTTTTCATCGGACAAAAGTTTGCTCTGCAAACGAAAAACTTTTCGGCAACAAAAGTCTTATGCCCTGTACACACGATCGGTTCATCCGATGAAATGGAATGATGGATTTTTTCATCAGATATCCGATGAAGCTGACTTTCATCAGTCTTGCCTACACACCATTGGTTAAAAAACGATTGTGTCAGAACGCGGTGACATAAAACACAACAACGTGCTGAGAAAAATGAAGTTCAATGCTTCCGAGCATGCGTTGACTTGATTCTGAACATGCGTTGATTTTTAATCGATTGATTTCCCCACAGACAATCTTTTTTTTCTATCGTTTTTTTAACCATCAGATAATTTTAAAACAAGTTCCTAGTTTTTTCACCGATGGATAAAAAACTGATGGGGCTCACACAGGATCAGTTTGTCTGATGAAAACAGTCCATCAGACGAACCGATCGCGTGTACGTGGCATTAGGGTGCAAAGTCCTATTGTGTGTATAGAAATCCATCATACAAACACGCATTCACAGAACCAATGTTAAAATCAACCAACAATAGCAGAAGTTGACCAAAGGGTGGCGGTAAAGAGCAGAAAAGAGCAGAAAAATCACGTGATTTGGGGAAAGTTTGCAGAAAAAGTCCTGCCGTGTGTATGCTATGGGTGTTCCCAGCCAACGCCCTTCAAACAAAAATCCACGGAAAAATGTGTTTGAAGTCCTACCGTGTGTATGGGGCTTTAGACTGTAGCATGTGAGCCTGTGACATATCTCACTTGCTGTAGTCATACTGTATAAATAATTAGAAATCTTTCTACCTAATTGGCACTGTCACCTATTTTTTAATTTTTTTTTTAGTTTTTTAATTACACCTGCACTTTACTATGGTTATGGAGATCTATGTTGGCTTCTAATGGTAGCATTATTTTTTATTTAAAGCTTGCAGCTTGACTCACATGCTCATGTACACATGATTCAAAAAGACTGGTAACTAGGGATGAGCTCCGCGTTCAATTCGAACGTATGTTCGAATCGAACATTGTCTGTTCGTACGTCCGACGAAATTCGAACAAAACGGGTCATCGTGCCAAATTCGAGTAACGCGCAACGGCCCACAATTCACTGCGGCATTGCGCGCTGATGATTGGCCAAACATGCACTATGACCCTGCATGCTTGGCCAATCACAGCGCGCAAAATACAGAGAGCCATAATTGGCCAAAGCCGAGGTGGCTTTGGCCAATTATGGCTCAGGGCTTTAGCACACGCCCCACACTATATAAGGCCACCTGCTGGGTGGCCTCATGTAGTGTGTTCCAGCGCTGAACAGAGATCAGTCAGAGAGACAGAGAGATTGGGGTAGATTCATGTAAAATGGCGCATCGTTGCTCCGGCGTGGCGCATCTTTTGTCCGCTACGCCGTACCAGCGCGGAGAGGCATTTACTGTATTCATCATTTTTTCACTCACCTGCGTAGCGGTTTTTCGACGGCGTAAGGGGGCGGAACTGGAAGTGGGCGTCACCACATGCAAATGATGGTCTGGCGGTGGCGCTGAGAGATCCGTACGGTGTATCTTAAACGGCGCATGCGCACTGATGGCACCTGGCTGTCTGGCTCCTGTGCGCATGCGCAGTACGGCGCCTAGGTCACCACCAAGATCCGCCGCACCACTTCCTACTCGTGCATAAATACGCACACAGAAGCGCCACTCCCTTGCAAAACGTGACCAGCATTTTTTTGGAATTGCCAGGGCTTTTGCATTTAGGATGGCTGCACCAGACACTGCCAGTGACCGCAGAATGTTTAACTTCAGCCCTCAGGAGAAGGCTGTGATAACCGATGCGCTCTCCCAACATGGGTCCCGCCTCTATGGGCCACAGAGTGCCAACACTGGCAAATCGGAGAAGACACGCATTTATGCCGAAATCACCAGGCAGGTTAATGTTGTCGGTGTGGCGGAGAGGGAGCCCAAGCATATCCGCAAAAAAATAAACGATATGCGGAGACTGGTCAAAGACAAGCTTGTGACAATGAGAAAGCATGCCAGTGGCACAGGTGGAGGACCAGCCACAAGAATCAGCCTGACTGCAGAGGACATGGTAGTGGCCAGGTTGCTGGATAGGGAGCTGGTGGAGGGTCTTCCGGGCTTCGAATCAGGGGATCAGCCTTTGAGGTCAGGTAAGTCTGTTTTATCTGCTTTGTGGTGTGTTGCATGGGTGGGGGGGGGGGTTTACATGTGACAAGTGTGTGGCTCCTCCAACATGTGATTGTTTTGTGTCATCCACAGATGTGCAGGATGGAGCTGGGCCGTCATTGGATGCAGGGCGAGCCACCCCATCCATGGTGGAGATCGCCCCTACAGCATTACTTGAGGGGGTTGAGGAGGAGCACGTCGGGCTAGAAGAGGCTGCTATGTATATGCTGGAGGAGACCCCCATACCTGGCCACTCCCAAACCACCCCCCCTTGCTAGATTCCCCCTCAAGGGACACCATCCCCTCCAGGGATTCTCCCTCAAGGGACACCATCCCCTCCAGGGATTCCCCATCAAGGGACACCATGCCCTCCAGGGATTCCCCATCAAGGGACCTCCCCTACACCCGTCCTCCAGCCTCTCAGGCCTCTAGGAAGGCAACAAGGAAAACCCGAGGAGTCCCTGACGAATTTGAAGATCACCTGGCAAGGGACCAGACAAGACAGACCCGCCATATTGGTTCTCTTGCTGGTGATCTGCATCGGGTCGCAGATAGCCTGGCGTCCTCGGCCGAGAGCCAGGCTGCTTGCACTGTGGCAGTGCAGGAAGCCATCACCCAGCAGACTGGCCAGAATACTGCTATAAACGATAGTCTGCAGGACGTTGTGGGGAACGGGGCAGCCCTTCTGTCCTGCCTGGTGGACCTGCAGACCACCACATCTGGCCTGGTCTCCGAGGTCCGGAGCCTGGCAGCTGCTGTCCGTGAGGAGGGGAGGCAGACACGGCGACAGCAGCGCAGCAATACCACCCGCCGGCTGCAGATGCAGGCTGCCACCAATACATACCTCCACCGGATAGCCGTGGCAATGGAGGGCAGCCAGGCAGTGAGGGAAAGAGTGGGGGAGGTTTAACCACCAGCCCCCCCAGCCCCCCCACCTGTGGCTCGCCCCAGGCAACTGCGCCCCAGGAGCCTAGGGACAAGAAGGAGCCCACGACAGGGCCGTTGATTTATGAAAAATTTTGTTTGATACTCAGATTATGAGTTTTATTTTTGTTTATCTCCCTGCACACGGTGAGGAGTGCAGGCTACAGTGTGAATGAGGTGTGAATGTGTGGGGGTGACACTCCTGCCATTAAGGGGTGTCACCCTCAGTCGTTGGTGAGAAATTATCACCACGACACGTGTGAATGGTGTATGAATGTACAGCAACATAATTGGAGCCGTGGCGTGGCGTTGCTGCTCCCAAGTCCCATGTGGTGTACTTGGGTCTAATCCAATTTGATGTGGATGTGGTGTGTGTGTGCGCTAGGGATCACAGTGGTGTGCATGCATGCATTCTCATTGTGCCATGATTAATGTGTGTGTTTAACGTGAAAAGTAGCCAACCACAAGGACCCTCCTGACTGCTCTTTCCTCAGCAGACGGGGGACCCTCGGGCAAGGGGGGACTGTGTGGTTCGGGGGTCAGGTCATCACGTAAGTCAATCTCCAGGCCCTTTCTCACGGCAAAGTTGTGCAGCATGCAACATGCCCCAATGATCTGGCACACAAAGTTTGGGGAATACAACAGGGTCCCCCCAGACTCATCCAGGCATCGGAAACGGGACTTCAGGAGGCCAAAGGTGCGCTCCACGACTGCACGGGTTTTGATGTGTGCTTCATTGTATCTTTGCTCTCCTCTGGTTTGGGGATCCCGGAATGGAGTCATGAGATGGGGTCCCAGTGCATATGCCGCGTCACCTGGTAATGAAAAGACAGAAGGATGTTAGTAGTGCATGTGCCCGTTGTGATGTGTGCATCATGGGAGTGGATAGTCATGCCTGCCACCCATATCACTCACCAACCAGCCAGCTGTCCCCATACACGTTCTGTTCAAATTCTGTGGAGATGGTGCTTTGACGGTATATGTAGCTGTCATGGCTGGACCCAGGGTCCTTGGCACGGACGTGCCATATTAGGCCTTGCGCATCAACTATCACCTGTACGTTGATGGAATGCCAATGCTTCCGATTGCAGTATATGTGCTCTGTGTCCCGGGGGGGCCATAGTGCCACATGTGTGCAATCAATGGCCCCCACAGTGTTGTAGAAATCTGTCATTGCCTTCCTCCGCAGCTCCTCAGTGGTGGGTTTGATGATTTGGTTGGCCATGCGTCTGAGGATTGCTGGGACAACCTGGTGCACACATCTGCTCATGGTGGACTGTGACATCCCAGCCACCACTCCACTTGTACGCTGGAATGATCCACTGGCAAGGACATGGAGTGTTGCCAGTACCTTCACCAGTGGCTGCACTGCTTGTGAGCGGTGTGTCTGGCTGGTGATGTCATCCTGCAGGGTTGTGGTTAGTTCCAGGATGGCTTCAGGGCTGAATCTGAATAGGCGAAACACCTCCAAATCACTCATGCCAAACACGTCAATGCGCGTGCGGAATATCCTCTCCCGTGCCCTCCTACGTGCACGTCGACGCTGTAGGGCTATGAGCAAGGCTGCCCCTGGCATGTTGGCTGACAGATATGTTGTCCAGCAAGTGTTTTTGCTCAATTCGTCTGTAACAGTGTTGCTTTAGCTGCTCTCCAGCTGATCTGTTCAACTCCTGTGCAAAGTTACCCCTGCTTTATGAGGGGTGACTTTCCGCAGGAAATTGCAGTTACGCGCACCGGGTTACGCCGGCGCCAGACAACCGTACGTTTCTGAATCGGCGGTTCTCCCTCATTTGCATATTTGAATAGGTAATCCATGGGAACGGTTGATCTGTCCCGCGTAAAGATGCACCAAAGCCACACCGGCGTGAAAAAGTTACGCTGGTAAGAAGTAGCCTATTTGAAGGCAGATCTGGTATAGTAGGTACGGCGCATGGATCCGACGGCGCTAAGTAACATCTCTAAAAACGCCGGAGTAAGTGCTACATGAATCTACCCCTCGTCTTTTTATATAGCTAGATAGAGCAGGCAGGCTAGTCAGTTTAGCTTAATTTACAGTGTGTAGAGGATATATATACATCCCTAGGAGTTGTACATATATTTATACACTGTATAGCTTAGCTAGATCAGCTATTCCTATTTGTCAGGCAGTAGATTGTGCTAGCTGCAGTGTTCTAACATGTTGTATTGCCTGTGTGCTGTGTAGTAGCACCTAAACCTACTCGGTGTTACTGTACTTGTCCAGTTTAATAGCACTTAAACCTAGTTGCTGTTACCACACTTGTGCTGTGTAGTAGCACCTAAAACTACTCAGTGTTACTGCACTTGTCCAGTTTAATAGCACCTAAACCTAGTTGCTGTTACCACACTTGTGCTGTGTAGTAGCACCTAAACCTACTCGGTGTTACTGTACTTGTCCAGTTTAATAGCACCTAAACCTAGTTGCTGTTACCGCACTTGTGCTGTGTAGTAGCACCTAAAACTACTCAGTGTTACTGCACTTGTCGTGTTTAATAGCACTTAAACCTAGTTGCTGTTACCGCACTTGCTCTGTGTAGTAGCACCTAAAACTACTCAGTGTTACTGTACTTGTCCAGTTTAATAGCACCTAAACCTAGTTGCTGTTACCGCACTTGTGCTGTGTAGTAGCACCTAAACCTACTCTGTGTTACTGTACATGTCCAGTTTAATAGCACTTAACCCTAGTTGCTGTTACCGCACTTGTGCTGTGTAGTAGCACCTAAACCTACTCGGTGTTACTGTACTTGTCCAGTTTAATAGCCCCTAAACCTAGTTGCTGTTACTGCACTTGTGCTGTGTAGTAGCACCTAAACCTACTCGGTGTTATTGTATTTGTCCAGTTTAATAGCACTTAAACCTAGTTGCTGTTACTGCACTTGTGCTGTGTAGTAGCACCTAAACCTACTCGGTGTTACTGTACTTGTCCAGTTTAATAGCACCTAAACGTATTTGGTGTTACTGCACTTGTCCTCTCCAGTTTGTACCTAAAGGTACGAGGGGTGTGTACTGATTGTGTCCTGTGCAGGCCATTACAATGTCTGGAAGGACAACAAAGAGAGCCAGAGATTCACGAGGGCAAGCAGGCTCTGCATCTAGAGGCAACGCTGGTGGTGGACACGGTGCATCCTCTTCAGCACGTGGCCGTCTGACACGATCGTCCTTCTTTTCGGGAGCTGGCCGCGTTGAGCCTCAACATGCAGAGAAATTAGTAGAGTGGATGACCAAGCCGTCCTCATCCTCCTCATCCTCTCTCACCCAGGCTGAGCTTAGTTTGTCTGGCAAAGCAGCTGCCAAGGCGTCCTCTTCCCTCTGCACAATGGCATCACACAATCCTTCCCTAGTCCCACCATGTCCTCCTGAGGAGTCCCCTGAACTGTTTCAACACAGTGTTGGGTACATGCTGCATGAAGATGCGCAGCGTTTTGAAGGCTCCGATGATGGAACACAGATAGAGGAAGGCATTGATGTGAGCCTAGAAAGAGGGGGTGCCCGAGTAGGACAGCAATCTGGCAGTGATGTTCCCCCAGCTGGAGCATACTGCCAGGTTTTCGACAGTGATGAGGAGGGATGGGGATGATGAGGTCACTGTCTCTACGTGGGTGCCTGATAGGAGAGAGGAGGAGGAAGAGGAGGAGGACGAGGCACAGGCACATCTCCAAAGAGGCAGGATGCCCTCCAGGGGCCAGCTTAAGGGCAGCACACCAACTGGATCACATCGCAGAGCTACGCCTGTGCAGGGTGCTGCTGTGTCTCAACGTTACTGCAAAAGTTCTTTGGTGTGGGCTTTTTTTGAGACATGTGCATCAGATCGCACCGTTGCTATTTGCAACATATGTCTAATGCGTATCTCGCGTGGCCAAAACATCACCCGCTTGGGCACCACATGCTTGACCAGACATATGTTGACCTGCCATGCAGTTCGTTGGCAAGCATACCAGAAAGACCCACAACAAAGAACAAAGTGGACCTCCCCTTGCCCCTCATCAGCTGGGACCTCCAACCCCACTAGACCCTCAGTCCTCTCTGAAGCCTGCACTGATAGGACTGAAGGTGTAGAAATAGGTGTGTCACAACTAGGGTTGTCCCGATACCACTTTTTTTAGGACCGAGTACAAGTACCGATACTTTTTTCCACATATGCAGCCATGTCCCCCACATATGCAGCCATGTCCCTCCAGCCATGTCCCCCACATATGCAGCCATGTCCCTCCAGCCATGTCCCCCACATATGCAGCCATGTCCCTCCAGCCATGTCCCCCACATATGCAGCCATGTCCCTCCAGCCATGTCCCCCACATATGTAGCCATGTCCCTCCAGCCATGTCCCCCACATATGTAGCCATGTCCCTCCAGCCATGTCCCTCCAGCCATGTCCCTCTAGCCATGTCCCTCCAGCCATGTCCCTCTAGCCATGTCCCTCCAGCCATGTCCCCCCAGCCATGTCCCAAACATATGCAGCCATGTCCCTCCAGCCATTTCCCTCCAGCCATGTCCCTCCAGCCATGTCCCTCTAGCCATGTCCCTCCAGCCATGTCCCCCCAGCCATGTCCCCCACATATGCAGCCATGTCCCTCCAGCCATATCCCTCCAGCCATTTCCCTCCAGCCTTGTCCCTCCAGCCATGTCCCCCCAGTCATGTCCCCCACATATGCAGCCATGTCCCTCCAGCCATGTCCCTCCAGCCATGTCCCCCCATACCCAGCCGCCGAAAGCCGCCGCCGGCGGAAACATCACAGCATTCATTTGAATAGCTGTTTTGCCCGCGCGTATAGACTCTCCCCCTTGCTCGGGATTGGACAGATCACGATCACCCATCCAATCCCGAGCAAGGGGGATACGCAGCGGGAACACTACAGCTATTCAAATGAAAGCTGTGATGTTCCCGCATGCCGTTTAACCCATGCGGCGGCTTTCGATGTGGCGGCAGCGGCGGGGGGGGGGGAGTACAAGTACTCCCGAAAATACTCGGTATCGGGACAACCCTAGTCACAACCTAGTAGTACATGCGGGCAATCTACTTATGGTACCAGACAAATTTCCCTGCCCCAACTGCTGCAGCACCGAAAGAAGTACTCTCCCAGATATCCACATGCCCAGCGGTTCAATGTTAGCTTAGCAAAATTGCTAGCACTTCAACTCAGTGGCAAGTCCCCAAACGCCACTTTTTCTCACGGAAGGCGATTCCGGCTCTCTACCAGCATGTGGAAGGCAATGTCCATGCCTCGCTGGACAGGGCGGTCAGCGGTCAGGTGCATCTTACTGCTGACTCATGGTCCAGCAGGCATGGACAGGAACGTTACCTCTCTTTCACGGCGCATTGGGTGACTCTGCTGGCAGCTGGGAAGGACGCAGGGCAAGGTACAGTAGTATTGGAGGTTGTTCCGCCACCACGCCTCCAAAACACTACTACTGGTTTTGACACACCTCTCTCCTCCGCCCCCTCCTCTTCTTCTTCCTCTGTGGCCTCTTCCTGTGGTGATGTTTCCTCGGAACCAGCCACGCTCCGTAGGTGTACGAAGGGCTACGCAGGAATGCAGGCCAAGAGATGCCATGCGGTGCTAGAGCTGGTGTGCTTGGGTGACAGGAGCCACACTGGGGAAGAGGTTCTGTCAGCTCTACAGGGGCAGGCTCAGAGGTGGTTGACGCCACGCCAGCTTAAGCCAGGAATGGTGGTTAGCGACAATGGCACAAACCTCCTCTCTGCCCTGCAACAGGGACAACTGACCCATGTGCCCTGTTTTGCTCATGTTCAGAATTTGGTGGTGCAGCGGTTCTTGGGCAGGTACCCAGGCTTACAGGATGTCCTGAGGCAGACCAGGTAATCTGTGTGCATTTTCGAAGGTCATATAATGCCACTGCTCGGCTGACAGACCTCCAAAGGGAATACAACCTGCCCAAGAACCGCCTAATCTGTGACATGCCCAGCAGATGGAACTCTACATTGGCCATGCTGCAGCGGCTGCACACGCAGCAGAGGGCCATCAATGAGTACCTGTGCCAATATGGCAGCAGAACTGGGTCAGGGGAGCTTGGGTTCTTTTCTCCACGCCAGTGGGCCTTGATCAGGGATGCATGCACTGTCCTGTCACCATTTGAGGAGGCCACGAGGATGGTGAGCATGCATCAGTGAGACTGTCCCTCTTATTCACATGTTGGAGCACACGCTACGTGGAATAATGGACAGGGCCCTTGCGGCAGAACAAAGGGAGGAAGAGGAGGACTTCCTTACCTCTCAAGGCCCCTTTTATCCAGACAGTGGTCTTGCATGCCTGCCTAGCACACAGGAAGAGGACGAGGAGGACGGGGTGGAGGAGGATGATTGTTTCAGCAACATGGAGGTGGAGCCTAGCACTCAGCATCAGCAGCAGCAGTCTTCAAGGGATCACTTACAGTCCCAAGGAACACGTGGACTTTTATGTGGCTAGGATGAGGTGGCTGTGAATCCTGACGTCCTCAGTGACCCAGAGGACTGTGCCCCGAATGCCTCAGCAAACCTACGCTGCATGGCCTCCCTGATCCTGCAAAGCCGGCGTAAGGATCCTCGTGTTCATGGTATCAAGGAGAGGGATCATTACTGGCTCCTTGATCAACGTTACAAGAGTAAGGTTGCGGAGCTTATCTTGCCGTCGCAGAGGGAGCAGAAGATGAAACATCTTCAGGAGGGTCTGTGCAACGCGTTCCCAGAAGCTGGGGGATTACCAAAATCCTGGTCCTGGACAACGTGTTGCTGAGGCTTCGGTGAGTCACAGAAGAAGCGGTGGAAAAGGTGGCCGTCTGACCGATGCCTTCAGACAATTTTTTAGTCCGCAGCCCCAAGGTATGACCGGTTCCAGCAACCATCGCCAGCGTCTGGTTTACATGGTACGTGAATACCTAGGGGCAAGATCAGACTTGGACACCTTCCCCTCCGAAAATCCTCTGGCTTACTGGGTCTTGAGGATGGATCACTGGCCAGAGCTTGCACAGTATGCAATTGAGCTACTGGCTTGCCCTGCATCCAGCATTCTTTCAGAACGCACATTCAGTGCTGCTGGAGGCTTTGTGACTTATCATAGGGTGCGCCTCTCCCCCGACTCCGTAGATCGACTGACTTTCATAAAAATGAATCGGGCTTGGATCAACACCAGCTACCAAGCACCTGATGCTGATGTTACTGAATAATTTTTTTGAAATGTCAGATCCCTTGGAGACTGCCTATGCTGATGCTGAGTGACTGTCCTGTTATGCTGCTGACTGAATATGCTTTTTCTCCTCACTGATCTTGCTGATAGCTAGCAAGAAAGTTTTTGTTTCTGGCCAATTTTTCTGCCCCTGTTTAACAGGGGCGTCTAATAACAATTTTTGATGCAATACTTTGCATGTGGCTCTTTGTTGCGCTCCAATTACAGTATCTATCAGGGGTTGCAGTGTTGTGTTGTGCCTAAGGCCCAATTTTTCTGCCCCTGTTTAACAGGGGAGTCTAATAACAATTTTTGATGCAATACTTTGCATGTGGCTCTTTGTTGCGCTCCAATTACAGTATCTGTGAGGGGTTGCAGTGTTGTGTTGTGCCTAAGGCCCAATTTTTCTGCCCCTGTTTAACAGGGGCGTCTAATAACTATTTTTGATGCAATACTTTGCATGTGGCTCTTTGTTGCGCTCCAATTACAGTATCTGTGAGGGGTTGCAGTGTTGTGTTGTGCCTAAGGCCCAATTCTTCTGCCCCTGTTTAACAGGGGCGTATATTAACAATTTTTGATGCAATACTTTGCATGTGGCTCTTTGATGCGCTCCAATTACACTATCTGTCAGGGGTTGCAGTGTTGTGTTGTGCCTAAGACCCAATTTTTCTGCCCCTGTTTAACTGGGGAATCTAATAACAATTTTTTATGCAATACTTTGCATGTGGCTCTTTGTTGCGCTCCAATTACAGTATCTGTGAGGGGTTGCTGTGTTGTGTTGTGCCTAAGGCCCAATTTTTCTGCCCCTGCTTAACAGGGGCGTCTAATAACAATTTTTGATTCAATACTTTGCATGTGGCTCTTTGTCCTTGCAGTCCTTGTCTTGTTTGCACCGCCTGTATACTGCTGTTCAAAGTATATAGGGCCAAAGGGTCTTGTCAGGGCTGATCCTCCCTATAGGCTCACTATGCAAGCCGCTTAGGGCCCCGCAAAGCTACGAAGAGCCCCCCAAATTACTAGAGGCCCCGCCCCCTCACCCCGCTTCTAAACTCGCTGGCTGAGTCATTTCCGACAGCAGAACACCCCCTCCCCCCGCTTCTGGGGCAAGACCCGGGTTCTCAAAGGCGTTTTCCAACAATAACTTTGGGCTTTAAAATTAGCACTTTTGAATTTGAATGTTCGAGTCCCATCGACTTTAACCACTTAAGACCTGGACCAAAATGCAGGTAAAGGACCTTGCCCCTTTTTGCGATTCGGCACTGCGTCGTTTTAACTGACAATTGCGCGGTCGTGCGACGTGGCTCCCAAACAAAATTGGCGTCCTTTTTTCCCCACAAATAGAGCTTTCTTTTGGTGGTATTTGATCACCTCTGCGGTTTTTATTTCTTGCGCTATAAACAAAAATAGAGCGACAATTTTGAAAAAAATGCAATATTTTTTACTTTTTGCTATAATAAATATCCCCCCAAAATATATATAATTTTTTTTTCCTCAGTTTAGGCCGATACGTATTCTTCTACCTATTTTTGGTAAAAAAAAATCGCAATAAGCGTTTATCGGTTGGTTTTCGCAAAATTTATAGTGTTTACAAAATAAGGGATAGTTTTATTGCATTTTTATAATTTTTTTTTTTTACTAGTAATCAGCGATTTTTTTCGTGACTGCGACATTATGGCGGACACTTCGGACAATTTTGACACATTTTTTGGGACAATTGTCATTTTCACAGCAAAAAATGCATTTAAATTGCATTGTTTACTGTGAAAATTACAGTTGCAGTTTGGGAGTTAACCACAAGGTTAAGGATTGTGTGTTCCCTGCGTGTGTTTACAACTGTAGGGGGGTGTGGATGTAGGTGTGACATCATCGATCACGTCCCCCTATAACAGGGATGACGTGATCGATGCTGCGGCCACAGTGAAGCATGGGGAAGCCGTGTTTACACACGGCTCTCCCAGTTCTTCAGCTCCGGGGACCGATCGCCGCACTCCACCGGCGATTGGGTCCGCGAATCCCGCGGTCCCGGTGCTTCGGACCGGGTCACGGGAGCGCGCCGCGGGCGCGCGCCCGTGACCCACGGCTGGGTATTAGAACCAACGTATATATACTTTGATGTGCCCAGCCGTGCCATTCTGCTGACGTAAATGTACAGTAGGCGGACCTTAAGAGATAAATGACGTTCTAAATGTTAGCGAGAACGATCGGTCTGTTCGAACGTTCTGGTGCGAACCGAACGCGGGGGTGTTCGGCTCATCCCTACTGGTAACTCCTAATGAGTTGTGGTTTTTTTTGCTGTTTTTTTTTTACATAGCTTTGCTTGTATCAACAATTTCTTGTTTTTATTGAAGCTAGCTCAGCTTTAAAGAGACTGTAAAGTGACCTACACATGGTTCCAAATAAGAAATAATAGCCAAGGTACTTTGGTAAATGGGCCACTTAAACTGTAAAGCTATTGGACACAATTTAGGAAGTCAGAACTATCAATCTTTCAGTTATGGTTTCCCAGGAAACTATTATGACTCAAAGAGTAATAAAACATTGGAACAATATAGTTCATAGCTCCCAATACTCATGTAAAAGTAACTTATTTTTGTTTCTACGTATGTCCTCTAAGACATAAGTCAGTAACTGCTTGTAATGATCATGCATATTGAATGCAAGAGAAGGAAAAGTCATGTCAAGATGTCACAGTGGCTAGAATTGCTGCCCTGCAGTGTTGTCATTTATTTAAACTGTATCTATAACAGTGGTCCTAAACTGGGCTGAAAAATAATGTTTCAGCAAACTGTGTAAAGGGCATTTTAGTGAAAAAGAGCATGCCGTTAAATTGCTATATGAATACATGCTTTGTGGTAATAATGACATTAATTTGGCTTTTAATGTTATATAACATTAATTTTAATAGTTAATTAAGTAATCACTTCTGACAGCCCCATTTTTGTTTGCAGCATTTTTACGTTTGATTTGATGGCAACTTATATTTCCCACTCATAGAACAGGAAACATATTCAATAGGCAGACCCTCAGGATGACATTAATTAAAAAACCTTAGGGCACACTAACCTCAAAATGTACTTTCCTTAATTATGTCTTGTGCAAGGATATATATTTAATAGAAACAACCTTAATGTTTTTATTTTTTTCATCATATTGTATGCACAAATTTGAGATTTGATTGATATTTGTAAACTGACAGAATGATATAACCCATACAGAAGAAAAATATATTTGCAATATATTTATTAAAAACAATTATATATTTTAAATATATTTACAATATATTGGCCTACGTAAATATATTTTTACATCTATTCCAAAAATGTAAATTAAAATATATTTTCCAAAGGCATATATTTGAAAATATATTGCTTTAAATATATTTTCCAGATATTTTTGAAAATCTAAAAAAAATGCATTTAACCATATATTTTTAAATATGCATTTCAAAAATATAATTTAAATGTATTTACAAACACATATATTGGAAAATATATTTTTTAAATATATTCCTCATATTTTTTAAACACATAAAAAATTAATTCCAACATATATTTTTACATACATTTGTAAATGCATTCCAAAAATATAATTTAAATATATTTCCCAAAGGCATATATTTGAAAATATATGTTTGTAAATATATTTTCTAGATATTTTTGAACATATAAAAAATGCATTTAAACATATATATTTTTTTTAAAATATACTTGTAAATGCATTCCAAAAATATAATTTAAATGTATTTTCCTAACACATATATTGGAAAATATATTTTTTAAATATATTCTTTAGACTTTTTTAACATATACAAAAGTAATTTCAACATATATTTCTACATATATTTGTAAATGCATTCCAAAAATATAATTTAAATGTATTTTCCAAAAATATCTATCAGAAAATATATTTTTAAAATATATTTTTTTCTGATATTTTTGTAATATTGACTTGAAAAAAAATATATAACATTGATAACATTTTGAATACATTTATAAGAGACCCACTCCCATTTTAATTTGGTTTGTTTTACTCTTTTAAAATAAAATAAAAAGATTTTTTTTTTTTATAAGATTTTAAGAACATAATCCATTTAATACAAAGCAGATAAACCTTTTGCATCCACTTTCTATTCCCAAATAATTTTCGTACAAGTCATTCTGAATTGAGAAAGCTTGTCGGCTGACCAGCAAAATGTTTTAAAATACAGCATGTCCAGTTACCTTGATTTATTGATTGACCTGAATGAATGGGAACCTTCAGACATCCACATCCACAGTCCAAGGATCTTGTCTGCTTACGGAGTACCGAGATAAACTCTGGATATAAATCTTCAATGTTCTGTTTAATCCATGAATCAGAAGTTGCACTATTATTACCAAAATCACTCATCAGTGTCTTTATGTCCTTGCTTTGTGCACTGGTAGGCAGTCATGTTGGAACAGGAAGGGGCCATCCCCAAACTGTTCCCACAAAGTTGGGAGCATAAAATTGTCCAAAATGTCTTGGTATGCTGACGTCTTAAGAGTTCCCTTTACTGAAACTAAGGGGCCAAATCAACCCCTGAAAAACAACCCCACACCATAATCCCCCCTCCGTCCCACAACATAATCCCTCCTCCACCAAATGATTTGGACCAGTGCACAAAGCAAGGTCCATAAAGACATGGATGAGCAAGTTTGGGTTTGGA